>OY015312.1:116186563-116519417 GCA_955612985.1 Cheilosia scutellata | reverse complement strand
ATCGCGTTTTGAAGCGTTTCCGTGTATTGTGTTGCTTTTTAAGTCGTTTTTGACATCACTTACGTCTTTACGTAATTTCGAGACTCCCATTTATAAGTTCTATACATTTAACGTGGTATTTGAGTAACTAAATCCAGTTACCATCGCCATTTTAGTAGAGGTCCCCTTCTATTTGTGCCAGGTCCTTAATGCGAAGTACTAATCTTTCCCGTGGTGAAATCAAAGACTCATTGGACAAAAGCGTTGAAGTACATGTCCTATAACGATGGAAGACGATTGTTTTAAATTTGTTTGATCAGGTCGATGTGGCTCTTCACTGTTAAGTCTAATTTTCCAAGATCCGTCAGCTAAAATAGAGCCGAAGATCACTCGAAAAATGTTGCGTTCAAAACGATCAAAAATCTCTTCACTAACATCCATGCTTCCTCCCTGAGTTTTACCAATAATTCTTTCAGACTTTTCACGGATGCTCGCCATCTTAGAGAAAAGAAGGTGTTTACATAACTCCCCGAAAAATGCTAAAAAAAAGTCCAAAAAACGCATCGAACATCGCCCAAACGCACCGAAAACAGCTCAAAAATAACTCAAAAACTGTCTCGAAAAACGCCTTGCAAAAAGTACAAAATGAAGTGGAAGATATACCACAAAAAATCCTTAAATAACGCGTCAAAAAAAGCTCAACATACGAAAATAAGATCTAATCTGCTGAATTTATTGTAGCTCAGCCTCTGGACGGAGCAGAGAAAAGAATAATAGATCAGAATACTCAGGGAATAACTCCATGAAAAATGCTAGAATATACCGGAAAAACGCACAAAAAAATGCCTCGAAAAATCGCCCAAAAAACGCACCGAAAAACAGCTCAAAAACTGTCTCCAAAAACGCCTTGCAAAAAGTCAAAAAGCCCAAGATACATTCGCATATAAGACCTGATCTGCTGAATTTATTGTAGCTCAGCCTCTGGACGGAGCAGAGAGATGGAGAATAGTTCATAATACTCAGGGAAGTATTGACTAAAAACAATTTCCAGCTTTTTCATATTGATATAGATTTATAAATATAATGGATGGATAAATTGAAGTCATAGAGAACGATTTTATAAAATCACTTCTTATTGAGCCTTTAAGCCAACATTTAAGTCTCTAGGTTCAAGTAAGGTAGGCTGGGACGTGAATTTTAAATATTTTGGCTTTCATGTAGGTAGAAAAGGAGTAGAATTCTATCTTAGTCTCTGATGCAAGGAAGTGGGTACATATTCGCCTGCAGTGGTTTCTCATTTAAACACTTCATCTAGTGATACTTCTTCCCAAGGTTTAAGCTATCCACTGAAAAATGCTCAAAAAATCGTCTTCAAAAACGACCGGAGCTGAAACCTATAAATATTGACGAAATTGCCGATGCGTCCCACCGATTCCTAAGTTAGCCTTAACACGCATGAAGCTGTTTTTTTTTTTTTTTTTAATGCAATTACATAAATTATTTCTCCCGACTTGTCAAAATCAATCAAGTGCATATTATATCTACCTAAATTTTGACAGTTTTATTACATCAATTCAAAAATCACAAAAATGCGATAGGATAAGAATCCGATTAAAAAATTTCCTCTTCGAATAATATTGTTATCCTGTCTGGTATTGAATTTAATTCTATATTTTCTCCTACACAAGAAACAACCCACACATTTAACCCTTTTATGTTGTGGACTGGAAAAAAAAGAAGAAAATTATTATACAATCTCTAAAGGCATACAAAGGAGAAGACGACTTAAATCACATGGCGAAAAGCCCCATTTTGCACAAATTATATTAGGCTTAATGGACGCATTTATATTGTGTCATCACTTTGAAAAGTAATTCTGACAGTCATAAGACGCCTGACTGACAGCACTCAGATAAGAGACAACAAAAGGATATGCCAAAGGCTTCGGGAAAAAGCTGATTTCTTTGAAATGTCATCACATCATAATCACACACACTCGTGAACAAAGCTTGCGCGCTTACAAAATTTACGAAATGGCATTTGGATATCTACTTTTGATTTGAGTTAACCCACAAATTATACAATGGGCTCTCAATGACGTTTAACATTGCGTAGGCAGGTATATCTATCTACTTTTGTATTTTGAAATTCTTTGGCGGCTTAATTTGCAATTTGCACGAATAATCAATTAGTGTTTTTAATATTATATATATATTTTTTTTTTGGTAAACAATGGACTGTAAACAAAAGGTTTTGTTAATTTTAAAACAAACCAGTGTTAATTATAAATGATAAATTTGCATTGTTTAGTTAAGGAAGCGATTAAAGTTCAATTTTATGCGGTTCGTTTGTTAATTGAGTGAGATGATTAAAATTTTGTTTATGTAGTAAGAGATCTATTTTTGAAAAGGCGAACTAATTCCATTTTGTATACATTATGATTTATGGAATAGCTGCGATTTAAATGACTTCCATTCAATTAAAATTTAGGCAGTTTTTTTTCCGGAATTTTGGTTGATTTAATGTTCGATGAGGGACACATCTTTACAATTTTTATGCTGATATCTTAATTTTATTTGAAGGATAGTTAATGTATTAATTTACCATAAGAGATCTCATGAATCAGCTTTTAAAAAACTAGTAAAATGGACGGATACGGTTGGATTTGATGTCAACCCCTCCATGACAGAAGTAATACTCTTCACAAAGAAATACAAAGTTTCTAATATAGCTCCACCTAAACTTAGAGACCAAGAGCTAAGATTCACAAAACACGACAAATATTTTTTAGGTAGATATAATTCTAGACAGTAAACTGAGCTGGAAATGAATAATCCAGGAACGTGCCTGAAAGGCCACAATAGCCTACAACCTAAAGTAACAAACTGGCTCTATACAGACCAATTCTACTTTACGGCATCATGGTTTGGTGGCCAGCGCTAGAGAAAATATGTAACATCAAATCCATAGAACGCATACAAAGATCAGCAAGTATGCATCATACAGGGGTCCTCAGATCCACCCCCTCGTGCCTTAGATACAATACTGCATCTACTTCCCGTTCACATTTACGGGAAACTTGTTGCGTCTATATAGCGACTCTAAGACTCAGAGAATCTCAAAAATGGACCAACTCTCAGGTTGGTCATAATATGGGCATTCTACCCAATACAATTCCGAAGAAAACGGACTATGTAGATAATTCCTTTTGAAAACATTAGCCTTCTTCGGAGCATTGGGGGCGTCCTCTGGCGACCTCAATCTCTTCGCGGCCAGCTCAATTTTGCGCCCTTCAGTGACGGGTTTCCGTTGGAGTCCACTCGGGCCCGGCTTATCGTCGGCCACCCTCTGCTTTCTCCGTGTCTCCCCCTTCGCTGGATGGCTGCGTTGGGCCTTGGGGTCTGTCTTAGCGACATCGTCCCTCGGCCGTTTTGCGCCGTCGGCTTTATCTTTGTGGCCTCCCCTTTTGGTCACCACTTTAGCGGATGACGGTCTCGCCGGCTCAGGCCTCGTGAGAGCGTCTTTCGCAATGGTGTCTCTGGCCCATTCCAGTGAGGCTCGCTCCTTCTCCGTGAGGGAGCTCTTCTCATTGGCGACGAGGATGACATTCCCGCTTCCTTAGTAGACCTGGGGACACCTTCCTTTCCTTCGCCCTTTCTTTGCGGGGTCTCTCGTCCGAGGGTTCAGCCAGAAGCTTCTCTTCCTCCTCTTTCGAGATCTCCTCGTCGGTGGTTCCGGCTTCTAGAGCCTCCTGTATTTTCGTGAGGTCGTATGGCTCCACGAGTATTGTGTCGGCCACCGTCTCACTTTCGGTGCTTATCGCACCCTTTCCCCCTTCATCCTTTGTGTTTTTGTTTTTGGTATCTATTTTGTTCCCACGAGTATGTCCGGAAGAACTATCGATCCCGGCAGAGCCGACATACCGGGACAAGGCACTAAATACAACCGACCTTGCCTGGGCATCGGAGGGGACCGTTAGCGATCTGCATTTTTAACCACCTGCTGACCATGCAGCCATCGGCACGGGTGCCTCAACACCTTGGCTTAAGTGGGATTTTTGCTAAGGTTTACTCCCCAAAACATACTAACTGTCAAAGGCGTCTTACCTCGTTACGGTTACCCTCCGTCTTTTTCACGAAGACAAATTGACACCCTTACGGACGACAAATAGCAGAGCAGATTCGTCTCCGTTCCGTACCAGCCATACTTATTCAAAGCGAACGGGCAGAGATTACAGGTGTGGGGTTAGACTGTTTCGGACACCCTTCGTCGCTCTCTCCTGCCGCAGCCTACCCTGATCTGTACCAGCCACACTCCTTACTAACGGACTGTCAGAGGCTACCAGCGGGGGGTTAGACTGCGCCTTTGGCCGAAGACTAAGCCGCAACCAGGAGGTATAAACTCATATAGGATTTGTCTGCCTCAGGCACCACCAAAACCTCTCAACGAGGTAGAACGCCCAAATGCGTAAGCAGCAATAGAATTTCTAAGGTAATATCCGGCACAAAGAATTTTCTGGCCACTTTTCTGATGATCATCCCATTCAAAAAATCATAAAAAATATTAGCGAAGAGATTTTTGAAAAAAATGTTTTTGCAGTCACTATTAGAATTGTTTGGAGAAACTTTTTGCATCAAAATGTTTTTTTTTTGGACCGAGGAAAAAAGTCAAAAAGTAGACTTTTACAAAAGTTCTAAATTTTCAATGGGTACTTAATGGGTTAAGAAAAGTTTTGTATCATTCAAACGGAATTTAAATGACCTTTCCATTGATGCCAAAATTTACATGAAGTAAGTTCAAATTTGTGAGTAGATTAACTTTACTTTTGTGCAAATAATTTTGCCACTGACGTATAACTCCAGAATTGCCGATTACTGTTTTGGCAGTTGCCTTTGTATTTTGTAAATCAGACCTTTGTGCCAGACTTTATCGAAAGCTTGTGCTATATCAAGAAATATTTTAGAACTAACTTTTTTCTTTTCTTTTCAATTTTATCTGTGATTCTATGCAGCCGATCAACGGTAGACTGCTTATTTCTAAGTCCAAATTGTTGTAGGTATTGGGACTAGCGATTTTTCGTCAATTATTTTTTGCAGGCGTTTTACCAACATTTTCTTGAATAACTTTGACAACATTGGTAGTATAGATATTGGGCGATATGAGGTTATGTACCTCGTTATTTGGTTTGCCTGGTTTTGGTATCATTATTACCTCCGCGACTTTCCACATGCTTGATGGAACATATCTCAACTTAAATGCAGCATTTATAATATGCGCTAGATTTTTTCAGACATTTTCGTGGAAATTCTTTTAAAATTTCTCCTCTAAACAAATAAAACCCTGGGGCCTTTTTTATGTTTATATGATGTCTTCTTTAATTTCATTGCCAAGTTCTTTGGCTGTTACCGAACTATTATTTTGCCCAGAAGCAAAAGTAAGTAGCAATCTTTTTGTTTATCTTAGAGCTTGCCTGAAATGACACAATGGTCCGACGAATGTAGGATTTATACAGTCCAGCACATCACAGGCTTCAAGAACTAACACCATATGATGCGCAGAGCTGATTCTGGTGGTCTGACTAAGTGGTTTGTTATCTGAAGTCAATTTTGGTCATCTATTTATCTTGTAGGATACACTGAAAGCATAGCCAGACATTTTCTCAGAATTTAAAATACCTAAACTCACCATAACAAGTCAACACCGATAGCATGAGTTCTTCCATACTTAAAGCTTAACTTACATAACTCATAACCTGATAATTATTTAACTACTTTAAATGAATATTCAATTATCAATATTAAACTTGTTTAATCAGTGACTAAAAACAAAAACAAAATTTTGGTCAAAAACCGGCAAATATGTAGAACAAGTTTATTTACTTTGAGAACAAGTTCTAAATTGAGATTCACTGTCGTCGACATAGTAGCTGGCAACCATACAACTATACTCTGCCCGATAGCCATGAGAAGATCAAGACTCCGCCATATCGCCTTTCACCAAAAAATATATCGCACATCAATCCAACAAACAAACAAATTGTTTACCCAAAAAAAAAAAAAAAAAAATGTTGACGTTATATATTCCCCCTTGACCTCTAAAATTTAAATCATCTCCCATTTGTCTTTAAAAAAAAATTCGTAAACATTTTTTTGATTGTATTTTTCATCGACTAAGGGCGGGGATAGTCCAAATGCAAACAGTTTGGTCTATATATAAGTGACGTCTCTCTCTCTTATAGACATGCAATGGAATCCGATCAATTAAATGGCCCGCGGTGGCAGTTTTAAAACTTCCGCACGTGGTTACAATTTGACAGTGAATAATATCCGATGCATCCGAACGAATCACTGTCCGAAATTTGAATGTCAAATCAAGCGGACATTACATATCTACGATTAGGTAGACAAATCTGTAACGAACTATTTGATGATGCCACAGATGAATTTAAAGATGAATTAGAAAAATTGTAGGTATCTTTCAGAAATCATACACAAAAATGTATCTCAACGGTAATTGGAAAATTATGGTAATAGGAGAGCCGAAAGCCATTGCTGCTCTTGATTTGTATAGTAAGAATTTGTTGTAATTGTGTATTGCTATTTTAATAAATAAATATATATAACGTGCAGACCTGCCGAACCAGATTTAATGGTATATGATGTGAAAGGTACAGATCTGAGGTTTAAACATGAACTCGTGGTTGTGAATAAATCAAACATCTTCGTTTGCAGTTTTGCCAAATTGTGTTAATCCAATTGAAGAAAGGTCAGTTCCGAGAGCATCGTCTTAAGATGACATTGAAATCAGTGTTGCCAGCACGGGCTATTTATCGCCAATTAGGCTACTCGGATTTTTCACTCGCTCCGTTCGATTTGGGATTTATCCCAATTTGGGCTATTTCATTTTAAAATTGGGCCTGACTAAGTGGTTTGTTAAGAGCCTAAAAATAAGGCTCCTTAGAAATTTATTGAAAAAAGTCATACATCATGAAAAAAATATATTGATTTTTTCATTGCGAACTCGTAGAACTGAAACTTTTTAAAAATGTAATTGTGAATGAGTCAACTCCAGTTTCGATTTCGAAATTGTTTTAACCACACACTCTCACTTCTGAGTAGTAAAATCAGCTCACAAGACTTATGCATGAATATGAAAACTCATTATTTGCCCAAGTATATAATGTCCCATTCCAGCAAAATGTTTTTTTTTGTACAACATGTACAACATTGTAGATTTATTTAATCTTAACATTTATGGGCGCAGTAGCGCAGTGGTTAGTGTGCTGGACTGCTGTGCGAGGGATCCCAGGTTCGATCCCCGGAAAAACACAAATTACATCTTAGTATTTTTTTCTACTGCGCCACCTCTCGCGAACGTCTGACAAACATCCGAGAGTATAACTGTCCTGAAAAAGCTTCTCAATGATTCAGCCGTTCGGAATCGGCATAAAATTGTAGGGCCCTTCCATTCGTCCCAAAAATAGAAACTCACACAAACGAATGGTTGAGAGAAGCTAAGGGTGTATACCGCCTGTTGCGCCACCTATTTATTTATTTATTATTTATGCAAATTTGACTTCAGAAACAACCGAAGAATCAGCCTCCACAATGGAAGAAATTTTGGAGGAAACTTGCGATTTTTAATTGAGTTTTTTGCGTTTATTAACTGATTACTTTCACCAAATGTTAATCTTATATATTTTTAAATTATTTTTCTTTTAATATCTTTTCTTTTGAATAGGTACCTACAGTTTTATTATTTATTATTTTTAGTCTGTTCTACTCTTTTATTTAAAACGTTAGGTTGTTGTTGTTTCTATGTTTATAATTAAACCTTAAGGCGCAATTTTCACGAAGAGGCTGATATTTTAATTTTTTTTTTTGTATTTTTATTGGAATTATTTTATGTTTTGTTAACATAACACATAAATATATATTTTTTGTTTTTATTACTTTAATCTCAGATTACGAGTTCGTATATAAATGGAATGAAGAAGCTAATAGTTCTTTTTTTTTAATTTTTAATTCAATCAATTTAATCAAAATAAAAGTGCGTAAACAAATAAACAAATAGGTGCGCATTTTTATTCCTCATATATTATTCGTGTTGGGCTATTTTTGGCTACAAGATTTTTAAAGTTGGGCTCCATACCCCTTAGAAAAGCTGGCAACACTGATTGAAATTGGTATTGCCTTGACCGTTAACTGTCTGCGGTGGTGTGACGCATTTGATTTTGAGGTAGAATATTTTCTTGTTTAGCATTTAAGCTGTGGGAGGTGAATTTATAAGTAGGGTTGGCACTGACTGGGGTCTACACATTATTTATGGGCTAATCCAATCTCCTAGATGTAGCCAGAGGGGTTAGATTTGTGACGAGGACTACTCCTTGCCATACTCAGATCAATACAGACCAATTGTGATTAGCCACAGGGGTTATAGAGTCCGTTTCACATACCACGGACTTGTCTTATTAAATTCATAAAGCGATTATTCATCAACACTACACTAGTGACGACTTATAAGGCTACGAGTGGTGGAAGATAATGGCATTAAGGTTATCGGGGGAAACTGTATTTATCAGAGTTGTCCTATATTTGAGCCAATCAGTTTTGCGATAATTCCTGAAAACTGGAGGGCTTATAGAATCTACATATAAACAAAATTGGAGATACATACCTGTGATTCGACGAAGAGGGTTCGCTTGATACCTTCCCGTTCCTTATACGCTGCATGATATTATCGGAGGCAATGTTGATATCCAGCACTTCTTGCCTGTTTCTGGTCACGTTCGTTGCCTATATTGCACAAAATGAGGTTTGTACTTAAAATGTAGTCAGACAGTATCTCACCTCTTTTGTTGATATCAGAGCGTTAGAGTCACAGCCTATAACGAGGCCGGTTTTCTGCCTCTCCGCATCAGCGACAAATCTTTCCAGGTTGTCCCCAAAAAGAGAGTCCATATTTTCATGTGCCAGATACGCCGATACCACATAGTAGGAGCCACCTGGTGTTTCCAAGTTCGCCGTCGTTGTGTCTCGTTCGCTGTAATGAGGGAGTAAATTTACTTTTCACCTATATACACGATCTTGGCTTACCTGCTGCCCGCGTGTACAGGTTGTAGTAGTTTGGAGTCTTGAGAGTCCACATACCAAGTTGTTAACAACCCAAGGTTCTTGGACCAATACTATATCTTCCCTGTCCTTTGGGCGACGGAAAAGAAGTTCGGCAGATGCCGTGATGGTGAAGATTAATCTGTACTTACTGCAGCATTGGCGCTACAATCAGGTAGAGAAATCTCCCTCACTGTGGAGTTCAGGTCTTCCGAGTCTGAGGACGATTTGAGAAGTTCGTCTTCATTCAAAAGTAGTGGCGGCATTTTGCTATACTTCTCAGCCGTCTCCATGTCCGACACTACGTCATTATCGACTAAAGACAGATGTTGTCCGGTGAACCACGTTTGAGGCTCATCGCTCTCCAGAGATGGAAAGGAGATTGATGGCTCTTTTTTATTGGTTGTGGCCTGTGGGGGCGGCAGTGGTGTCCAATGGGTGGGAGGGCAGTTTTCCCAAATTAGACTCGTCGTCCTTCTTGTATACCTTGATGGTAATGGTATCGAAGCCGTAATATATAATGCCTCCAGTCTTCGCCAAAGGAGCCAGAGATTCTGTATTGGTGACAATGATTGCACAGGGTCTACCCCGATATCTCGAAAAAAAAAATCTCGAAAGCAAAAATCTCGAATGTAAAAATCTCGAATTTAAAAAATCTCGAAAAAAAAAGTCTAGAAAGCATAATCTCGAATGACAAAAATCTCGAAAGAAAAAATCTCGATGCGTATGGGGGGGCATGCTGCCCCCCTGCAACCCCCCTGCTTGGGTTTACTGTCTGGCTATGGGATGGGTCAAAGAAAAAGTCTCGAATTTACTTTTTGTTTTCAAGATAGAGTCTTTCGAGATTTTTGTACTTTCTAGATTTTGACCCATTCGAGATTTTTGCATTCGAGATTTATCAAATTCATTTTCGAGATTTTGACCATTCTAGATTTTAGTCGTTCTAGTTAACGTCATGATCCCGATTGCACATCCATAAAGACCCCTTGGCTCGTCTAGCTTTGCGACCTTCCAGTTATACGTCGGCAGCTAAGGATTGCTTGTCTTTATGATCTCAAGGATCATATCGGTATCGGAGGGAACAATAGCTACAATGAATAAAATCCGACATAACCGAAGAGGCACGGGAAGCATGGGCTGGAATCAATAGGTGTTACTGCATAAGTAGTAAAGGATGTGCCATAATTCACGCAAAATATAATTTTGAAAGAAAATACAGATTTTTAAGTAGAAAGCTTACATTTTTTATTGATTCATAAAGTATACAGATTGGGTTATGAATGTGGATCAATTCCATTAATACACCCCCCAATTTCCTCTTTCAAGACGTTGGTGGTCGTGGCCTTGTTTGCGTAGACCTTTGACTTAAAAAAAAACCCCAAAGAAAAAAGTCCAATGGCATTAAATCGGAAGATTTGGATGGCAAATTCTGATCATAAAAAAGGCCGATTACACGATTAGGAAATGACTCATGCAGTAATTCAATTGTTTCTCCGGCTGTATGGCATGTGGCATCGTCTTGTTGAAACCACATATTGGTCAGATCTATATTCTGTAATTAAGGCACTAAAAACTGGGTTATCATGTCCCGATAACGAATATCATCAATTGATTACTGCCTGACCAGTCGCATTTTCGAAGAAGAATGGTCCGATAATGCGTCCAGTCCAATATCCGCAACAAACAGTCACCCATTGTGGGTGCATTTGTTTCTCAACAATTACTCGTGGGTTTTCTGAACCCCAAATGCGACAATTTTTTCGATTAACGAAGCCATCAAGATGAAAATGAGCTTCATCACTGAATAGGATTTTGTTCGAAAAATCAGCGTCCACTTGTTGTTGTTTTAAAATCCATTAAACGAATTCCATTCGCGCTGCATGGTCAGTAGTCTTCACTTCTTGAGTCAATTGAACTTTGTAAGCATATGAAGTTTCAAGTCTTTCATGAGAATTCGCTGTAGAGAGCTTCTCAAAATGCCCATCATTTTTAGTGTCCAGGCTAACTTTTACGAAGTTACAATGGCGAAAATTTCCATATGAAATTATCCATTGTGACCGTCAAAATATTTAAGTTGAAGACTAAAAATGATTATTGGTAAGGCCTAATGTCTCTAACATCGAACCCGTCTCATATGAAATGCGTCTTTTCGGTAGGCCCAGGATGAGATGATATCTTCAATTTCGGCATTTATTATGTACCTTTATATAGCTGGTGCCGGAGTATTTATGGAAATTCCTCTTGTGCTTTCTACACATATAGGCAAACTTTTTAATGGAAAAATCAAAAATAATGATGAAGACAAAAGTCGTGAATTAAACACTTAAACCGTTCAATTTTGCCAACACAGTTGAAAGAAATTCTTTCGAAATATACCACCCTGGGTCTTTCATATAATGTTGCCTTGGGGTTTTTTTTATGTTATCCTCTGAACTCTGACACACCTTTCAAATATATAAAGGGTGTTCCAAAATTAGCGCAAAATTTGAATTTTGCGCCATTTAATGGTAGGTACAGTGATGCCAACAAAAAAAAAGATAACTATGTGACAGCTGACAGTTCAAGATTAAAAAATAGAGCGCTATCTATACGAAGGAACTACCCATTTTCATTGTTAAGCAATATTTTAAAAATAATGAAGGTTTGTCAGCTACAGTCCGCAATTTTCGTACAAAATATAGCCGTCATAGTGATTTAAAACCAACTGTGAAGAGAATAATTGAAAAATTCAGAGAGACTGGATCAATTAGTGATCTTAACACTCTGGCTGTTCTGTCACAAGTCGTTCAACAGAAAACCTCGAAGCAGTTCGTGAGAGTATTGCTGACAGTCCAGAAACATCAATTCTGCACCGTAGTCAAGAATTTATTAGTACCGCGGATTCTCTAAACGTGATTTAGTAGCTACGATTTCACGGCCATTTTTTCGCGTCATTTAAATGGCGCTTTGACGTAAAAAAAGCCGTAATTTTAATGTCGTTCTGTGTGATCGCCATTTTTGGGATAACATTTTCGGCGTCATTGAAATGACTACGAAAATGTCGGACCAAATGACATGAATTTTGTGCCATTAAAATGACGTAAAAAAATGGCCGTGTGATAGCTCTTTAAATGACACCGGTCAAAGTGCAATCCATGCAGGTGAACTAAAATATCCACATTTCCAAGAATTGCTGTTCATTGAATTGGCCGAAGTAGAGCAATCGACCGAGCCGGTGTCAACCATGGAACTGGTAAAATCTTTGGTCACTGCTATTTAATTTCATTAAAAAAGTCGCACGAACCTATGCGTCTTCGCCGAGAGAAAAACAATAAATGACAGTAGCTATATTTCTCTCATTGGTCATTACTCATTACTGTCTGATCGCAAAACAGATAAATGAAGCGAAATCTAAATAATAGGAAAGGTGACATTTATCATTTTGATGAGGTAAGTCATTACCATGTGATCGTCATTTTTTCGCTCGTCATTTAATGGTATCCCAACGGACTAGCAGTATCCGTCATTTGATTTTGGGACAAAAATTACGATGATATCTAGTCAATTCGTGTGATCGCCATTTTTTCGTAATTATCCAATGACGAATCGTAGCTTGAATGTCACTCGAATACAACATTTTTTCCTTACGTCACAGCGTCATCTAAACCACTCGAAAAAATGGCCGTGTAATTTTACCTTATAGCATCGAAAGACCGCTGCTCGCATTTGGTTATCGGTAACGTATACATTTTTATGTCCAGAAAATAATATTAAGCAAAGTGACATCTAAAAATAATATGAAATATAATTTCATAATAAAGGATAAGTTTGTTTCATAGTAAATAATTTAATTGCACTACAAAAAGGCTGAAGAATTCCTATTAATCCAACTTTATTAGGCCCTTTTCGAATAAATGAATCACAATGACATTTGCAAGTGCAGTCCTTAATCAGGTAGGTAGTTCATATTAGTGCAACAACAACTTAGGTAAATACATTTTCAGACGTGTCTGCAGTCAAATATCATTAAATCACCCTGCCTAAGCAAACGCAATTAGCCTTTTCAAAATAAATGTAGTAAACAGCTAACACCATTCGATCTCTAAATTGCATCCTGATGGCGCCAAAACTAACATCAACATAATAATTGCAAATAGCGCACTTATTACATTGTATTGGTCTGTAAATAAAACCAAACACCATTGGTCAAATAAAACTCCATGACAAAGTCAAATTTCAACCACAAACCATTCGATAATAATTGATGTCAAATAAAACCTTAAATATATTCAATGTAGCCGGCACAAGTGAATTTTTTATTATCCTTTTCGCTTAAGTAAAAAGCCTACATTTTGAACACCATCATGAATTTGATGTGAGCAAACCAAATTTTACTGTTTGCGAACTAAATTCTCACTCATCATACACAACAACCAACCTTATGCAATGGATTTGGTAACGCCTCATGTCATGCATCAAAATAACTGAGCTGAAATTTTGAAATTTTGTTTTCCGACTGTGCATATCCTCAGGCTCAGTGGGAAAATAGCTTTGGACAAAAATAAACCTCACCAGCTCATCTACCAGTTTAGTTGCAGATAGAAATGATTAACCTCGTTGACTTCCGTAACTCTGCTATGTCGTCCAACAGATGGCGTGGATACATTCGAATTTAGCAATTAATCGCGACAGCTAGTTAATTAAAACATACTACTGCATGGTTGTTGCAATATTAGCTCACGCAGGGACATGGAATCACATTTACCCTTTGTATGTTCCTCTGTCCGGATACCACCCGTCCGGTTTTGTTTGATCGAAATAAATAAATTAAAATAAATTTGCCGAATTGGTTGTTCATAATCTGAGCCGGCTTAAACCTGGGATGGCGGGGTTGTTGCACTTTTATTGGAAGGCATGCGGAGAGCGGACGTGTAACTGGTGCAATGTATAGGGATGCATGTTGAGAGGGATTGTAACAATAATAATGTAAATTAAATCCGAAATAATGGATTAAATTATTTTCGATTGGTTTCCATTTGCTGGATTAATTAGAAAGTCGTTGTAGGCGATTGGTCTGCGCAGTTATGTTAATTTAGCGTAAAATGATTTCAAATGACGGCATTTATTGAAGGTTGTGATTTGATTTTAATTTCAAATTCAATTACAAGCTGATATGGACAGCGACAACTGATTTAGAGAGTTTATGTTTGCAATTAGGTTGGCATAATCTGATTTAAATTATAATTTAGTTAAATATAGCCTGCCCTCGCAAGATGTCAGTCTGTTGAAAAATGGGAACATTTTATGATTTCATTTAATTAAATCATTAGAATGCTGTCATTCCCATTCTTTAAAAATTATTATACAATACAAAGATATTTTTCCAAACGTTCATATCGGCTGCTTATACTAAAATCAGTGCCGGCTTTAGGGGTGGCGCCAGCACTTGGAGGGCGCCGAGGTGTACAGCGCACTGTGCGCGCCAACTTAACTTTACTGATTTTAAATACATACCTATCTCTATCGATATAAAGAAAAACTAAATTCAGCGTATTACATTTTATGAACTTAGTGTTAGTGAGTGTGAGTACTTACTCAGCATTTTAACCGCACGAACTGTCATTTAGTTGCTTGTCTTGTCGCATTCCTCTCTAACTTATGTAGGTGGTATGTCGAAAGCACAGTGCACATCAGTGATGGGAAATTAACTTTTCAGATTGTACTTTTCACAAGTTGAAATTGTAACTTTTAGGACTGAAGTGTATCCTCATCGTTTTGGAAATTGGTAGATACATTTATGGGCAATTGTATAGTTTCGAGATCACCTGGTTTTTTGGCTATGAAAAATCCAAGATTAGACCGATCTTCAATGATTTTTTTTAAATGTTCGTTTTTATGGCGGATTTATAAAAAAAAATTAGAAATCTAAAAATATCAATATTTCATTAGATTTTAGCTTTGAATGAAAAAAAAAAAATTAAAATCAAAATCATGCAAATCGACCTAATTTTGGATACCTATTTTATCGACAAAAACAAGGTGAACGCGAAAGTATACAATTAAAGCTATATGAATATTAAGACTCTTCTCTTAGTTCATGATATAAAAACAAATAATGTCTTGATATAAAACAAATGGGTATCATTTTGAAAAATTTATTGGTGATATATCAAATTACAATAAAATAATTAAAAAGTTCGTGCAGGTCCGTATCACATCTGCAATGGCGGTCTATTGTCTGCTTGGGCGATGGCCTGAAGTCGCATTTTAGCTTGTATCATATGAACGCGTTGTTTCTACATAATCTGTTAACGCATGCCCTCATAAACGCCGGCCGCATCAGTGAATGAAAAGCTAGGTTTTTGTTGTGTAAAGAAGTGTTGTGAAATTTTCTTCTGACAGTGAAAATTAGATCTCAACACTCAAGAAGTCAAGAGCATGCGTGCACTGTGCTTCGCAGTGCCCCTGCGCATGACCTATGAAATTTGTTTCTTAGTTGGTTAGCCGCATGTTAGCATTTGAAGCTTCAAGCTGAATGCATTTTTTTTTTCAAATTCTGGATGTATTCGTAGCGTGGGTATGAAATTGTATCTTTTAAAGAAGGATTGTAACTGCGTAACTTTTGAAGCAAAAATATGTTTTGTTAATTGTATCTTTTTCGAGTGAATTGTAACTGTGTAACTTTAATTTCTGAGTGTATCCAAAAGATACAATTGTATCCACTTTTCCATCCCTGGTGCACATATTAAAGGTAATATATTCCGAGCATTCATATTCGTTTCGTTCTGCGCATCTGTCAAAAAGGCATGCTTTTCCATAAAAATACGAATGGGGTCACATTTTCAGCCATGAAAACTCATGCGCACGCATATTATTTCTATACTTTTATTGTCAGGGTCACATAGGCCGACATTGCAGATGCGCAATGTATTACTTTTAATAAATGTGTACTGTGGCTGTGGGTCGAAAGAGAGAAGAACTGACCGACCATAGAGCCCATTTAGTCTAGTTTAAAAAGCTCTTTTTATTTTGTGATCAGAGAAGACCCTGTAGTGTTTGGTTTCCTTGACCGATGTTACCCTACAAAGCGATGTCACACGTCACACGAACCGGCCACACTGGCATAACACTCATTATATTTGTTGTTTTATAGTTCGACGTTTTGTTTCACATCAACGAAATGCTTAACAAAATGTTGGTCTTATTTGGAAATGTATATAGACAAACAGGTTGCGAAGAATCCATTGTAACAGTATCGGAACTTGCTATGCAGCCATTTTTCAAACCAGTAGCGCGATTAAGGTGCATTAAACGTAGACCGGGTGAAGAGGCTGTTGATAAACCAGTAACTGATAAAAAAAAAAAAACGTTTGAAGTCAATTTTTGAGTGCTCTTTCAGATAACGTACTTATATCTGTGAAGGCAAGATTTCAACAGATGCCAGATTTTTCTGACACACAGAATTTCTTGTTTAAGCCCAGTATCCTACTTGCGCTCAATTTTATATCCCAGACAAAATCTCTACAGAGATAAAATTTAGCGAGGCAGTTTAGCAAATGAGTATCCGTTTCCGCACGCTTACATAATTCTTAGTTTTAAAATTGTGATTTGACTATTTCGTGGAATATGTACTTGAAAATAATAAGCGAGTAAGAAAAAAAATGAAAAAATAACAAAATTCAAAATACATGCGGCAATAACATATTTTGGTGCGTGTTCCATCTGTATCCTATATTACGAATTTAGCGAGCATTCAGCGCGAGCAGGCTACTGGGCTTTAACATAAAAAAAAATCAAAATAGAGAAGAACTCATGCGACATTGTCTGCACTGCAAGAAAAGTTAACGATCAACTTTAAATCTGATATTGATAGAGATTTGTTGTGCGATGAAATTTTAGGTCTGCAACACTATCTCAAAGACAATCAGGCAACACCTATCGAGACATTTTATAAAAAAACACAATCTCCAAGGGTTATCCCAGCACCTGGATATAGCTCCGTATTCTGTTAACAATACCAGTGACCGTTGCAAATTGCGAACGCACTTTTCTAAACTAAAGTTGATTAAAAATTACTCACGGTCTACAATGTTCCAAACTAGACTAACTAGTTCGGCTTCACTGTCCGTTGAAAATCAAATTACAGACAACCTAGATTTTGAAAATCTTATCAGAGAATTTGTTGACAAAAAAGCTAGAAAAATAAGGGTTTAGTTTTTTTTTTAATTATTTGTGTTTTTTTTTTCATTAAATATTTCGTGACTAACTGACACACCTTGCTATTAATTCAGTAACAAATAGGGTACACAATTGAAAATAGTTATTTTTTTTTAATTTTAATGAAGTATAAAAGGGCGCCAAATGCATGACTCGCCCGGGGCCCAAGATCGTTAAGGCCGGCCCTGACTAAAATGATATTTTAATCACTCTATAACGAGCGGCGTTAAGTTATGTAGATAATTTAGACCCAGAAGCCATAGAGGCCCATTGTGATTACCTTTTTATAGTATACATCAGGGGTTTCCAACCTTTTGCATACTGCGACTCCCTAGAGAGGTTGAAATATTTTTGCGATGCCCTCCTAAAAGCACAGATAGTATATGAATAGAAGCTGATCTTATTGAAGATTCACTAAATTGTTTTTCAATAAGGACGCGTCGAGGTTGAAATATTGCCGTCCCATATTTATGGCAATTTTGCTTGTTAACATACCCGCATTCATCTAAAAATGCGCCTCGTCGAGTCGTCGTTAAAGACGATTTTTCGCCTTTTCGGCCAAAATTGGGGTTCTCATCCAAACGATCCGAAGCCAAGCGAAAAAACGGCTTTGTCTATGTTCATTCACTTAGAGCTCCTGGATTAGTTGGATCTTGAACGGGCGTATAAGCCCAAATTCCGATGCAAAATTCGCCAAGTTGATATCTGCGAAAGGCCGATTTCTTGTGCACAGCGAGGAATTGACTGCTTCGGGTTCTGTACACTCTAATGGACCGCGGCAATGCTTCCGACGAATCTGGCTGGCAACGACCCGTACCAATTGAAAGCCCCTTATTCAATTTCGAGTGCCAGCCAAGCAATTATACGCGTGCCAGCCACGAAGCAAGTCTAACTGGAAATGCCGGAAACACAAACGCGTTTAATCTTCGACTGCAAGCAATCGGATTTGGTTTCTATCAAAAGATGTTAGAATCTTTGACCTTTTAGTGTCAATTGCGGCCTACAAGCTGCGAGTTATGGTAAAACCGGAAGTGTTCCGTCGCTCTTTAGCTAAGTTTAATGTGACATTGTCAATGATGCTTTTATCTGCGTTGAAAGCTGCGGTAGTCCTTGTTTGTCAGCTAATAGTACATATGACCATTTCAGCGCCTTATCTGGCAACATGTCCCAGAGGAACCCAGCATAGCAATACTGTGTGATGGCTCAATGCTCTCAATGCCGATAGGCACTAACTTACGGATTTGGTGTTTTACCAGATTGGAGTTAATCGCTTTAGGTGTTGCTTGGCTGTCCACGCAGAGGGTAATTTCCATTGCTGATAGTTCCCTCGCTTTATAAGACTGTTTGAGCCGCTTTCTTAACTGCGTAGATATCTGCCTGGCAAACGCTGCACTAAATTGACAGTCGATTTGAATGGCTGATACTTAGTTCTACTGAGAAGACTATACTGCTCTCGTTCCATTCTACGTCTTTGAGCCACCTTTTATGATAATACTCGTGGAGACTTGGAGAGCTAGTCCTGCCTGTCCGGTATACAGACTTTAAATTTCTTGTCAGAGTCACCTCGGTTTTTTGTAGTCCGTCAGTAGCATGAGTTTTCCCTGATCAAAGATGTGAAGTATGCTCGAGTGACCAAACGATTCGGGCTTCCAAATTTCGTTCTCTCTTAGTATGAGAGCTCCTTTGGCTGCCATGTTATTGGTGTCTACCTCGATGGGTTGTGGGCTCAGCAATATTTCTAGGCCTAGCTGTGGCGTAGATTTTAGTGAACCCGTTGTATACCTATGCAAGCAATTCTTTGTACCTTGTTCAGATCCTTGAGATAGAATTTAGTGTTAACAGCCTCACTCCAAACAACCGATCCATAAGTTAGAATTTCCCTTACAATCGCGGTGTACCTACATCAAATGCACTATGTTCGGCTGTAACTGTAAGCCGCACTTCTTCCCGAAGGCCTTTGTGTAGACATAAAAACCATTTAGTCCTTTCATAATTCCTCCTCCTTCCTCCGTAGTCCGTTTCCAGTTTAGATTGGAGTTGAACACGATACCCAGGTATTTGGCTTCGGGTGAGAGATTAAGACGAATGCTTCTCAATTTTAATTCCCATTTTGGTACCTTATATCATCTAGTGAACAGGATTAGTTCGGTATTGTTGGGGTTAACAGATAGAGCGTTCTTCTCTGTCCACTTTGATAGTTCTGAACTTCTGACGGTGGGACGATATTTTCCTAAAACCAGCACAACTAAGAGATCTGCGTAGGCGATCATCTTGATACCCTTGTCAGGGTCTAGGTCAGTTGAATGGTTGCCCCAAAGAAGCATCAAATTTTGGGTTGATGTCCGCAATGTAATTTTAATTCTACCCTAACAATTGATAGAATATAATATTGGTCCCCACTCCAGAGTTAGAGCTCCAGACTACAGATACGACAAAGCGTATTTATATATGGTTTCAAGGTACGTTAGCTTGTTCCTAGTAAATCCCCCTATCCCTCCTTCACATCCTACGAGCTACGACACAAGACAATAAGCACAATTCCCACTGGGGTATTGGCTTGTGGTAAATTTGCACTCACATCACAAAACCAATTTCGAAACACGTTTAAATATCACAATCCAGAATCGGAGGTCTGATTACACCAGTTTGGTCCTATTTTATCCCCGAAATTCGTAATTGTGTACAATCGTATGTATTCACAAAATTTCACACGTCTCTAACCTCTGTTATCTCTAATTACCTAAAATTTTTTTTGTTTAATATTTCGAACTGAACTTCTTTGCAACTTTTGCCGTCGTCGCCACATGTAGCTAATGTCTATCTCTGTTCGCAAATGGCCAACATAACTTCACATTAAAATGATGCCTTAAATACTACGAGTAGTACCACACAGCCAGAAGCAACCAGATCGCCTTTGCTTTGCACCACGCATACACAAATCCCCAAATTGAAGTCCTTCCGCACTATACCAGTATACTCCCATCCATATGGCACCTCGGAACAATTACATCCTGATGACATAGCCGTGAGTGGAATTAATTTGAATATCGTTGTCTGGAGCGTACATATGTTGACGGTTGGTAATTAATTTGAGTTTGCATTCCTCTAGCGTACAACTATTTCCGTACAACGTAGACAGATCCTTAGAAAAGGATTAAAATTCCAAATCCCTTATTACAGTTGATTTACCTATCACCTGTCGTGTGTGCGTGTGAACGGATTCGGGTAAATCAATTAGGCCAGAGCTTAGTGTAATTTCGCATACCCACAGGGGGCGGGGTGCAGAAAAATCTAAAGAAAGGATAATTGCGCAAGCACTTTACGCCGGTGCTCAACTCTAATTGATTCAATCACACGCTTCAGACGCGAGTATCGCGCGAAATTGCAAACGAGCATTGTACAGTACACACACAACAAATTAAATTCAAAAGGATCAGCAGAATGCTCTTTGTCAATTGTCACCGCTGCTATGATGGCGAGGGCGACAATGCCGACGATGGCAGAGGGCAAACCATCCAATCGATTCAATCAGAATTTCCCTAGGGATTTCTGAAGGTCCTGACAAAATGCAATTACCCGACCCATCATAGAGGGAGGCGAGCTCTTCAAAGTCCTATACCTACTCGTACCTATTGAATCATCACTCTGTCGATGATGATAAGGTATCCTTCCTTTGCCAGAAGAATTACGCTTATGCAAATTCTCATTACCCCCAGGAAGCGTTTCCGTTGCTGGCGTTCCTTCGAAGTCGTCTTACTCGTTTGCGTCTATTTATCGAACTTTGGGATTCAAATGGCTGATGGAGCTGGAGCCTCCCACATGAGTGCAGGTGGTGGCAAATTGATGCTCTTCATGTGATTGTCAAATGTGCGAGCGTCACTGATTTTCTCTCTCTCTCTCTCTCTTTATATATATCTTTCCCTCTCGACGAGAGACACACCACTTGACGTTCAAGTGGCGATGCGATGCCGATTGCCAAAGGGAATGTCTACGTTCAAGTGGTATCCGGGGTTTCAATTAGATTTGGGCCAAAACTTTTGTTATCTCCGGGAATCTCTATTACGATTAGTGTGGAAGTGTGTGAGGAGCAAAGAAAAAAAAAATAAATTTCTATCGATTGTATAGTACCACGCACTTGAAACGAAACCGCACATCGGACCGATGCTGTTTTGGTGTGAGTGTGTGAGCCAGAGCACTTGTAAGGTCGCCCGAGGGTTTTTACCCATTGTTGAAGTTAATCAGTGGCAATGATTTGCATTAGACATGAATGGCAAAATGGTTTGTTTGCAAATAAAATTGGGAAATCGATTAACGCAGAAGAGCCACCCGCAAGGAGGAGGGACACCCGACAACATGCTTTTGAATGGATATGCCAATTAAGTGACTCCGTAGTGTGAGTGAATAAATGAGAATAGGGTTGGTTATGGTTGAAATGTTGGTCTGGGATGAGACGTACTTTGGAACTGAATTCAATCTAGTTTTGTCAGTTATATAGTGTTAGGAGGAAGAAGATATAATATTTAAGATATCTGATGTTTCCTGGCTGGTAAATAGAGAGTGGGCCAACTACTAATACGGAGCCTTTGGTGACAGAAAGCGGGCCAACGGCAAACCTTGATTCCGTAAGGCGCCACTATGTGTGGTCGCTATAGGTGGCAGAAAAGGTACCAACGACAAGCGTGGTTCCATGAGGTACTATACGACTAACAAGCAAGTTAAAACCAAGTACTTAAACCGTGAGTTTATTACAGTGAAATTTGAACCACGTTTATTTAAACTTCGGTTTAACATTTCTCGACCGTTTTGTACGCCACTGTAAACGTAGAACTCATGTGTACATATTTGAAATTTCCATCAGTTTTATTTATTATGTTAGTTTAAAAAAATAAATAAATAGGTGGCGCAACAGGCGGTAGACACCCTAGGCCTAGCTTCTCGCAACCATTCGTTTTTTGAGTTTCTATTTTTGGGACGAATGGAAGGGACCTACAATTTTGTGCCGAGTCCGAACAGCTGAATTGAGAAGCTTTTTCATGACAGTGTTATACTCTCGGATGTTTGCCAGACGATCGCGAGAGGTGGCGCAGTAGAAAAAATCTTAAGATGTAATTTGTGTTTTTCCGGGGATCGAACCCGGGATCTCTCGCACAGTAGTCCAGCACACTAACCAGTGCGCTACTGTGCCTAGTTTGTGTCAGTTTGGCAATTTAAAAAAGTGAAATACATAGTTATACCAATACTTTACTTTACTTTTACTTTTGATGGCGCTACAAAGCGTGGTGGTCCTGGGCCTTACTTATCATGCTTCATGCCCCTCGTTCTCTAGCCTCCCGTCTCCAAATTCGCACTCCAAGCAGTCGGAGGTCTCATTCTACCTGGTTCGTATAGGACTTTTCTCTCGAATACAGCAAGGGAGCCTTCATCCGACTGGGTAAGAGTCCATGCTCATACACCATATAGAAGGACTGGAATGACGAGTGTTTTGTATAGCATCTCAGGGTTTTATTCCTCAATTCCTTACTTAGCCCAAAGAAACAGCGATTCGCAAGAGTTATTCTACGTTTGATTTCCACGCTGATGTTGTTTTCCGCCTTTACAGTAGTGACCATGTATACAAATTCACTGACTACCTCGAAGTTATACCTATCAATTGTCACGTTCTGACCAAGTCGGTGGTGGGATTGGGCCGGGGTTCCCAGGTCTTAAGAAAAAAAATCCCCTTTTCTTATCACCAAAATGACTTTTTTTCCCCTTTGAAAATCAAAAAAATCCCTTTTTTGTCCCCGAAGAAAAAATCTTTGCGTAACCAGCTTTTGAACTTGGGCAATGCTTCCTATTGTGTGAGATATTTTTATTTGTTTTTGTTGGTTCTTCCTTCTTTTCAAAATCCTAAATAAAATGAGAATTATTTTCACTTACCCATTAAGTTGTGCCACCATTGTTTAGAAATTCGCGTAATATTTTGAATCTAGACATAGTGCAAGGACACACTATGTGATGGGCCACACATGCCTTCCCATGAAAGTCGTGTTGTTAGGTTAGTTGAGAAAATCGCTTCTCTCTTTTCTACTCACTTAAAATCGACCTGTCTCGCCCAAAAAGACTTTCATCGGAAGGAATGTGTGGCCCAGTACACGGGCATGACTTTCATTCACATGAACGACTTGGCTATACAGCTATACTCAAAAACAACGCCTCATTGCAATGAAATAAAGTTTGACAGGAATAATGAAATCGAAAATACAAAAATTTTATGGTAAAACCAAAGCGGACCCCCGCTTTTACGTCCTCACTCTACCAACGCAAATACCAAAGGAAGATTTGTATCAAAAGCGCTATGGTTTCGAAAAAGAACCTTCGTGCGTCATGTCATGCCCATGCGAGAATTCTTTCTGAAAATGGATTTTTGGTCCATTTTCTATATGGTCTACCTTTCTCCTTTCTATACTCACTCAAAATCTACCTGTCTCTGACACGACGTTCATGGTAAGGAGTGTATGGCCAGGCCATGGTAATAGTTTTATGAAATGTCAAAAGAATGAATGCATTCAGAAAACAAACAAAAAAGTGAGATGTTGCATGGACACGTTTTTTGAACATGGTTGTTTTTGTAGGTTGTTAACAATTATTTATTCTAAAAAATGGCCTTACAAACTCTTTTTGATAGGATTTTCAGTTCAGATTTTGTCGCGATTTTCCCCTCAACCTGGGAACACTCTGGCATTGGGCTTTTGTTGATGAAAGCATATACTTCGTCTTGTCCTCGTTTATAATCAGTCCCATTCTGTTTGCTGCTGACTATATTGTAGTGAAATCACCGGTTACCGTAGGTGATCTCCTTTTTGTTTGATCGGGCAGATGGTACCGAGATGCCATTCTTCGGGCATACTTTCCTCCGACCAATTTGCAGATGAGTTGGTGTATGCTCCTAGACAGGTCATCTTTAAAAAGTTCCGCTTGTAGTCCATCAGCTCCAGCTGTTTTGTTCCTTTTTAGTCTGGTGATGGCTAACTTGATGTCATTTTAGTCGGGCGGTTGTAACTCTTGGTTTTCACCTAGATCGACTGGTATAGGCGGATATTTGGCGGTATCTTGGCTGTCATCGCCATTTAATAACTGGTCTCTACAGATGGCTATAACATCGACTGCGTATCCACTACATTGTTTTCATCCCCCATCTTTGCAGGGCCCAGGGCGGCTCATGAATCTTGAAGTATCTCTGCATCTCCTCGACTTCACGTTGTTGGTGATCTTTTTTTTTCCTGAACAAGCGTTAAAAGGAATAAAACCAACTTGCCTCCGCTAGCAAAAAAACGAAGAGTCAGCTGAAACATAGACGCCTCAGACAGTGCATTGGCATGGATGGCTATAGTCGAACGCCCGATGAAGTAGGTACTCAACCCTAAGCAGAAGGTAAGCTAGCTCATTCTCTGCAAGCTCTAGGCAAACTAGGCAAAACTTGGTGACACTGCGCAATATGCATTTAGTATAATAGCTATCTACAGCTAGGCCAATATTGTTTGCAATGGTTTCCGAAGGCTGCTAATAAAGTGGCATAAGTCGTTGCACGCTTGAGATAGAAATGGTGTCATTTTTAATAAAACCTCAAAGTTGACGAGTACCGGCTGGAATCGGTTTTCCTACACCGCTCTATTGTATTAGACGGTATACAAGCATTTCTAGAAACAGTGGAGTAAAATCAAAGATATCTAAAGGCTTGCACTTGCGAACTAATTGGTTGCCTAAAAACAACAATGATGCAATGTTGCTTTGTCATAAACCGGGAGGGAGATCTTACTACGAAATTCTGGAATATAAACTCAGTTTAAACCCCCATTCATGGGTGGTTAAGTTAAACGTGCGTCGGTTTAAACTTGATATCTGGTTAAACGGAGTTTTAACTTGCACAGTAAAACCGGCTATAAGTGTGTTACATTGCTGGCAAAAAGCGTCTCAAAAACTAGCCACAATTCTACAAGATCATTAACTGAGCGTGTTACCCGATTCCTTAAGGTCGTACAAGAAACCGCGGTTCCAGGGGTGCGAATGCAGACCAATTCAGTAGGAAACTCCAAAGGACAGGCCCATGACCATGATCAGCAAGATACATCAGGCGTGTTCAGAATAAAGAGCCATGTTATTATCTGGTCATATACTTTACACATAAAATACATTTGTAGCTCCTTTTTTCACTCCAGTACCTCTCGTGAACGTCTCAGAAGCTTTAAGCATCGATCAGCTTAGGTAGGATACAGTAAATCCAAGTCTTCGAGACCTGTAATATTAGTTCTCCCTTAGTTGTCAAAAAGGAGCTATTTTCTGAGGCTAATAAAGACAGACAATGTGTCACACGGAAAACCTGTCAACAGTTTGGATTTGACTGTAAGTTCGCCTCTTCTAAGGTGAAATGGCTTACTTTACTGCTCTTGAGCAGCTTGGTGGTTGGTTGTTTAGCCCGGTTAGTGTTTGGTCGTCTTCTTTAATACCGGACACCAGTTTCTAATCAAACTTCGGCCAAACGGAGAAAACGATCATTTTCTACTTCTCCATTTCTATTTCCTTTAATTTTCTAGAAAGTATTTTACGTACTTCCTCGAAATCCCTGCAAATTAAGTGCACATTTACTTAAGTCTAAGACCCTTCGCCCACGATCACTTTTCAAATCCGAAACCGAACAATTACTCGATAGAACTTCATTTCGTTCCGGATACTCAATTTCCAAATCGAAGTAACTCCTTATACCAAAAGTATTGATGTCTAAACAGGACGTATGAAGGGCACACCGCACACCACCTCATATCGTATGCACATCCACAACCAACATTGAAATTGAATTCAAAAACCGAAGAATCCGTTTGGCAGTTTCTGTGGCCAACGAGAGAAAACCGGAGTTCCATCGTCAATTCGATCAAAGGGAAATTTGCTGTTTGGATTTTCCGCAAATTTCCCTAAGATTCTAAATAACCGAAAACACCATGGAAGAGGATAAACGACAAATGCATCCTCAATGGATACTCGACTGGCGAAGTCTATGTGAGTATGTATACCCCACAAATTGACTTTATTCGAAACCGGTTGCAATTGAATGCAAGCAAACCAGCCTCTTTCCCACTAACACTCAATCCTGCTGCATGTCCTGTTCGTATGTCCGTATCGTTCGCATCCGGGGGAAATTGTCTTTGCTCGGCCCATTGAAAATCGTTTCATTGAAAATTGAGTCAAGTTGCGGAATGCTAAGAGGTTTGACTCGTTGGATTCAAAGGATTTTCTCCACTTTTCTCGGATGTGAATGTCCTTGTACACGAAGCGCTGCACTTTTTGGTATTCAATGACAGTAACTGTCTACAGATGGCATAATGGCGCAACCGGATGCGATAGCTATGTCGTCATATCGACAGGAAGCTGACAAATCGCAGTTTCAATTTGGGAAATGGTTCCTTTCGCCGACCGTCACACCATGAGGGGAGTACAGTCTGAAATGAGGTCAAATATAATCCTGGCGAAGGGCATCGTAAATAAGTTTGCCTCGGAAGTATCGAAGCTGTACAATCTGGAAACGAATGCGATGATATGCAGTTGGTACCTATTTTCGTATGCGAAAGGAGTTGCCAAGCGTATATCTCTCTCATCGTAAAATGGCAGCGAAGAAGGACTGCCAGATGCGCTTAACGATGATTGATACCGCTTCGTGGCTACGTGCGATGTATTTAAGTGTCAAAAGGCGGCTGTAGATGCAAGCCAATGGACATGGCCATTGGACAGCGTTTGAGCATGTGACACCAGCTGAGGAAAACATTATGTGCAGATTAAATGCAAACATTTGAGTGGGTAGCTTAAGGGTTGATGAAGCATTTGAGGGACCTTTAGTAAATTGACAGTCTTTCTTCTTGGTTGTGGTTTACTGAATAGTTGACGGATGAGGATGATCTTTGTCAACCTGACTTCGCACAAAATTGGACTCCGAGCCAATTTTATTTTTTAAATGGGACCATATGCATCAGCAGGACTGAGCCACGAGCATTTCCCTTGAGAGTAGTTGTGCGATTTGATAGCTGTTTTTGCATTTATATTGTCGTTAACGTCGCTTAAGACTTGTCAGTCTATTGCTAAGAAAAGGAATGTGCTAAGAAAAGATAATGAGCTACGAAACTAGTCAACGAATTGCCTTATTTCATAACTTACTTTACTTTACTTTTGGTGGCGCTTACAGTCCGGGGTAGACCACGGCCTCAACCAACAAGCCCTTCCAGGCAGCTGGGTCCCTCGCTAGTTGCCTCCAGTTGCGCACACCAAGTTGGTTGAGGTCGTTCTCCAATTGTGCGCGGCACCTAAGGTTGGGTCTTCCTCTGCTGCGCTGTAACTCAAGGGTGGATTCGAAGACTCGTCGGGCTGGTGCGTTGTTGTCCACACGCTCCACGTATCCCAGCCATCTCAGCCGTTGAATTTTTAGCTTTTTGACCAGGTCAGCGTCGCTTATAGCCCGTATAGTTCGTATTGGATCTTCTTCTCCACACTCCATCGTCACAAACTGGACCGAATATCACTCGAAGAATGTTTCTCTCAAAGCATCCCAGAAGGTTTTCATCCGTGCTTCTGCACCATACAGCAGGACCGGGATGATTAAGGTCTTATATAATATCTCCTTGGTTCTATGACAGAGGGCTTTACTTCTTAGGTGCCTTCCTAGTCCGAAGAAACAGCGATTGGCAAGAGTGATTCTTCGCTTGATCTCTGCGCCGATGTCATTTTGCGAATTGATAGTGGAGCCCAGGTATACAAAGTCCTTAACTACTTCGAAGTTGTATCTGTTCATCGTGACGTTTTGTCCGAGTCGCCGATGTTGAGAGTCCTTACTCGTTGACAGCATATACTTCGTTTTGTCCTCATTAACAGCCAGTCCCATCTTCGCCGCCTCCGTTTCGATGCTTGCAAATGCGCCACTGACAGCTCGCCGCGTTCTCCCAATAATGTCAATGTCATCAGCATAGGCAAGTAGTTGGACGGACTTTTGAAAAATTGTACCTCTGGCGTTGGCTTGTGAGTTTCGTACAATTGCTTCAAGAACGATATTAAAGAGAGTACATGATAGCGCGTCGCCTTGTCTCAAACCTTTTTCGACATCAAATGGCTCGGTGGTGTTCTTGCCGACTTTGACGGAGCAGCGCAATTTCTCCATCGTCATCCTGCACAGACGGACGAGTTTGGCGGGGATGCCAAAACTTGACATGGCTTTGTATAATTCGTCCCTATATACGCTATCATAGGCGACTTTAAAGTCGATAAATAGATCGAAATTCCTTTTTTTTTCCAAGATCTGTCGGAGTGTGAAAATTTGGTCGATTGGTTGACTTTCCTGGTCTAAAACCACACTGATATGGGCCGATCAGGTTGTTGGCGAAAGGCGTTCACATAATACAACCGACAGGATCTTATACGTGACATTCAGGAGACTTATTCCTCTGTAGTTGGCGCAGCTCAGAGTATCTCATTTCTTGTGGATGGGGCACACGATGCTGAGGTTCCATTCGTGGGGCAGGCTTTCATCCGACCATATTTTACAGATGAGTTTATGCTCATGCTCCTTACCAAGCCATCGCCCGCTGCTTTGAAAAGCTCGGCCGGGAGGCCATCTGCTATCCAGAATCTTTGTTGGACTTAAGTTTGGATGCAGCTATCTTCACTTCGTGTAGGTCGGGTAGACGGAAATTTTGGCTATCATCATCCAAGCTGAACAGATCATTCTGCCTGACAGCGGGTTGTTGGTTGTCCCCGCAGTTTAACAGTCTGCAGAAGTGTTCTTTCCTAATCCTCAGCACCGACTGTGAGTCTACTACTATATTCCCATGCTCATCTCTGCAGGCTTCTGTTCGGGCCTTTTATCCTTGGGTGGATTCATAACTATCGGGTTCTATATCTCAATCGATTTTGTCGCCGTTTTTCTACAAAAAAATCGTGCATTTTTAAAATCCTCCCTCGATATAAATTACAACCCCCGCCCACCCTAAAACACACCATAAACGAGTCCATAACATTAAGTGCGATATTTATAGCATCATGTCAACTGTAACTTTGAACATGTTTCCGAACCATTTACAATATCATCACTTTACCCTTTTGCGCCTATCATTTAACAGACCTTACCCGATTCTTTGTCCGGGACGAAAAACCAACCTATATGACAAAATAAAATATTATAGCCGATCATGAAACAAAACAAAGTATATATACTGTGTCTTTCGTCTTATGTGTATTTTGTGCGAAAATAGAACAACCATCAAATTACCCTGTTACACGCTTTCTGCAGCCCCCCCCCCTCCTGTCATACTTACAGAGAGCGCACATATCCTCGTAGTATCTTCAATGTCATGGCAATAATGACCGACCCCACATTGACCCACATAAAAATAGAGGGCGTTGGTATAGAATAGTGTGCAATGCGTACCACCTCAAGTGCCCGGATGGACATGTCTAAGGCCGAACCAAAATGTTTGTTCACAGTGTAAACGGAGAATTTATTGACCAAATTCCAGCGGCAATAGGACATTAAGCAGGATATGAGAACCAATAAATAAAGGACACACATAAATTCTCTCTGGCCAAGATTATATATACATGTATATAGGTACACGATGACTACCTTTGGACTCGGCACCGACAGCATTTGGCACCAAGAACTATATATGAGGAAAACTCATTAAGCTCTTTGATAACATGGAATAAATTGATACCTCCTTGCGGCAGGATCTCTCTCTGTCAGGCTATGGACTGAACTGGACAGAACCCGTGTGTATGTGTATATGCTGTTGAGCCTACATAATATTTGTTAAGTTGTCGCCGGTGTGCTCTGGTTCCAGTGGTGGTTTTGGTGGTGATTGGTCTATGTGGGTGGGATGAAGGTGTAGTATCGTCGGCAGTTGCTTATGCTTACACGCTTGACATACAGCTCTGGTACACGCACAGTTTGGTAAAATCGTTAAAACAAAATCCCATCAAAGTTTAATTGAAATTTTGTGTACAAGCACGCGCTTCGGGCAATTTTCTAAAGGATATAATACCACTGCGATGCATATTGTTGGGGTTGTTAAAACGTGACGGTTCCTCTTGTGAGTTCTAGGGCATTTAAACTTTTTTTTTAAGAGTACATTATTTATACTTTACTTATGTTATTGATGATGCGTTTGGAGGAGGAGTTCTTTAATTCTGCGGAGCCGTTTTTTTTCTCTGAAAATAACTTCCTTCCAGTTCAGTTGTTTTTGCACATTCGCTGTTTCGTCTTCTTCAACCAGAGTTTTCGAGTTGGGTGACGCATTCTGCAATGGAATGGAGCTCTGCCAAGAATACGTTGGGGCTTTTTTCAAGTCCATTTTGGAACCATTTGTATACCACTATAAGCCGTTTTGGCTGCTAGGGATCTCCGTGGAGATTAAGGCAAAATTGCACAACTCTTGTAGCAGGTTATAAATACAATGGAATTTCTTACTCCTACTGCAGCAGATAAACTAGCAAGGACAGGCTCCTCCGGCGTGGATAGGATAAGTCTGCACAACGTGTATGCTTATGCACCACTTTCCTACATTAAACAAATAATTCACGCGGACGCAGCAAGCAGAGTAGGGTTCAGATGGAAACATCTGGAATACATACTGTGATACTGCTAGGCTCACCTGGCCAGCTCTGGATACAAAAAAAGGTCCAAGGATCTTCTGCGACTTAAAAGATTCAGCATCTCGAAAGTAGTTAATATCATCTCCGGACACTGCGTATTAGGTAGACACCCGCAAAGGCTCGGTCTGCCATACAATGACTTCTGCAGAAGCTGCAGAGATGAAAAGGAGGATGAGTCTGTTACTCACTTTCTTTGCAGTTGTCCTGCCCTGGCCAATTTAAGAAAGGCCCACTTAGGAAACTATTCTCTCAATTATCTCAGTGATCTAGGCAACACCACCGCCGCTAACATTTCTAGCTTTATAACCGGCAGCAAATGGTTTACATGAGTAGCCAGTAAAGGCTAGTAATCCCCAGTGGTATGCACAATAGGGTGTCCCGTCGCATTATATGAAAATAATTTTTTTTTAATATTTAGTCGAAAGGTGAATCAAAATTTGGGTAGGCATTGACGAGAAGATTCCGAATGTGTAATTTTTGGGCCTCTACCGACGATTGAAAAACAGGTAAAAGTAAGTAAGGTACTAAAATTTGCTCATTTTACTTTTTATTCAAATTATTATTTTATACAAACACTAGCGGGCCCGGCAAACGTTGTTTTTTTTTTTTTGAGTGTACATATATTATTTGAAATTTTATTCATGAGCTTATTCTTGCTTTTTAATTTTTTTTTATTGTTGAGTGTTTATAATTTGAAATTTTGTGGAATCGGATCGCAGCGCCACCTACCGGGTCAAATTATGAATCTAAACCATCGTTAGACCCATTCAAACCCACACTCAAAATTTCATTAAAATCGGTCCAGCCGTTTAGGAGGAGTTCGGTAACAAACACGGACAGAAGAATTATAGGTATATATAAAGATTAAAATAGTAAAAATTGAAATAAACGTATAACCAAATAGTTAATTTAAAGGCAGTTATTAAGGCTTCAGCAGAAAAAAAAATTACTTTGAAAATTGGCTTTTATTGTAATTAAAAGATGGCATCCGATTTTTGGATTCAATTCTGTTTCAAATAACTCCATATCTTGAGTTTTCTTTCACAATGACCAGCTTCAGCAATGTTGCCAGATTTTTTTTTTTCAAAAACTGTAAATTCCCAAAAAAAACTGTATTTTCAACCAAAAAACTGTAACCTTCACCAAACCAACCAAACGATTTTTTTTTTTGAAATTACGTTTTTTTTAGTTTTATTAAACAAAAATAACACAAAACAATTCATTTTAAATAAAATAACATGCTTAAATACGAAGCACTACGATTTAAAGCACATTTTAATTTATTCTTTCAAATCTGAACTTTAAAAAAAAAACTCTAATTTGTACTAGGTGGTCATTTTAAAAACTGTAAGCTTGTCTAAAAAACTGTAATTTACAGTTAAAACTGTGAATATAGCAACGTTGAAGAGACGAACACCGGCTTCTCAGAAGAAAAAAGAAAGAGCACGAGAAGCGCGCGATCGAGGAAATAGAGAGATGCTACAGCAGGAATGAGGTTCGGAAGTTTTACCAAAGGGTAAAAAGAACCTGCCAAGGCTACAGAGCCCGAACCGAAGCCTGCAAGGACGAACAAGGGAACATCATAGTAGAATCGCAGTCGATGCTGAGGATATGGAAGAACTACTTCTGCAGACTGTTTAACGGCGATGACGAACTAAATCCCGCTGTCAGGCAGAATGAGCCATTCAACCTGGACGTTGAAGACCAACAATTCCGCTGAAGACCAACAATTCCGGAAAGTCTACCATCGACCAAATATTCACACTGCGGCAGATCTTGGAGAAAACCCAGGAAGTCCAAATCGATACCCACCACCTTTTCATCGATTTTAAGGCCGCTTATGACAGCATTTATAAAGACGAGCTATACAGAGCAATGTCTAGTTTTGGCATCCCTGCCAAACTCGTCCGTCTGTGCAGGATGACAATGGAGATTGCACGCTGCTCCATCAAGGTCGGTAAAGAACTCACCGAGACCTTCGATGTCAAAAAAGGATTTAGACAAGGCGATGCGCTGTCATGTGACTTCTTCAACATCGTTCTTGAAAGAATAGTGCAAAACTCAAACGCTAACACCAGAGGCACTATCTTTCAAAAGTCCTTCCACCTACTTGCCTACGCCGACGACATCGACATAATCGGCTGAACGCAGCGTGATGTCACTGGCGCGTTCGTGAGCATTGAGACGGAGGCGGCGAAGATGGGTTTGGCGGTCAATGAGGGCAAGACAAAGTATATGCTGTCATCAAGAAAGGACGCCCAACACCGACGACTTGGACAGAATGTCACTATAGACAGATATAACTTTGAGGTGGTAAAGGACTTTGTCTACCTAGGCTTCGCTATGAACTCAGACAATGATATCAACGCTGTGATTAAGCGAAGAATAACTCTTGCCAATCGCTGTTTCTTTGGGCTAAGAAAGCAATTGAGTAGCAAAGCCCTCTCTCGAACAACTAAAGTGACCCTTTATAAGACCCTAATCATCCCTGTCCTACTTTATGGTGCAGAGGCACCATATCAAAAGTCTATCTATCTATCTTCGAATCCACACCCGAGGGACGGCGCAGTAGAGGAAGACCGCGACTCAGGTGGCGCACGCAAGTGGAAGGGGACCTCAACCAACTTAGCGTGCGAAACTGGAGGCAGCTGGCCAAAGGTCGTGCTGGCTGGAGACGCTTGTTGGTTGAGGCCCAGGTCCACCCCGGACTGTAGCGCCACCTTAAGTAAGTAAGTAACTAACTACTCCTCCCTGCGAACAGCACTCAGCACTGATACTGAGGTCAGCCATGAGGAAGAAGTTGCTTTACGGTTTTCAACCATCGATCCATTTTATCTATAGACTTTCGCTGTATCCACCAAATATAGGGATATAGTTTAGCCCTATGGTCCGTATATACGCATGTGATTTACGGCGAATTCAGAAGACATATTATGTCTCCATGGACCATCAATTATATTTTAAAGATGAGCTCGGATAATGTTAACTTACAATATAAATGCTACTTCGTCCCTTTTCAAATGTGATATTCTCTCTCAAGAGCCCTTTGCAAATAAACTATAGGTACCTCAGAAAATGATAAAAATATCCTCCTCGCCTTTGATCCAAAACTGAATGAAATTTACTTAGATTAAGCTGACTGAAGAAGCTCTTCGAAATGATATCGCAGAAGTAGCTCATTATCCTTCTCATCAAAGAACTGTACACCGAAGGACGAATGCTATTCCTTATCCCCTTAAGAATGTAACCTCAGACCAATATCCACTGACAATTATTTTAAATTATTATATTCCCAAGGATTTGTCACACAAAAGACATCCTTCAAGTGCCTAATTTTGAGTTACTCAAACCTGACCTCTTCTGGAAGCAGCCCTTAGTACAGCGTCAAATGAACAGAAAGTCAAGTAATATGCAAATGACTGCGAATGAAGCAATTACCATTGTAATCCTATAAGTCCTCTCTTCATCTTAACGATGAATGAGGACTGCACTTCAACTATCCTCGTCATTTTAGTGTTTTAATTAACTTTGGTCTCGAGTAGGTACATCTTAAGAATTTTCAGAAGGAACTCTTCCGTTTTGAGAGCTTCTTTTTTTACAAATGCAACAGAAACCTTTTCTTTAATTTTGTGATGGCTGGCAAATATTTCAATCAAATCGTTCTCCCTATCCCCTACTCTATCGCATCGTCCGTTGACCAAATCAAATAGCGAAATCCCATAACAACGGTCGCGGATTTTGCAAAGCAAAGCACAATTTCATAGCCCATGACCATTACATTGTACAATAAGGGGCACCTTACTCAATGGAGTGAGTGAGTTTCGGAGCTGTGCCAAACAGCTCTGATGCATACGGCCCGGGTCCAATAAAGTAAATTTTGAACCCGCATTTCAGTGCAGACGCGTGGAAAGCACATCCATGCGGCGGCAACGCGTATGTGTATTTTGCAAATATTTGAAAATTGTCCTTTGTGGTTAGAGTCGAGGTGGCAATAGCTCGCAAGCGAGACCAATTTTCAATTGGAAATCCAGAGACTGGCGCATGTTACTGACGGCTGACAACTAGAGGAGCAGCGAGGAAAAAAACTCGCCACTACCCAATCGTATATTACTTCCAGCGTTTTGATTTGCAGAATTGGATTATTCTATTGTATCCTAACTGCAGGCGCGCATAGAGTATATATAGCTACATGGAGTCGGGGGACAAGTGGAATTTGCCGGCTTGAACAAATTAAAAATTTTCAGTTCACTTATGTGAACAAGTTTGATGCGGTTTCCGAAGGATGGCGTTTGGGGGGATTTAGTAGTTTTAATTGGATTTCATAGGTTCAATTGTAATCGGAGATGACCAAAACAGAACATCAATTAAAGTCTATGTGAGTATATATTGGGAAATTTTGTGCTTTGTACTCGACAATTTGTGGTTATTTTTCTGACGCAATTATTAACATATTGACAAAGTTAAGTTCAATCAATGGCGTCCTCATGAATGAAGGTGGTATGAGAAGGCTTTGCTAGGTCCCCTCTCGTCTCACAAAAAATTTATCAAGTTTGACGTCTAGACGTCTGCTATGGAGAATGTTTGCACTTTAGACAGTAATATATTAAGCTTGAATAAGATGTAATGTGTGTTTTTCCGGGGATCGAACCTGGGATCCCTCGCACAGTAGTCCAGCATACTAACCACTGCGCTACTGCGCCCACAAAGTATTTAAATACGGAATACGGTCCGCAATAAACCTGTGATTACTGAAGTCAATAAGTATCTTCAGCAAAGTGGAGGCAGATAGTAATATTAGAGGTTTGTTTTATTGTTTTATTGCCCAGATATATTTTTGTATATTAGGCCACTGTCAATGTTTTAAATATTACAATATGTGGCTCACATGACTGCTGAAGACCAGCGTTTAAAATGTTCTTTTTTTAGTTTGCGAGCTGCCACGCCCGTTTGTCCATTTTTTACCAAACTGCACTTCTTTGGGCAAATTACAAAAATTTCCTCAAAATTTGAGCTCAATTAGTTTGGCTGTTTTCGAGTTTCGCGGTCATTGGTTGTGTATTGCCGCATACAAAAGGGAAATTTAGATTTTTTCGATTTTCGGACTTTACTTTTTAGGGTTTTCCAAACCTTCTGTTTTCCTTTTTCCAATTTTTCCGATATTACAGGAATACTCCTCGGCCAATACCCAAGATTGTCTGTAAATTTGAGCTTATTTGAGCGATTCGGCCGTTTTCGAGACATACGATTTTGAATGTTTTTTTTGTATGGGGTTGCCACGCCCCTTTATGGGCGCAGTAGCGCAGTGGTTAGTGTGCTGGACTGCTGTGCGAGGGATCCCAGGTTCGATCCCCGGAAAAACACAAATTACATCTTAGTGTTTTTTTCTACTGCGCCACCTCTCTCGAACGTCTGACAAACATCCGAGAGTATAACTGTCCTGAAAAAGCTTCTCAATTCAGCCGTTCGGAATCGGCATAAAATTGTAGGTCCCTTCCATTCGTCCCAAAAATAGAAACTCACACAAACGAATGGTTGCGAGAAGCTAGGCCTAGGGTGTCTACCGCCTGTTGCGCCACCTATTTATTTTTTTTGCCACGCCCCTTTGTCCAATTTTGACCAATCTTCACAGGAACACTCCTGGGCCAATACCTAAGATTTTCGGTAAATTTGAGCTCAATCTGTTTGGCGGTTTTCAAGATATAAGATTTTGAATGGATTTTTTTTTTTGTATTCTAGGAGCCACGCCCCTGTAACTCATGAACCAATACACATACAAAGATCGTATATACATAGAAACCTTGGTATTGACATCACCTTTCATGGGAAATTTCCAGAATCAAAATCGGTTCACGCATTAGGTTAGGTTAGGTTAGGTTAGAGGGAAGTGCACAGCTTGTGTGCTGTGCTACCACGGGGGCCTTTTGGTCCATTGTGATCCCTTAGTTTTTGGTCGTGGATAAAATTTACATTTTATTGGACAACACAAAAAACATGCATAAACACTTTACCTGATTTCTTGGCGTTGTTCCTTGGCGGAATTGGTCTACTTGGTAAACCATCCCGTACTTTTAACAAACCTGATTGTGTCCGTCAAAGGTACCTGCACTATGTCCTCTAGGTCTCCGAAAAGTCTGTCTCCCAGATAACGGAGTCGATTTTTTTGGAGGTTTGGGCATTCGCAGAGCAGGTGTTTGATGGTCTCCGTTTCTTCTACGTCTTGACAGCTCCTGCAGTAGTCTGGTGAGTTAATGCCCAGTCTTGTGGCCATGGTACCGATGGTACAGTGGCCTGTCAGTACACCCGTTAAGATTCGAATATCTCGTTTATTCATCTTCAGAATACATCTTGTTCTTTTTTCATCGATTTTTGGCCAAAGGCTACGGGATATAACACAGTCGTGTCTGTTAGACCAGGTGGTGTTGATTTCTTCCCTTGATTTTTGGTCAATATTTCTTTTTGCTACACTAATTGGGATGTCTATTGATGCAATGATATTTACTGCATCAAGCTCCGACCCAGTTCTCGCTAGCTCGTCTGCTTTTTCATTTCCCACAATGTCACTATGTCCGGGAACCCAGCAGAGAGTGACCTTGTGTTTCTCGCCTATTTTGTTTAGGGCTCTTCGACAGTCCCTGACTGTCTTTGCTTTGATAGTTGCGCTGTCTAGTGCTTTAATGGCCGCCTGACTGTCTACGAAGATTGTAATCTTAGAAGGGTCAAGATTCTTTGTAGATATGGTACTTGCTGCCTTGTCGATGGCGACGATTTCAGCTTGAAAGACGCTGCATTCATCTGGGAGTTTATACGAATCATTTATGCTTAAGGACTCGCAGAATACTCCTGCTCCTGTGCCTACTTCCATTTTTGACCCGTCAGTGTAGATTTGTATTTCTTGTACGCTTGTGTGCGTGTTAGTAATCCAATCCTGTCTTTGGGGTATGTAGGTGGAGTAGTTTTTGTTGAAGCTCTGGTACGGAATCATGTAGTCCGTTTTTCTAGCCAGATCAATACTCAAGTATTTTTGAATTATGGAACCGTGCCCATAGGAGCTGTGCTTCCAGGTTTTTGCCTCGTTTAGGCGGAGGGCTCCCTTGGCTGCCATGCTGCAAATGTATTCACCTAGGGGTGGAAGATTTAGAATCATCTCCAGCCCGGCTTGAGGTGTTGATCTCATTGCTCCCGTTATGCCGATGCATGCTAATCTCTGTACCTTGGATAGGTTATTGAGATAGGTTACCTTTTCTATTGCCTTCCACCATACAATGGACCCATAAGTAAGTATGGGTCTAATAATTGCTGTATACATCCAATGGATTATATACGGGCGCATACCCCAGCGTTTACCAAAGGTTTTCTTGCATGCGTAGAAGGCACATAGTGCTTTCTTTGCTCTTTCTTCTGTGTTACGTTTCCAGGTAAGTTTAGAGTCCAGGATAATGCCCAGATACTTAGCTTCTGAGGAAAGTTTCAGACGAATCCCGTTCAACATCGGCAGATCGAATTTCTCGATTTTTCTTCTCCTAGTAAATAGGACAGTTTCGGTTTTGCTTGGATTTACTCCGAGGCCGTTTGGTCCTGCCCACGAGGATAATTCCTTTAGAGCCGATTCCATGAGTTCGCTAATAGTGGGTAGGTACCTTCCACTTATTAGGATTACAATGTCGTCTGCGTATGCTACAATTTTTGTCCCTTTTATCTTTAGAGCCGTAAGGATCTTATTGACCACTAGGAGCCACAGGAGAGGAGATATGACGCCCCCTTGTGGAGTACCCCTGGTCACTGTTCTCCTTATGTTGCTCTCACCGATTTCTGAGTTAATTACTCTGCTGTTAAGCATTTCGTAAATCCAGTTTGTAATTTCTTGTTTCACTCCCAGGTCTTCGAGCGCTGTTTTTATGGCCACTGTTTTAACATTATTAAATGCTCCTTCAATGTCCAAAAAAGCTGCCAGAGTGAATTCTTTATGGTGTAAGCCTTTTTCAATGATTGACACAACTTCATGCAGAGCTGTTTCCACGGACTTGCCTTTAAGGTAGGCGTGTTGAGTGCTACATAGGTTATGTTCATTCAGTAGATCCCTTATGTATGAGTCGATTATTCTCTCCAGTGTTTTTAAGAGAAACGAGGAGAGGCTTATCGGCCTAAAATCTTTTGCGGTGCAGTGCATATGCTTTCCTGCTTTAGGAATAAATATCACCTTTACCTCTTTCCAGCTTTGCGGTATGTAGCAGAGCCTTATGCAGCTTTTGAAGATTACTTTCAGCCATGGCAGTATTACACTGAGAGCATGTTGCATCATTGCTGGGATGACGTCGTCTGGTCCCGCTGATTTGTAGGGGTTGAACGAGTGGACTGCCCATGCGATTGTGTGCTCTGTTATAATATTTTCCGTGGCTACTTCCGGTTCAGTACCCGACGGAGTAGGAGTGAGATTGTGCTCATACCTAGTGATTTCACTGGACTCCGGAAAGTGCGTGTCCATTAAGAGTTGTAGTGTTTCTTGACTAGACTCTGTCCAAGAGTTATCAGCACGTTTAATATATCCTGGGACCGTGGGGTCTTTGGATAATACTTTACGTAGTCTGGCAGCCTCACTTGTACTCTCCATGGATTCGCAGAACGTGTTCCAGGATTCAAATTTTGCTTTTCTAATTTCTCTGGTATACAGATTAAGTTCGGATCTATACGTAGTCCAGTCTTCTTCTGTTCTACTCTGTTTTGCTTTGCTAAACAATTGTCTCACAGTAGTTCGCCGCTTTTTAAGCTCGCTGGTCCACCAAGTTGCCTTTTTGGGTTTGCGATTGCGAGAGATGGGACAATGTTTAACAAAGGCTTTTTGCATGTTTTCAGTAATTAGTTGGACTGCGTTGTCGATTGAGTGAGTGTCAGTGAGATTTTCATCTTTTGGATGTTGTATCTTCTCCGTAATCATTTTCGCATAGTCTGCCCAATTCGTTTTCCTAGGGTTCCTAAAGATACGGTGTGTCTTAGGATGTAGGTTAACTGTAAAGAGTATCCTGTTATGATCCGAGAAGGAGTTCTCCGGACAGACTCTCCAGTTTTCTACCCTAACCTGTTCGTTATTACTTTTAAGAGTTATGTCTAAAATTTCTTCCCTGTTTCTATTTTGGAAAGTGGGATGGTTTCCCCTGTTGCACAAAACTAGATTTGTGGAAATAATATATTCAAACAAAGACTCACCTCTTTTATTTGTGTCCATACAGCCCCACAGCATGTGATGGGCATTAGCATCGCAACCCAGCACTATTGATGTGTTCCGTGTGTCAGCGTAGTCCACTAGTTCACGGACTGTATCAGGTGGTGGGTTTTCTTCTTCATGTGGCATGTAAACTGAGGCGAAGATAAGGTTCTTACCTGGAGCCTCGAATTTTACAGCCACTGTGTCTCCATTGCTGAACCTGTGAAGAAAAAATATATTAGCAATAGTCTTTCTAACTAGGATGCAACTTCTAACTTTACCTTCTTCTTTGGTGTGGAATAGATGGTAGTGTTCGGAATTCAGACCTTGAACTTTGTTATTAAAAATCCAAGGTTCTTGAATTAGTGCCACGTCCACACTTACCTCAGACATGAACAGCATTAGGTCGTAAGTTGCTGCTTTACAGTGATGCAAATTAATTTGCACCACCAGCAGCTTTTGCGGCCTTTGGCTCCTCATCGTCGATCAGTCGTGCCCTCACGGCACCCAGTCCAAACCTTAGCTTCCCGTCTGGGGTCTTCTTTAGGGTGTTCGCAGAGGTCTGGTTGATTGCAAAGCAGAGCTCTTTGCCGTCACCACTTCTTCTGGAGTAGACCTTAACCCATTCGCTTATTCCAGCGCTCTTATTTTGCCCAGCGAGGAGAACCACAATGTTATCGTCCTCTTCTTTGTCGAAGGGGGGTGGTATCCAAAGCTTCACTTTTTGTCTGAGTGGTAGTGCAGACTTAGGTATCACCTTGAGTTTGGCTCCCTCCCACAGTTCGCCAAAGTTGGCGATGGTTATGGAGAGAAAATCAAGGGTATGCCTGTCGCTACACCCCACTACCTTGACTCCTCTGTGCCATCCGGCTCCATCAAAGGCGTATTCCGGTCCGCCATTTTGGATGTTGGCCAGCATAGCCTTGAGGATCTCCTTTTCCGCAAGCAGCCAGCGCTCAGCTGTGATCTTACCATCGGGATCTTGCTCGTCGATGACAGCTGCAATGAGTTCGTTCGGGGTATTGTCAAGGCTCGTTGAAGCCTTTGCTCTTTTCGGTCGACTTTCTTTGGACTCTTCCTCTGACCGTTGCCTCTTGGATGAGGTGCCCGAGGTTCCGGCTTTCGTGCCTGTAGAGACTCTGCTGGAAGTCTGTGCCTTTGTTGCCTCTGGTGTTTTCTTGGAGGTTTTGGACTGTTCCTTGTTAGCCTTTTTAGGGTAACCTTTGGATTTGTCCCGTACCCCCTTCACTACGGTTTCCTTTGGCTTTATCGGAGCTGTAGTTTCTTTGGGTTTATGAGCCCCCAGATTTTCGTAACTCTTTATTGCCCTCTTATGTTTTCTGATCAAGGCCCTGTCTCTATCGTTGATAGAGGATGGGTCTCTCTCAGAAATTTTTTTGAGGAATCGTTTAGAGGCCCTGTAGTTACTGCGCCTTCTTGTCGCCTCAGAGACGGCGGCGCGTGGTTTCAGGGTGTTGTCCTCAGATTCCGTGTCGCCCAGCAATTCGTCCTCAGTCTCAGATCCAATGTTGGCAGGTGTGGATGAGGATTGGGAAACTTCCTCCGCACCTCCAATATTGAGGTTTTTGAAGATGGGGAGAGTTGTCGTCAGTAGGTCCGAATCGCTGGTAGTGTGTTGGTCGTCGCGTTTGTCCTGGGTTTGTTGGGTTGGTTCGTCTTGTCTTGTTAGTTTTGGTCGGTTTATTTGGTTTTCGTTTGTTTTCGAGTTTTGCATGTTGAAATTTTTAGATGTTGTTCCCACGAGTAGGTCGGAAAAGAAGGTCCATCCCGGCAGAGCCGATATACCGGGGTAAGGCAACAGGGATACGACAGACCTTGCCTGGGCGTCTGAAGGAGCTCGTTAATAGCCGATTTTACCCCCGGCCGATTGCAACCAGAGGCACGGTTTGCTATGCGCTCTCTCCACCTCTGGTATCAGGTACGATTTAAGGGTTTTTCTCCCACCTCAACTAATGGATCACGACATACGATTAAAGCGTAAGCATAAATCCTTGGCTGACACTAACCAGACAAGCTGGTTAGCCATTTTCAGACGGGCGCCCGCGGGAAGGAACAACAAGTTGAGGATTTTGCCCATCCATCACGCATTACAGAGAACATCAATTACAAACATAATACAACTTATTTTTATATTAAGGGTGATTTTTTAAGCGTTTGGTTTTTAAAATTGAAAGAAAACAATGAAAATTTCAAAAATTGAGTGAAATTTTTATTAGGGTCGATAAATAAATTCATGCCATTAACTTTATGAATATTATTTCGTGTAAATGTTGACCGTGACTACGCTTCAAATGACCCATTTTTGGCATACTATATATCGACTTGTATCTGCCCAATAACACGAGTTATGTTGGCTTCCAAGGCGGCAATAGTTGCTAGCTTATCCGTATATACGAGAGACTGCACATATCCCCACAAAAAAATAGTCCAGCGGCGTCAAATCGCACGATCTAGGCGGCCAATTCACAGGTCCAAAACGTAAGATGAATTCTTCGAAAAAAAAAAACCGATCTTCTTCGAGCATTTCTAAGGCCCATTCACCAAATGTTCGACGTTGTGGCATGTCGCCTGGTTTCAGTTCTTGCACCAGCTGTATTTTGTGTTGTTTTAGACCAGGATCCTTGCGTACAATTTTCAACGTGGTCGAATAATACCTATCCAATTGCCGCGAACGGGCGGCGCCGGATGGACATATCACGGTCTTCATTAACATTGATTGACACGGCAGCAATATTCTCCTCTGTACGCACTCTACGCAAACGAGTCGGTGGCTTATGTAGGTAGGTAGGTAGGTAGGAGTGGCGGTTTGAAATAAAACCAAAGTAACACTATGAGCTTGGTTGTTATAAGTATGTCGAAGGGTGGTTTAGATCCAGCATGTGAACATCAAAAAGGTTATGAGTTTTGATGCCATTCTTGGAGACTTCCTCAAGGAATGCGAAGAATTGTTTACCCATAGCTCGCTGTCTAGTCCTAGCTAGTGCCGGACAAGTGCATAGGTAGTGGCTGAGGGTTTCTTTTTCGGTTGCGTCGTTACAAGTGTGACAGTGTATATAATTTAGTCAAATCCTTCTGGATAATGATGCAATTTGTTAGCCTCCTCCATCTGAGATTGGCTTTCGAAAGGGATTCTGAGAAAATGTTTGCTTTGACTGCTCCTATTGGAATGTGGACCGATTCCGCAAGGGAGCAGTGGAGGCCTGAACCTTGCCTGGCCAGCTCCTCAGCCTGTTCGTTTCCATAAACGTTGCTATGACCTGGAACCCAGATCAGGGTAATCCTGAACTGATCAAGCGAGGCCAGCTCCTCTGGACATTCTAATACTAATTTTGAGGTTATATTGTCGTTGTCGGTGGCTTAATGTCCAATAAATTGAAATGGTGCGAAATTTGGTCACAATGGCTTAAATAGCCTGCTCAGTAGGACGATTACGACAACTATAAAATGGACGAAGTGCTCTAAACGTCTAAACGTCTAAATCGTGTACGTCTAGTTTACTGAGCTCATACAGTCACTGTAGAGAATATGGTATATTCAGTGTATTGAGGTTCCACTGCTATAGGTATATTGAAATTTCGGTACTAGCACCGTAGTTTGCAGGGATATGCATCATAAGGGCCAGGCATAATTTATGTTAATCGAAAATGCATCGACCAACACTTAAAAATGTTCATAGAATCAACTTGCCCTATTCTTTCTCCCTATAAGCAAACATTTTTTATATGCTAAAAAAAAATCCATTTAGTATTAATCATATAATATATACCACACGGACACTGGACAGTAACCCTATTTCCTACAAACAAATAATCTCCACTGTCCAAACCCAGAGACGTGCATGTCCTATCCCTGGTCTGATTTCTAAGCGAGAAGAGACTATTATTTAGAATAAAGGTTCTCAGAAATTTAATCTCGTACCGTATTTTATATTTTTTTTCCTACTTTTTAAATTAACTTTCCCAGGACTTCCTTATATACTGCGAGGACGAAAAATGCAAATTCCCATTCTTAATCATAATCATGTCCAAGCTACTCGTATGTTTTTCATTTTTCTTCTTTCAGCCTCAAGAGAATTTATAAGAAAAGCGTAAATCCTTTCTCAAGAGAGCGTCTTTTGTTGTGTGTCGATTCAATAAAGGACACTGTTCACTTCATTTTTCTGCTTATATATTTTTTTGTAGTCTTCTCTCTGTGCGTTTCTGAATAATGGACCCTAATGTGTCTATAAAAATCAACTTTATTATATTACCCCGACATGAGAAAAGAAGGACCACTATAGTGATGTCCTTTTTAACATACGAGTGTATGTTGCTTGTAGAAATAATATTCGAATCGATTTTCTAAACACCCCGAACTAGGACAATACAATTTTCTTTATTCTTCCATTTGACACATCTTTATTGTGCTAAGGATATCTTGAATGACCTTATAGGTCAATGGGTTTTCTCTTTAGGTAAACCACCAGGATAATAGAGTCCCTGAAAAGATGGGAAATATATTTGCTATGTCCAAGGCTACTTGGTGTTGGTATGTAGTATTTTGTTGTTGTTGTTGTTCGACACTCAACAATGCAATACAAAATCGCACACATGCGTTCGGGATAATGAATTTCTCGTATCCTTGTGGAGCTAGCTATATGCTGAAAATTGGCGCACAATGGACAAAATGTTTTGGTGTGATTTTTTGTTTGCATTTCTTTTATTGAAGCGCAAATTCAATTTCATGTTCATGTTGTTAGTGTGTGTTTGTGTGAAATTACGAGCTTTTGGAGGATCAAAAGAGGTTAAAGTTTATGAATATTCCCTGCGGCGGCGGGTTCGGTGTAGGAGATGGTTTGTGTCGCCATCCTTTTTGATTGTTCACTTCTTTTGGGAGAGTGCTACTTGTTTGTGTACGGTTTTTTTTTGCGTGTTTGGCACATGGAAGCTAAAAGGATAATCAAAGATGTTTTCCTTTTTGTGGTATTATATGCTTGGATTTGAGGTTACGTATCGATGTAGAGAATACGATTATCCTTATGGATCAGATGTAGATATGTGCATATTTGTTTATTTGATCCAATCTGCGTTTGGCTTGGAGGTAATGTGATGCTGTTGATATTGATAGGAGCAGCTGATGTCTGTCTGAAGAAGGATGGGAATTCCTTGATTTTTATTGAAGTTGTAGAAAAGTTGTGGAACTTTTTGGTAACAAGAGAAGTTTCAGAAGTATCTATTACACACAAAGCTCATTGATTGGACAACTGATCTTTGGCCAACTCATCCACATATTAAACAATTTTAGAGAGAGAGTGAGAATAGTCTTTAAGGACATTCTACTTTGTCCCTGAATATGAACAAGAACATGGCTGTTATCTACAAAATAAAATGCAAAAGTGCGAACGAAGGATTGAGTGAAATCTTTCTCATGCAGATGAAAAGGAACATTTTTAAGGCACCCGGCACATTTAAAGTACAAAAAAACAAAAACACATTTTTGTAAAAAAGTTTCTATAATATTTCCTATAATTCGATCACTTAGTTGTTTCATTTCAATGTACACTGCTTAATACTAATCTTAGCTAATCACTCAGATGCGTCTAGTGACGTTTGATCTTGTACTTCTTAACAGTCTTGTAGCGGTAGCCGTCTTCAGCAATTTGCTCGATTGGCTCTTCAACTGCTGGGGCCAAGTATTCATTGCTGGGCTCTGGAAGACCAAGCTCTTGACCAGGTGGCAGGTATTCACCGCTTAGAATCTCGTTGACATCACGACGATGCCTGTAGCGCAGACGCTTTACGGTTTTGTAATGATATCCGTCACTGGCAAGTTCAGCAGTTGGCTCAATTGGAGCAGCGATTTCTACTGCTGGTGTGGGAATTTCAATTGGCTGTTCAACTGGGGCGGGAACTGGGATTGAAACCTCGACTGGAGCTGGAGCTGGGTAGGAATAACCGGATTCCTGTTGAACGGGAGGCAGGTATTGAGCAGATGCTAGTTCATTGACATCACGACGGATGCGATGGCGGAGGCGTTTCACAGTCTTGTAACGGTATCCATCATCGGCCAACTGTTCAATAGGTTCAACGTCTTCAGTTGGAGCGAGGTACTCATTGCTGGGTTCTGGGAGTGACAACTCTTGAGATGGAAGATATTCAATTGGGAGTTCGCTAACGTCACGGCGTTGCCTGTAGCGAATGCGACGAACGGTCTTGTATCGGTATCCATCATCGGCCAATGGGGCGGCCACTTCGATGGGAGCTGGGGCAGGATAAGAATAGCCAGGCTGGACGACAGGTGACTCGACTGGGGGTAGATAGTCGTTTAATGGGAGTTCGTTGACATCACGACGATGCCTGTATCGGATGCGACGGACGGTCTTGTAGCGATATCCATCGTCAGCCAATTCAGCGGTTTGCTCAATTGGAGCTGGGGCTTCGATTTCAACTGGAGCTGGGATTTCCACTGGAGCTGAGATTTCCACTGGAGCGGGAGCAGCAATTTCTGCACGTGCTGGGGCTGGGTAAGAGTAACCGGATTTTTCTTGAACTGGCGGCAGGTAGTCACTTGATGGGAGTTCGTTTACATCGCGACGATGCCTGTAACGGATGCGACGGACGGTCTTGTAATGGTATCCATCATCAGCTAATTCAACTGGAGCTGCGATTTCCACTGGAGCGGGAGCAGGAGCGAGAACGGGGGCGGGGTAAGAATAGCCAGCTGGTTCTTGAATCGGAGGCAAGTATTCAGCAGATGCGAGCTCGTTGACATCGCGACGGTTTCTGTGACGAAGACGTTTAACAGTCTTGTAACGATATCCATCATCGGCCAACTGTTCAATAGGTTCGGCATCATCAATTGGAGCCAAGTACTGGTTGTTTGGTTCTGGTAGCGACAACTCCTGAGGTGGAAGATATTCATCAGCGGGTAGTTCATTTACATCACGACGGTGCCTGTAACGGATGCGACGAACTGTCTTGTAACGGTATCCATCGCTGGCAAGTTCCGCACTTGGCTCCTCTGGAGCTGGTGCCGAGATTTCGACTGGAGCAGGGATTTCGACCTCAACTGGAGCTGGGATTTCCACTGGAGCTGGAGCAGCGACTTCAACTGAGGCTGGGGCGGGATATGCGTATCCAGCGTCACCTTGGGCTGGTGCCAGGTACTGGTTTGAAGGCAATTCACTAACATCACGACGATTGCGATGACGCAGACGCTTCACAGTCTTGTAACGATATCCATCTTCGGCGATTTGCTCAATGGGTTCAGCGATCTCAGCTGGAGCGAGATATTGGTTTGTGGGTTCTTCGATGGCAAGCTCAGTTGGGGGAAGGTATTCGCTAGCAGGGAGCTCATTGACATCACGACGCTTCCTATAGCGAATCACAGTCTTGTATCTATATCCATCGCTGGCGAGTTCAGCGGTCTCTTGCACTGGAGCGGCAATTTCAAGTGGAACTTCGACTTCAATTGGTGCTGGCAATTCAACTGGAGCAGCGATTTCAACTGGTGCTGGAGCGGGATATGAGTAGCCGGCGGCCTCTTGCTTGACAGGGGGCAAATATTGTGGCAATTCACTGACATCACGACGGTTGCGATGACGAAGACGCTTCACAGTCTTGTAGCGATATCCATCATCGGCCAACTGTTCAACGGGTTCAGCATCCTCAATTGGAGCCAAATACTGATTGCTAGGCTCTGGCAGTGACAGCTCTTGGGGTGGCAGGTATTCACTTGGCAGTTCACTAACATCACGACGATACCTCAACCGCTTGATCGCTCTATAACGATATCCATCATCAGTCAAAACCGCTGCCGGCTGAAGTGTCTCAATCTCTTCGAGGACAGCCAAACTGTCCTGTGGTGGGAGCGAGAAGGTAGAGGCCGCAGCCACCGCCACAACGGCGAATCCAACAAGGAAGAATTTCTGTAAATGGATGCGTAATTAGAAGATTTCAATCGGTGTCCATGATGACTTACCATTTTTAAATTCAGCTAATCGCAAAGCTGCTGTTCGAATCAGAAGCTAACGATCGAATGATGACTACTCTCCGACAGCCAAACCATTTATAAGACAAAAGCTTCTCTGCAGCCCATGGCCATTGAATAGCCCGGCGGAGGTAAGCCGATGGCTAACAGAATTAATTCGGCGCCCAGAGGCTGTACAACGAAGAAGCAGCGACGAAAGACAATCCAATTGACCATCGAGAGCTACGCCACGATTGATGATGAATTAATTAATTAATTACGCGCTCATTATTTTGTTTAACTTGTAGATTTTTCGGAAGTCGACCTACGCTGGGGCTTTGCGCAGAAAAGACCTAATTTGTGAATGAGATCAGTGGCTAGGTAAGCGCTTGATGGATGGGTAAACTAGTAAATAGAATCGCAGTGTAGAATATCATGGATTTGTCGCTGCAGTAGGTGATGGCTATAACAATCGATAAGACACGGCTATCACATTGAAGATTATCGCGGCTGAAGACATCGTCGGAATGAAGGTCGTATCTATTATGCATGCGATTGAAAATTGAAATAAAATTAATTGCTGAATGAATAGAGGCGAGCTTGGATGAGTTTTGGAATGTTTTGATTTTTTATCAGCGAGTGAGAACTATCTGGTTCTCTGAGGGGCGTCGGGGGACAGCCGGCATATTTTAGCAATGCGGAAGTATCTGCACACGTTTATGCGTAGATTTAACAGAAGGTGAGCCCATCGTGTTGCTAGAGGGCGGCTTTTGGATCTGTTAATTAATTAAATCATTTTTACAAAGTTTTTTTTTCTTATTTAACTGGTTATCATCGCTGACGCAAGTGTATACAAATTTGGATAAATTTGATGCAAGTTATGAGTTCTTAGACGAGGTTCCTAAATTTATACCAAATACTCAGTTTGAGTCGAATTTATTCAGATAATTAAACTTCTTCACCTGCTTCAATGGGACTCCACTAACATGCAGAGTTCATTGAACATGAAGAGGCGTTCTGCAGACCACCTCATTTGTTCATCCCAGCTTCAACACAAACGGCTACAACTTGTCGAATGTGGTCTGAAGTTCAGTCTGAGAGGGCAAAAAGGATGACCAAGTCATCTCAAATTGAAACGTTGTTCGCTAACGCTATGTGGTCATGTCACACCCATATATAGTCCATACAGTTCATATAAGTAGGTATAATGAAAAGCAAAGGAGACAAAACGCATCCCTGACGAAGTTCAACGCCCATCAGAGAGTAAGTTATTGATTTAACGCCGTTTACTCCTAAAGTACAATAAAGAGTTTATTTCGACTGACTCAGACTAATGGCTTCTAGAGAGTCTACAAGAATCTGTATCCAAGGGTAGAATACTCTTAAGCCTTTTCAAAACCTTACCACGGAACTTTGTCCAACCGTGACTTCAATCATACGAAATAGCCAGGAGGGAGTCATCCTCATATATGTAGGGTCTTGAGCATTGGTGGGTCGATTTGATCTACTCAGGCAGATTTGTCAACTTTTAATCCACCCGCCCTGCTCAAGGCGATGGATCTGTCATCCTCAATGTCCTGGTCTAGATTGAGCAACTCAAAACTCCTTCATCTTCGCAAGATGCCCTTCTCATTGAAAAAAAGTGCAGCATCTTTGGATTTAATTTCTTCAATAATATTCCCCTTTCTTTCTCTAAGACCGCAGATGGTCTGTCAAAACACCTTTCCCGCAGATATGTGATCAAGGTCTAACTTTTCGCCGAACTCGGAAAAGTGCTCGCTTCATCTCCTCAAGATATCCTTCCCTTTGACAAGAAGTGTACAATCTTTGGATTCGATTCCTTCAATTATATTTCCCTTTCTTTCTCTAAGACGGCAGATGATCTGTCAGAACATCTTTCTTGCAGATATGTGATCACGTTATAACTTTTCGACGAACTCCTTCCAAGGACAACCAATTTTTGAAGTTCTTCGCGCCTCCGTGTTCTAAAAAGCTGAGTTCCCCAGGTAAATCCATATATACCTTCAAGTCCCTCTTCTTCTCTCTACAAAAAAGAAACGAGACTGTCCCGTAGGTTCTTCTTCACTGTACTCCCGGTTCATTACATCCCGGTCCTAAAATTGGGCTAACGTTTTATTTTTATAGCAAACTTAGTGCGTAAGTGTAGTCGTAGTGCGTGTAAGTATTGCACTAAGAACTTACATTTAACAAGGTATATTACCCTTTACCAAACCTCAAAATGAGAAACAAGATCCTCCTCAACAGCTCTCTATAACTTATTAAAACTGGCCTCTGACAAAACACACATATTCTGAGCCCATAATCAATTCAAATTGCTCACCAATTATTACAACATAATTCAATTCAATTGATCAATTTACATTATTAGCATAATCCTCCATAAATAAAATTTTAATTTTCTCATTGTTGTTGACTGATTCTTAAAAATGTTAACACTATACGTGCGTTAAATATTTTAAATGTCAATGGGATTGTCAACGTGGATTGAAATTTATTACCTTTCGCTATGACCGGATGAAATACACCTTCTTAGCCCATTCGAGGTGCTGCAATTGAAATTTAATTATAAAAGAAATATTTTAATAGGCAGTAATTTTCCTAAAAATATTATTATTCTATGTACATGAAAAAATATTATTTTTGACAGCCATCGGCCGTTACGATATCACCACTCTCACTGACACCCATCGCATTAACCAAACGGAGGGAATTAATTTCCATAGAATTTTTAATTGAGTTGAGTGGTGTTGATGGTCACTTGAATTAGATGCGTGCATAGATTCGGTCAATTAGACACAACACACGTTAACCATTTGACACCGAGTGTCAGTTCGATGTGAATGGGTCAACTCGTCGTAAACCAATATCGATAAAAAAATGTCGTAAATAAAACAAAAAAAATGCATGGAAATTTTTGTGCGTAAGATATATACAGGCATCGATTATCTTTTCAAATATTGACAGGACATTAGGATTTGAGGATATTTTATGGATACCCCTGTGCGTGTTACGAATTGGTAGAATTTGGTTGACCCACGACAGTTGGATGAAATATTAAAAGTCGGATGGGGGAACAAAATCGAAATTAATATTTATATACCTACTCAGGGACGCGTGTTGGAAATTTATTGGATTTTTTTCTCTTTCCAGTTGGTTTAAGTACAGATCGTCAATATGAGGACATTTAATTGGTATTTTGTCATAACTCAAGTGATTTTATGACTGGTTTCTTATTGGATATCAAAAATGCTACTCAAGTTTGATGGTTCAAAATAATTTCACATTCCAGACGAATTGATTTATGTATAGGTTCATATTGCAGTTTGAGCATGAGCATTTCAGCAAAGGTGGTAAATGACCTTCAAATAAAGTTCAAATAGGAACTTTTGCTGATACAAACATTAAGACGCACTGAATTTTTATTAGACGCCGTTAGTATGCATGGTGGTAGCCATGGACCCATCCCCTTGTCGCCTGGTGAGAAACTACCACATCATGCTATAGACTTCATAAAGTAATCCTGACTATGTTTCGGAGTTTGACAGATGGCCCGGTGCAACACGGTTTGGATGGTCAAGCTCAGGCTACTGTGGGGTCACATGTGACGGATGGTGAAAGGGGGTTTCTAAAAGGCCACAGAACATCTATGAACTCTCTGTTACAAGACGTATATGCACCGTTTTCAACAAGGTCCTCACAAGGCGCGCCTACGATGGATACAGGGGTGACTTTCATTGAAATGCTGACTTATTTTAGGAACTTGCCGACTGTTTTGAAATCAATAAAATCTGTCAAGCGGTTATCGATTCATAACGTCACCGAGTTTTACCCCATGGAAGATGTTTTTTGTATGGGAGGTCCCACGCCCCTTTGTCCAATTTAAACCAATCTTAACAGGAACACTCGTGGGCCAATACCTATGCGGACCGTTCTTTTAAAAATCGAATTGAAACTTGCTAAATTTAAAGGTTTTCAGTCGGCAAATTCACCGATGCCGACCGAAAGGTGGAACCCTTGAAAATGCCGTCTTGTATACATTTACAAGTTTGAAAACCTATACCTAATGAAAATCCAAAATCACTTCTTATTTTGAAAATTGCTCGGTTTTGCTAATTATTTTTTAGTTGCTCAAGTTAAGTTAATAAATGTTGGTGGGTGTCCTCGCTACGCCCGGCCCCTGTGTAAAGGGCGAGACCCAGATGTACCCGCCATAATGTGGGACACACAAACATCTAATACTGGAGTACAAGTCTCTGTCACTTGAGGAACAGAACACTAGGAAGTTACTACTTCCAGGAAATCCAAGAACTCTCTAATGTCTCAATTTCTAATCTTTACAGGTTTCTGAGGACAACGAGATGGCTGGACACAGTCGACTAACCACGGGAAGGATGAAATAAAGCCATTACAGCCCGGCTAACCCCATCGAAAGTTATCACAATGGGTCCACGAGGATCTGAGTGGGGTGAAGAAGAGGCTACTCAGCTTCACCAACCCGTAAAACTAAACCTAACCTAATACTGGAGATAGGAACGTATCTGCCTTCGGCGGTGCTGCCGGGTATACTATTTTAAAATTTTTTGTTTTTTTGTTTGGCATTAAGACTGAGTCCATTAAGGTCTTGATTACGGTATACTGGAAAAAGAATTTGAACGATAGCTTTGAGGGCTGATGCTTGTAGTATTCTGTTACCTCAGTAAGCAGAAATGAAATCCTGTTGAAATGGCTTCCAGGCTAATGCTGCGAGCTCCCCTGTCCTCCTGTAACCCTGGCAGGCTTCAGAGAATGCTAAATATATTTCGTCGCCATTAATTTGGTGGTTTATAGGTACAGATGTAACATTCCTTTAATGCCGATATGGCTCTGGCACAAGACCCCATAAGAGCTTGTTTCAACCCTCGCATGGCCTCACTGATGCTTGCATAGATAACCATGGGATCAAAAGGTGACTATACACATCCGAATATTGATAATGGCTCTGAGTGGGGACCCAATAAACATCATTACAATAACAAATATTAATTCCAGTACAGAAAATGGGAATAATTGCGTGGACTGCTTCCAGAAAAGTTCGACGATGCAGAGGTCAGCTATATTAAAAAGGCACCGACACCTCAGAGGAAGCATGACACGACCGACGCGTATGGCTTCCGAACCACAACCATTCACCCAGGTGTCTATGTTTTCCACAAACTGGGAGAATAGATTACAATGTTGGTGGAAATGGTAGATGATGGTAAGAGGCGTTTCATTCACCAACCAATGAGAGATGCCATCGAAGGTATCAAGGCGTTTTTCAAGCTCTCTGCAATTGAGATGCACGACGGCAAAGATAGATTTCAGCTGGTTCCAGATCAATGTGATATTCCGATCAACTGCAAGGCGGACGAACTAGCCAAATAAGCCAGCGGCCTACAAGAGCTGTCATCATTGAAGGAGCATACGCTCCATTGCAATCAGTACTGTTTCAGTCACCGTTCGCCTTCATCTACCTGAAGACAAATAGCCGCCCGAAAATGCGAATTGCACCGGCCATCTCTACCTCCTACCTCCTAGTAAGATAGGTGAGCAATTGAGTTGACTAGTTGACTGCTTCAGTCAATATTTGAGCCTTCCAAAGAGGCATTATCCATACATTTTTCAGAGACTTCTCAAAGGAATTTTTTGAAATATAAGGCTCATATTTGTACGAGTACCTATTAGTCTGATCTGAATTTCTGGCCACCTCCACTTGTCCTTATTTATTTTGTATCACGATGGGTCTACAGTTCTTGTTTAAGAGTGTCTTTAATGGCAGCGATCTAACATTACCTACTCTTACCTATCTACTTTCTCACCCTAACCTGCAATACAAATATTCCAGAACAAATTTTAGACGCAAGTGTCGAAACAAAGTCAAGAATAGCTCACTAAACCTATTGAATAATGTGGTGGTATGGTATTCCTACAAGGTGGAGGGCCCTTGTTTCTCCCAAAAAGCTTTCTTCGTTTTATTCCCTTTTTTCCTTGCATATGCATTTTGGCAACGATACCAACGATACCGATATGATAGAGACTCCATCAGACAACATAACCTCAGCGGGTGCTTGTCCTCATTTTAGCTACCACCTCCTTTTGCACTAAATGTGCCCTATCAAACATTTTAATGTGAAAAAGTGAAGGATGCAATAAATTTCCACTGTATTAGTGGATTTTCTCTTGAACACACACTCAAACAGTCTTTTGTCTAAAATCCTATTTTTGGTGGTCATTTGCATGCATTCTTTCAATGGTACGTATTCCAGACGATCATGAGCCATAACTTTTCTAGGAATTCCTTTTGCCTTAGAAAGAACAAAAAATATTACCAACATAAAGTTTCTAATGACTATTGCAAAGTTTCCTTTCAATCTCACAGGCACTTTGGAGCTCGGGTGAACTTTTGCCTTCCCCCTATAACCATCCAGCCATATTAGGCAAATGACCAATTCCCTATTCCGTCTTTGTTTGTCTTCTCCATACACCGACTGAGACGATCTCCTAATTTATTCATCTGATTAATATCCTTTGCCTTCTTTTCTTGTTCATTTCCATGTCTGCACATGACTCACAGGAACCATAATAATCTGGGTGCAGGAACGGGAGGGACTCCCGGAAAACTTTTTTAATCAAATTTAATTGATTCGATTTTTTTCGGTTTTTTTTTTATTCGCCTGCATTTTCTTTGCAAGGACGATATTTACTTTAAATTATCTTTAACTGCTTCGTGTCAGGGCACATCCGAATCTGACGCTCGCTCCTGTGTGTAATTATACAACGCAATATCATGGCGTAAAGCAAAATTATGCGGTTGTAATCCTGTGATTGACTGGAACATAAATATTTAAATAATAAACAAATTTATATGTGTGTGTGCATGCATGGGGATAAAAGGAAGAGATCGCCGCTGAGCGCGACTCCATTATCATTCATTGTCCTGTGCATTATCCCGGACATGTGAATTGCACACATTCTTATTAATTAGATTGCGCCCAACTGATTAACCCAGGCATAATCAGATTAATTCCGCACTTTGTTTATTTGGTTTTCAGTTTTTTGTCTGGCGATATGTCCTTGCGTCCTTTAGCCAATCGATGGGTGAGTTCGATAGGGCTTAAAAATTATTTAATTAAAATTTGACATGAAAACGCCATTCATGGGAATTACGCACCTATATAAATGTATGTATAGTTGGCAAGGGCCAAACCTATACTTTTACTGATTCATGACTCAGGTGCAGGACGAAAAGGTTTTTTTTTTTGTATCAAATCGAATTTGCGAATTGCAACATTTCAAGTCCTTTGTTTCAGACGGGACGACGACCAACTGTCAGTTGAATATTTCCAAAGAGCTCAGTGCAGAGCGAGTGAATGAATTCATCAAGAGTGGACTGTGGACAGGACATTATTATACCTACTGCAGCCGTTTTTTTATTTTGTATTTTATTGACCGAAAAGCATGAGAAATGTGAGAACTGTTGATGTCGGTGTTGTGGCATCGGCATGGATGCGGTGCTTCTTAATTAATTGATTAATTAAAATCGAGGATTAAAGTGCTTGAGCCATGGGTGGCCACAGGAATCCGTCGGCTGATTGAGTGCAGACGGAAGCGTTGAGTGCACATCAGATACAAATTTGATTATGGGAAAAAATATAAATATTTGCAAAAGTGATGGATGAGATTATTGGAGTGCTTTCGCTGTTTTTCGAATACTCAACATGAATACATTTTGAGACTGAAAGATGGGATGGCCGGTGGTAATTTCTGTGGAGTAATGTTTTTGTAAATATATCGTTGCGGTCTTACCGAATGTGGGATGAAATTATTATATTTATGGAGTATACTGTGAACCAGACCAATTTTATGTGTATATCCCAGAAATAACTTGCATCTCTTTCTCAACAGGTTATATCCAGATCCAGTACATAGCTACCCTTGAGCGTGCAGGATGGAATGAATGACGCAGATTTCAAAGCAAGCAGTAAATTTGGAAACGAGGCTGTAGCGACCTGCCGATTGCCAGCAATAGATCTGCAAACGCATGCGCACTATGAGAGGACAGCAACACACAATGCGGATAGATTGATGGGCTCGTGAGAGTCAGTCGATCGTCAACTGCGCGAGTGCATCGTGGTTATTAAGAAGTACTATTATCTTAGCTTACTATCAGAGTGAATAAAGTTTGTTTTGTATTTGGAAAACCGGTCTTTGAATTCACACTCCCACAGGTCATTACAGAGGTATTTATACCAAATGGATGTTTACCTACGAGGGGTCCTTTCCATAAAATAACCGACGTTCTTTGTTTCCGAAAAGACGACTTCCAACTTATTGATAAATAAACTTAGCTCTAGAATTTGTTTGATACCCTCCAGAGGAAGGTATATTCACTTTGCCAATACATTTGTAAGGCCAAGAAGGAGTCATCGCAGACCCCATAAAGAATATTCTGAATCAATATCAAATTCTGAATCGATTTAGCCATGTCCGTCTGTCTGTCTGTTGAAAATACGATAGCGTGTAAACGAATTGACATAGATGAATGAAATTTTGGGAGAGGATTTATTTTTACTGTCGTCAGATTGGCATTGAAAATGGGCTATATCGGCCAAGTACTTCTGGTATCTCCCATAAGAAATCAATATATTGGACCCATGCGTGTACCTGTCCTGTTTCCTGTACATATCTCACATGGTAACCATTTTGCATGAGCATGGACTTAGGTATATGTAGTGGACTTATGGTAGCATCGGCCGATGATAACACTTTTACTTATTTTAATTAAATATGGAGCTAACTATCATCGGAATAATCCAATGCAAACTGGCAGCGTCCGTGTATCAGCAAAAAAATAGCGGCGAAATGCCAAATCATTTCAAATACTGTTTTTGTTCCATTCACCTAATTCATGACTCACATATAGATACTGATCACCTAATCATAAACTTGAATACAATTTTTTACAATCAATTAAGAAGATATTCGAGACTGACGGTTTAAAAAAAGGCTTCAACTTTTGATACTCCATCTCAACATAAATCTTGAACTTGTTGAAATTATGATCTACATTTTAAAGTGCACTGCGCGAACTCGTCAAGGGCCTTTGCAAATCAGATACGAACTGCGATCTTAATTCAATACGTCTGCTTCACTTGACGAGCTGCAATGTGCAGACTTAGACTTATAGTATGACACCTTTGAGCAGGAGGGATTTCACTGCTCAATGAAGCTACCCCTGGTTTACATATGTTAGCAAACTGTTCATTTTGGCGCCCAACGTGGGGCAAAGTGTGCTATAATTTAAGATTGCATAAACCGAAGTGGCTGCGCAAAAATGCTTACAAAGCTCTTTATATATTTTCGAGGGTTTTATAGTGTTTTTGATATAAGCCTTTAAAAACGTTGTTTGAAATAACAATTAAGTTTAATTTAGGAATTATGGGGATTGGTATATAATTCATTATACCAGATTAAAAACGTATAGGAACCTTACACCTACTTACATAGTACTTTCGAAAGTGAGCATAATGGATCGAAATTGCTGGTCTAAGAGATCGTGACAAACGTCAATTTATACACTGTCGATCACTAGAATGAGGCCATACATTTTGCAATACATACATTTTGCTCCAAGCGACATGTTCTCTAGCAAAATTCATTCGATGCTTCTTGTGTACTTGTTGCCTCAAAACAGGTTTCTTTTTAAGTTTTCTTCTCTGTATAGTACCACTTTTTTGTATTATTCTTCAGACCGTTGCTATGCTGGCTGATACTCCGCTTTTGGCCCTTATTTTAGTCCCTGGTAGAGTAGAATTTGAGGCAAGCCGTTGAATTAACCACTTTTCTCGCAATGTTGTCGCTTCTGCCGTGCGTCCATTTTAATTTTTCCCATAATGCTGTGGATCTACAAGATAACTGTTTACAACAGTCTTACTTCTATTTAGCCTCCTTGCAATTTCTCGGCCTGAGAGTCCTAACTCCTTGAAAGCATCTATTCTTCCTCTTTCTGTCGCTGTCAAAGTCTTTCCGGACCCATTTTTTTTTTAAACAGTCCTTTTCATCACTTTTTTAAATATTCTTAACAAAACTTTGAAAAAGATCGCTCCTGCAACGAAATATTCGCAATGGCCTCATCATAGTGGCGCATCTTCTTATACACTTTTCAAGTAGTTCATTGTTTGATATTGGGAAATTACAGCCGTGTCGTTTCTTATACCCTTTAATTTTATGACATACTGTTGGGAAAATATGTACCTGTTCACAGGTAGTAAAGGTTTCCGGTTACAAAATGTCCAATAAGTATAAAGAGTGAAAATCGAAATGGCCTCATCCTAGTGATCGCCAGTGTATATCTTACCAATATGCCTTAGATCTGCAACTGAAATATCCAGAAATGATGCTAACCTTAAAAACCCTAGCCCAAAGTTCGAAACGTTAAAAAAGATTCAACCTCTCATTTATTAAACCAAACAGCAAATGGGAGAGCACTTTTCCTGGTTAACTAGTGGAAGCCTATTTTGAGATAACATTTTTCAGATAAGGTATCAGAAAAGTACATACCTTTATTCGATCGGTTTTTGTAAAATAACTTCTTAAAAATTACTACCATATTACATCGATGAAAAATTATAAAATAAAGTCTTATAAAATTGGCTACATGCAAATTGGGCCCCAACTGAAAATGAAAAATCACCCCAAAAATGTACATGAAAGGCAACAACAACAAAAAATTGCGTGAAATTCTACGAATTGGGGTGACGATTCATATTTTGGGTCCTTTTTTCATTTTTCAGTTTGGGGTAAAATTTCAATATGAAATAAGACCCCAAAAGAACGAAAACTTATGCAACCCCCATGCTTGGGTTTACTGTCAGATTTGGGGCCTTATTTCATCGCAGTGAGCCTTATTTCATATTTGAAATTGGGGTATTATTTCATTATGAAAAATAGCCCCAATTTTGGGTTGATTTTTCATTCTTAGTTTGGAGCCATTTTTCATTGGGGCCAAATTTTATGTACTTAGCATATAAAATTGTTAGAATAATTGTTTATAGGTTATCCAAAATTTGAGCAAGGCAATTTACCGATTTCGAAAGTCGAGATATCGATTTTGTTCACAGTAATCTTTAGAGTGATTTTCGAGAAAGGAGGCGCCACGCCTCTTTGTCCAATTTTTCCGTTATTCACAGGAACACTCCCGCGCCAATACCTAAGACTGTCTGTAAATTTGAACTCAATCGATTCAGTGATTTTCGAGATATGTATATGATTTTGAATGTTTTTTGTATGGAGGGTGCCACGCCCCTTTGTCCAATTTTAACCAATCTACACAGGAACACTCCTGATGGGCCAATACCATTTAAACGGCATCATGACGTAATCTCGAATGACAAAAATCTCGAAGGCTAAAATTCTCGAAAAGTTTTTTTTTTACTCTCGAAAGCAAAAATCTCGAATGTACAAAAATCTTGAATGTACAAAAAACTCGAAAGACTATATCTCGAAAAAATAAAATGTTAATTCGAAATTTTTTCTTGCACCCACCCCATATCCAAACAGTAAACCCAAGCAGGGGGTTGCATGGGGGCAGCATGCCCCCCATACGTATCGAGATTTTTTTAATTCGAGATTTTTTTTTTCGAGATTTTTACATTCGAGATATCGGGGTAGACCCAAACTCAATTGATTCGTTACAATAACCATCTCGGGCCAATAATAAAGATTGTCTGAAAATTTGAGCTCAATCGCTCCAAAACTTTTCGAGTCCTTGAAGCGTACATAACACTAACATAACAACATTTTTATATATAGAGAGATTTTGCCGTGGAATTTCATGAGGATAATCGTCAGCAGGTCTCAAAGAGCAGAATCATGAGCAAGATAATCTAGTCCTAACAGATTACAAAAGAAAAAGTACAGATGGTCACCCCACTCTACACATGATGCGTTACAAAAGAAAGCACTTACCATCTCCGCTGAATTTATTTTTACTCAAAGAAAGTTATAAAATTGTGAACTTTCCGGCTTTCTTGTCCCAAATCATCCACCCCAGCTCCAGTCTACATCTGAAACTATCCAACATACTCGCGAGTTCACATATAAAAGAGAATTTCCCATCAAGAAAAAAGTTCCTAAAAGAAAACGGATAATTGCAAGTCATTTGTTTACAAGTCACCGTCATAAGGTATATCTTATCCAGTTGTAAGTTCCAACTCGATAAAGTCACATCCGTTATCTAAAGACTACTCCTCTATTCTCTTCCCTATATACACATGTGTGTAACATTATACTCCAACATGTATACCCATGATGAACAGCTTTCGTGTGGAAAATTCTCCGCTGGAAAATTTATTATTTCGACAGAGACATGGAAATATTATTTGCGCACGTGGTTCATCTACGCACATCCTTATAGGGAAGTGCGGGTACACACACGGATATATACCTCAAGATTAAGAAACCTAATCAAAATCGATTCCTTTGGGTTTTTCCTTTTGTTTCTCCCTCAGAGCCTCAGACGCGCCTGTATATATACAAGGTAAAAGTTAGGAGAATGAGCATATTATATTTATAATGCCTGGATGCGGCTGTAAGGCAACGGTAAGTGGATCACGATTTCTGCGAATTATTTACGCACTCAAAGGGGAGCGATTTGTTTAAGTACACACATTGTAACAACAGTTAACAAGGAATTATAGTGTAAGCGCACAGAGTTTGAACGGCTGCGGGGTTGGTGTGGTGTATAAGGACTAAAGACATATTGTGGAAAATTAATTAACACCGCATAAGTGAGTGCCAAAGTGCGGTGAGGAATTTTTAATAAGAGCTTCTAACTAACGCTAACAAGTTTGTTCGAGTCCTCTTGAGGATAAACATTATAATTTGTAGAAATTTGTTATTGAGGTGTGGGGGAGGTGATTTTATTTAATGTACCTACATAATTCTGAAAATATCACCTACACGATGTGTGAAAGGAAGTCTCTTGATGTCAAAAATTTAATTTTCAAATATTTTAACTTTAATACATTTCTAGAACACAAGACCTGCAGAATATGCGCAGTTAAAAAGGAGCACTTGTTTTTTGTGTTTCCTTAAATTTATTGGAATTGGTGTAGTTGACATTTTATCACCAGAAATCCAGTCGATTTGTCCTTCTGTCTATCTGTCTGAAATAACACCAAAAAGAGGACATCTCTGGTATTATACAATCTGAAGGGATAGGTAGCCAGCACATGGCTCATCTGAAGGAACATGGCTGTCTCCACATCATCAGTGCGTCATCCAAATTTTTAATGTTGTGAATGACCTAAGTGACTCCTCCATTATTCTAGATGTTCGTGCTGCCAATATTACACCTGGCCGCTACTGCAAGGGATTTTTACATTGAAGGGCTGCAATCAGTAGTACAAACCGCCAGAACATTTGTTAACCTTTCGAGAAGTCCTAGATAGCCACCAACAAGTGCTGAAGACATAAGTCTCGATGCGATGTTTAGGAGCAAGCAGAAACGCCGCAGCAGATGGGCAACAGATGTTACCCGACCACTCCCAGGAAACCCTTGCTCTGTGCCAAACTCATCAGCTTGTGTAGAAAAGACATTGGGGCATTCGGCTGTTATATTAAGTTCAGAAGCACTCTTACCGAGACATTTGATGACGAAAAGGGATTTAGATAAGGAGATACGCTGTCATGTGAACATTTTCCTGGGGAACAATTTTTCAAAAGTTTGTGCAACTATATATCTATTCGACTGCTGCCTTCTTCTCTTTCCTTTTGTCGGAGGTTTGCACTATCCGATGGAGCACTCAGACACAACTACTGGTCCATTGTACAGACAAACAGACACCTTACTTTACTGTGTACTTAGTTTTCCCGTCTTTCGAAGAAAGATGAGAAGGACCTTCAATGATGAAGATCTTACATTTTCGGCACTCACCATCGTCAGCCCCAAAGATCCGCCACCTGATGCGAGCAAAGGCAGGACAACTATAAAGAGGAAGTGTTCCGCTGTATCGTCGTCCTCTTCACAAGCAGGACAGATGTTGGTGTCACTCAAGCCCAATACATTTAAGTGTTTGGCAAAAGCTTGGTTGCCCGAAGCAGTCTGCAGTCGATTCTCCTGAGAGACAGAAGGAAAGACGTGTTTGTCGTTTGGTCTGTCTACACCCAGCACAGTCACGCCATCGACACTTGTGCTCACGAGATACCCAAGTATCAATGGATGACCTAACCACAGATGCAGGCAGACCCAACGCAGGTTCAGATCCTGAAAGAGCTTCTTGTGAACTCAGCCTAGCAAGCGCATCAGCGTTCTCATTTCCCTGGATACCAGTGTGACCTGGGAACCAAAAAAGTTTCACTGTGTTTAGCCTTCCGGAGTTCAGAGAAAGCTTGAGTTCGAGCGCTTTTAGTGCAGCTTGGCTATCACTGCAAACGCATGTGCTTGTAGCCCTCCATCTGTTTGTCACAATATAGCACATAGCCATAATTATAGCGAAAATCTCCGCTTGGAAGACAGACGCATGGTTTTCTAAGAGGTAGTGTAGTCTAATGTTCTTGCTTTCCACGACTGATGCCATTGACGACATTTAGGTATGTCTTAGAATAATGCTAGAAGGTCCGAGTGCAATCGCAAAATTGATGCTATTGACATTTAAACTCTTGCAGTCTTGCACATAAAAATCTTCAATTTCCCTTAAAGGGGGAAATTTCTCAATTCACAGATTTGGGTGATAATTAAAACTCCTTTTCGTTCGTCGATAATATGCGTTGATTTCTTATACCCGGTACCACACTATGGTGAGGGTATATTCACTTTGACATTCCATTTGTAACGCACATAAGGAGGCGTTGTAGGTATGACAAACTATATATATTATTGATCAACATCACTTCATTAGTCGATCTAGCGATGTCCGTCTGTCCGTCCGCACGATTACGGCCGTAATTTAAGAGCTATCGACTTAAAATTTGGTACGTAAGCTTTTATCCACCAAATTGAGGCTAAGTTCGAAGATGAGCAAGATCGGATGAAAACTACTAATATCTCCCATACAAAATATATAGCTATTTGATGTTAAAAATTAAATTTAAATAGCTACAGTAAAGATAGCAAGTTTAAACTTTGCACGTATTGTTTTAATAATATTTAAATTTTTTTGACAAAAAATGAGCTTGGTCGAATAAAAACTACCCATACCTCCCCCACAAATATATAATTTTTTAATACTAAAATATTTTTTTATTTTTACAATAATGTAGTACCGGGTATTTGAGCTTCTGCATAGTCGAAGATAGTTGTCTTTCTGATTTTTTATATATTTTGCTATTCTGTGGCAAATTTTGAAGTACTCGCTATACTTCTCCCTTTTTAATACTAGATGCAAACTTATCACCGAAATATTCCCACGAAATCATAAATTTCCCACGACTCACTAACACTCGGTTTAGTTTAGAAAAAGCGCCAAATCCAAGTATGAAAAACGGTCCGCTGTTACTTGGAGTTAAGGACTTTGTTCAAGTCGGGCACTTCCTAAGAAGAATCTATATAAAACCTTTATCATCGCAGTCCTGTTTTATGATTCACAAGCATCCGCGAAGACGTTTTCGGTTCAGTTTGCGTTAACAGATTTTAAATTTAACAGAGAACTTTACGAGCTGTATATCGACATTGACGTAGTAAGCAAAGTGGTAAGCATTCGTCTAAAATAGCTTGAATATGTACAGAGAGTAGACACTGACGCCTCAGCACTAAAATCTTCTAATACAATCCGCAGGGTCATTACAGTAGAGGAAGACCTCGTCATGAGCCCAAATGTAAGGTTGCTTCAATCAACTTGAAGTGCATAACTGGAGACAGAAAGCCAAAAGACAGAGCTAACGGTAGATGCATATTGGTTGGAATGGACCTGACCTCGGACTATAGCGCCATCTAGTACAAGCAAGTAAGTCGACTGCATTCGTGCGGATATCCATTTATCATGGAGTATAACAAAAATATCTGAGTGAGGAAATTCTTAAATTATATTAATTTATTAAAAGTTAAAATACAAACGATCTCCTAATTCATATTTAACAGTACTAATACATAAACAAACTATCACTTCATTAATTTCGTTACAGATGCTCCTAATTTACATTTTAACTGGTCCACGAATATTTTAATAAATTAATTTCAACAGCTACTCTATAGGTCAATATCGTTATAATTTTTAGTTAAAATTATTTATAGTCATACCGTTGGAGTTATTCAACCCAAGATGGATTTTTAATTACATCTGTATTTATTGTCAATTATTTATAATTTAGATTTAGATAGCACAATTAATTTTTCTTCTAACTTATGATGATGATTAATGAAAGCCAAATGGTTGGGTATATTAATTGGCGGCTTTTGTTTTTGTATATGGATCCCATAAATCTGCATAGAAGTTGGTGTAGTCGATTAAACTGGATTGAAGCGAGGCCTTTGTTAAAATAAATGTTTGTTTTAATATATAGATACGAGTTATTGTATCTAAAAGCAAGTTCCGTCGACTAGAATTTAGATGACCTGTGGAGTACACTCGTATAAGCTGTTAGACGGCCTTGATGGCCATTAATGTTTGGGAACTCGATGGTGTTGCTGAACTTCAGTTTCACTTAATGAATGAGTAAGATTTTTATCAGATGAAATATACATTATAGTGCAGCCATTTGTATAGTCCAAACCATTGACTTGGTGCGCATATTCGTGGCATTGGCATCAGAATTTGTCTAATCAGGGCTTGGTGTTAAACCAGGGTCTTAGAAGATTTTTGTCTGTTAATAAGATTACCTAATTCATGATGGTCTTTACCAATTCATTAACGATTGTTGTAGGTAGGTACTTAGCAAATCAATAATTTGAATATTCACTCTAAGAAAAAATCGTGTAATTTTACTATCATTAAGCGAGGAATCTACTTGCCTACCATAATTGCAGTATTTTTACGCACGTATCAATTTTAAATATTTAATGCGTAAATCTTAAACCTTTGTTGTGTAAATTCAAACATAGATTTTAAATATAAATGCGTATTTCTACACTTAAGATGTTCAAATTAAATGTACATTACATAATTAATGTTTAAAATCCAACAGAATTTCAGAAAGAAATGTTTATAAATCAACATAAAATGTGTAAATTCAAACCTTTTATGTTCAAATTTGTAGCAAAATTCGACATATAATGTGTAAACTCAAACAAAATTGTGTATGAAGACGCTTAAAATTAGACTTTTTTTGTGTCATTTTGCTTTCAAAAGCTTAAAAATGGTATAGAGATTCAATATTTAATGTGTACAATTACACAAAATTGTACATGGATCAGAAAGACTATTCAAAACAAGTAAAAGAGTTATCATTCTTTGCCGATTCTATGATACCCTCCACTGCAGTGAACCTGTCGAAACGAAATAAAACAATCCAAAAATGTTTAAGATATTTATTAAAAATATTTATAATATTTATTATTTATATTAAAAATTCCAAAAAGACTTCAGAAACCGTACACGCACAAAACGATGCGATAGAACTTGGGAGCGCAAGAGGTTCAACTGCTTCAGTCATAGGTCTGATCATGTATGAACTCGCAAATGAATCGTCACAATCGAATTGCAAATTTTCACACATAAAATGTGTAACTTTTATCTACAAACACTGTGTGTGTAAATTTCATAAGCTGTTCATATTTAAACAAAATTTGTTTATTTATAAACATTTTGAGAGTAATGTTTAAACAATAATAGATTACTATTGAACAATAGTTGTTGAAAGGTACACAAAATGTGTATATTTGCAACAAATATTTGTAATATCTAACATTATGTGTTTAAATATTTTTTTTACCTATTGTCGTGTGTATAAATACGCAACTTGCCTATTTTTACATTAAAATTTACATACATTTTCATAGTAATTTTACACGCATTTTTTAGAGTGTTGGTTTGTTTGTTTTTATGCAAATAATGTTGCTCTATATCTGTTTACCACTTTGATGAATGGCTTTTCTTTCACTTTTTTGTCCTCAATAATTAAGGAATGAGACCAACCTTTGAAGTGCGAGATTTCCGATTGTCCTAAGGTTCTGAGCTTGCTTAGTTATCTGCGTACGGCATCAGTATTAACATTGTTAAACGCTTCTTCAATGTCTAAGAATGCCGCTATAGTATATGCGGCATATATACCATCAACACTGACAGTACTATTCAACTGGATAATCAGCATGTTTAAAGAACGACACATTATAGCCGAACTTGGGGGCTCTAAGCTAGAATCTCATGCCTTCAGAGGAACCTCTCAGGGCGTGGTAATCTCCCCACTGTTGTGGGTCATTGTTCTTAATGAAGTGCTCACGAAGCTTAAGAACAATGGCATTGGAATAACGGCTTATACGAATGACGTCGTACTGTTGGCAACGGCTAAATTCCTTTCAATTTACCCGTTTGCCACCTGGACCAGTAACTGTGGCCTAAGACTCAATCCCCAGAAAAATGAACTAACACACAGAAAACTAATCACAGTTTGCTAAACCTTCTGTTGGCGGCACACCCCTCAAAATCTCTGTTAGCGCAAAGTACCTGGGACTTAAAACTAAACTGGAAATTGAGCACCAAATGAAAGAATCAAAAAATCATTATAATAGCCTTTTATTCCTGCAGCAGCATCTTGGGGGAAAACCTGGGGACCATCTCTCAAAATTAAGCTCTGGATGTACATGGCTATATGAAGACCTATACTGACCTACGGCGGTCTCGTATGGTGGCCGGCAACCAATAAAGCCAAAGCGTTAATGAAGGTTCAAAGACTAGCGTGCATCGGCACCTCAACCCGCTTCCGCTAGACATTCATATAAAACTATCGGCCGCAATTAGTGCAATGAGAATTAGCCAATCATTAAACTGGAAATTGAACGAAACGGGTCATTCGATGATCTTACAGAAATATTTTGGCCGTGTACTGTACCTGTCACGAACTACATTACGCCTTATCTAGAGTTTACAAGGCCTTTCTCGAGCGCCTATCCCAGCAGGGAAGAATGGAGAAACGGACTTGTACCTAACATGCAAACCACAGCCGTATTTACAGGTTCTAAAATGGACACTGGGGTATGGTCAGGTGTCTTCTCTGAATCGCTGGGTATATCAAAATCAACAGCAGCTCGTGAGTCTGTGGTAAGGGCAATACCACCTGGAAGTATTACATGAAGGCATTCCAGGCAATGAGAAAGCAGACGAAATTGCTAGATAAGGTTCGATAGCACTGTTTTAGAACAAGCTGATGATAACTCTGTAAACATCCCGCCTTGAACACTCAAATCTCAAATTGAAGCAGGGAGAAAATACACAAGAGAGGCGAAGGCTAAACACCGCCTTAAATACTTATAATACCACAAGAATGCTATGGCCGTCCTTAAACGAAACCAAAACCGAGAGTATAATACGGAAGGATAGAAAGTCCCTGTCTCCCTGTCCACCCTCGAAGGTAATAATAATAATGAATATGGTTTAGTGCACTGCAACCTTGTGGTCTATTGTGCCCACCCTCGTGGGTATCATAATGGGGCACAATACTCTGCGGTACCATATGAAGAAGATGGGCTTAGCTGAAGAAGAGCTCTGTAGAGGCTTGTGGGGATAACCCACCTCCCAGGTCTCCAACACACCATGTATAAATTCCTAGGGATTCACTTCTTCAACGACCTAGACGAGCTTTACAGCACATAGACAAGATAATGAACTTCGTCAAATCAACAAGATGGTTTGTATGTAGCAGCATAGTAAGCAATTTGAATACAGGGTTATAATGGGTAAGGGACAACCTCTTTCCCCTATGGGCATCATAATGGATCAGTATTGACCTGAGTGTGGCACGGGGAAATCCTACCCACAAACCTAACTTAACCCTTTCGGTACATCTTTTTTGTTCTAAGGTTAAAAAAATATTTTATTTCTTTTTGTTGCTACTTAGACTCCTACTAAAAACATTGTAACATTATTTTTGGTAAATATTGGTTCTAAAGTGCTTTTTGGGAACGTTGCCATATGGCATCAATTGTTTCAAGTGGTAGCAAAATAAATGACAAAATTAATATTTTTGTTTTAGTTTCTTATTTTTATATATTAATTTTTAAACAAAATTGAAAAGAAAAAAGTATAATTATTTTTTGTAATTAAAATGTATTTTTAAAAAATAAGGAATTTTCAAATTTTCAAAATTTTCATATATGTATAAAAATAAAAAACTAAAAAATATAATAAACATTTTTTATATTTATATTTATATAAAAATATAATTAAAAAATAAAAAATATTAAAAAAAAAAAATTAAATATTCATAAAAATCTAAGTAATTTTTTTAATTCAAACCAAATTAAAAAGTAATGATATTCAAGACTATTTATGCATAAAAATACATTTATTTTTATACATATGTAGGTACGTATATAATTTTATTTATAGAAATGATGCCTTAAAATGCACCTCTAGATAATATTGATGCTATATGGCAACACAGAAAAGGAAAATTGTGCCAAATTGAATAGACGGAACTTATATGTTTATTTTATTTTTTTAATTGTCCGCCTGATATTAGTCAATCAAATAAAATCGAAATTGATAATCTAGTTGATAATTATCAATGTAAAAAAGAAATAATAAAAATAGTCTTCCGACGAAAAAATTCGAACTCTACTGCAGACCGATCTTTCACGAGAGCTAAAAGCACAATGACGACAACTATCACCCAGTTTTTTTGCTTCTAATTATTAAGCAGATACTCTAAGAAGTTAATCAGAAAAAAAAATAGAAAAAATATACTCAGAGAGTGAGAATGGGTGTTATGAATATTCGTGTTGCCATATGGCATCAAAATACCGAAAGGGTTAACATAAAGGTATCACTCAAGATGCGCTAGAAGTCCCTGTTGATGTTGTCGTAATTTATATAAAAATAAGCGTTCAATTTCATATTTAAAATCTTTTTTTTCGGTATTTAAATGTTATATGTAGGGTAGTTTAAAAAGTACTGTTCTTCTCTTGACAAGTCTTTTGTTTTCCGCTACTACTTCAAAATTGTGTCATGTGATTGCCGGTCTTTGGTGAAAACGGTTTGGCTTTAAGTATGACGTCAAAGAAGGACCTCACAGCTCAAATTATGATTGGGAGAGACCTGACGTCCTGACTTCGAAATTTAACACACCATACCGAAGTGGCATGTCACCTCGTTGAAGCTGTGTATAATAAAACGTATATATTGTTGCGATCTCGCTAAATTTGGGGGTTCTCGATGAAATAAAATTTCAAAAGAATTAGGAAAATCTCAAGAATTAAAAGCCACTTAACCTCTTTGTAGATCACGTTTTTCTTTATTGACAGTCCAAAATAACTCATAGAAATAGGAAAAGAATTGACAGCCGGGAGCTGTCAGACTGACAACGAGTTTTTGGCTGCGTTCACGGGTATGCAACAATATAAATAAATGTCCAAATTGTTTAGCGATAGGTAATTTAATGCATTTTCTGAGTATTCCCATCATGACAGATTGTGCTAAATTAGCTTCGAACTCTGAAGATGTATTAAAACAGCAGATTAACAGCTGGCGACTCCAATTTATTTCAGTCGATGACTTTACGAATCTATATCTAAAATTAATAAAAACATAAACATTGCTATACCTGCCTTCCTCAGATATTGCAAATAAAGACTAATGTCCTTAAAAATTGTCCAGCCAGTCCGAAATTAGATTACGAAAATCGCACTCGACCATTCGATCCATCAGTGAGTTATTCTGGCAATATTTTAGGCACTACTCGCTACACAGCCACTCTAAAGTGTCCCCTCCTTTGATCTTTAGAATCCAAAAATCCATTTCGGGCTCATTGCACAATCAATCCACAAAAAAAAAACTGAAGCCCAATTACCCAGCAATCAGTACGGTGTAACCAGCTTCCATCAATCGTTTACCATCCATCATCTCTTCCTACCTCTGGTATATAGCAAGATATGAAATCATTTCAATTTTACCAATTTACCTTCGCCTTGGCCAGAGAAATTTTCCAAATTGGTTCTCTCGTTCATGGACGAACTATTGAAAGGACCTTTCTCGGTTTTCGTCTCCTTCTTTGGTGCTCGCTTTCTCTTCAGTAATTCCAATTCAATTGTGATTTATTGATGAAAAGGTATTATAGCCCCTTCAAAAAAAAATGGGTATATAGAAAAAATTCAACGGCTTTACGAATGAAGAATGATGAAAGTCTTTAGACCGGTGTTGGCACGTTCTACGTGCTCCACCACTCAATATGTGTGACTACGTGTCCCCAATGAAAAAATAAAAATCCCAAAACTAAATAGAAAAAAGAAAAAAGCATTATCTACCTACTGGTTACCTCATATTGACACAAGGATATCCCATTGAATCCCTTCGTGCCATTCTAAATCAGCTACCCGATTGCAAAACTGGAAGAAGAAAAAAATCCAGAGTATGGTACCGGTCGGTATGCCACTTGATTTATGTTTGAATTTTAATGAAAGGATATCTCAACTGGATTCCAAAACGAATCCGAAAAACGAGGTTTTCATATCTTTGGTCTTCAAGGACATAGGTACACTATACTGATGGGAGAGTAGCTTAGCTACTATTCCGTTGAGTGTTTGTCTATATGACGAAGGTAGATTTAGGAGAAAATATGAGAAATCCCAAGCATGGCCAACTCAAAACTATGATTGTGTATTCAAAATATACTCGAATGATGGATGGCAAGCAAACTTGTTTTGGGGATAGGAATTTCGTTACCAGTACCTATATTTTTGTTATTGGGTAAACTATCTATTTTGTGGCTTAAATAATAGATTGGGTGTTTATCTCGTTGGTATAGGCTTGTATTTTGAATTTGGTCAAGGAGTATTGTTCGAATTTTCCATTTGAAATTAGATTTAATTTGATGTGGAAGCTGGTTGGCATTTAATTTATTGCACTTTTTGGGAGTAAAATGGTGCTCCGGATGGGACTTTGCAAATTTGTATAATCAAGCATTATGAATAACAGTTGGTCCAAATAATATAGATTAAGTGCAATTTCATATGTGCAGAGGCGCATTTTAAAATTGTCTAGAACTATTCAATTCTTTTTACTTGCTCGTATTTTGTTCGATTTTCGCGATCGTGACTTTACAGGAAATGTATATTTCTCCCAGGATTCGTATGTTTCCCGAACAAAAATCTATGTAATCATTTTTTTTTTCAATGAGACTTTTTGCAGAAAGTCGTTTAAAAGAAGCTTAATGATTGTCAAAATAGGTTGTGATAACCTTATAAAATTTACTGTAATACGAAAAGGATAAATTTCATGACTTCCTTTGGACTGGCATTTTTTTTTTAACTGTGTATAATAATTTATTGCATTGTAGATTGAAACTTTTCTATGTATCCGGCGGCAATTTTTTTTTTAACAGTTATATGTTAGAGCACATAATATAATTCTGCAGCACCCGACTGTGTTTTACGCCTCTCTTTATGTCTAGATGATATTATGACTAATTGCATGAATGGTTGCATTTGCATGTGGAGTGGTGAGTGCAACTCACTCTCATTCACAAGAATATTGAGTGGAAATCTGTGAGAGCTCGGATCGTCAGTCGATCTAGAGGAGCCGTCGACAAACATCAAAGATGCTCTTTTGTTTTATAAAGAAGCTGTCTAAATTACCAGTTGTTTTCCTGTGTAAAAACAATTCCTTGACAAACGTATGTACTTGTACAGGGTGTGCCATTTGTTCAATACTGCGTATAATTTGTAAAACGCTATCAACTTAAAGCTGCTATAAATGTCAAGATATAGTCTTTTTCATTCAATGTACCAAATCTGACTTTAACTTTCATGAATTTTGAAAAATAAATTTTTGAAATATATATTTTTTTAATTTTTTTTTTGATTTTATGTACCATACTAGGGTGACCAGATCCATGCCCGCCATAAAGAGTCAAAAATTTCAAATGAAAAATTTAAATATCGGGATTTTTTTTAGAATATATTCGTAAAATTACAAAAAAAAAAAAAATACTTTTACAATTTCGACTTTAAGTCTACTCCGTTCTTTAATCCATTGGCTCGTTATCAAAGAGAATATTCGCTCAACATTAGCATTATGTGCAGGAATTAAAAAAACAAACTGTATGAAAAGTTCACTGTGTAATTCAATATTGTAATTTTTTTTAAGTATTCTACCCATTTTTCGTTCATAGGTGCATTTAAGAAGTTATTATTGTTTTGTTCTTGCTCTACAAAAATTTTTAGGTTACAAAATTGGTCAAACAATTTATTTTCGTTTAATTAGTTGGGAATTTTGTTTAAATCCATACATGTAAAACAATCAAACTTATCCAGAGATTCGCGATTCGCCCCACCTCTGAAGCTATTTTAATTTTCATTTCCACCTTTAGCTATACATTTTAGGTGTTGTTCATACCAGAAAGATACAGAAAATTTCTGAATTAGTGTTGAAAAAAAGTTTTTTTTTATAGTTTTGTGGAGCCCAAAAATTCAGTAAACTGTGAAACTGTGAAAAAGAGGACAAATTGCACATTTTTTCAAAAAGATACCAGACATTATTGTTTTTTTAGATAAAAAGAGGACGTCTCAATGTTATTATGTAGATTCACAAATCAAATAAGACAAAGAGTTTCTTTCTGTACTAGCATTACCGACTGTTGTGCCTCTCGTTTTTGTATAGTACTTTTAACATTGAGCACTTTCAAGAATCTAGTTACTAAACTCAGTCGACGTTTATGTCATGTCGGCGGTGATACTTCAAGTCAATAATTTCTCGACTTAAGGTGCTAGTACACGGCATGTAGCAATTAGCAAGTAGCAAGTAGCATTTTCTGGCTATCTTTCCGAAATTTCAGGTCTTTTTTCCAAAAAGTTTTCTGGCGTTTTTTCCATTTCTGCAAATGGAAAAAACGCCAGAGAGAACAAGTTTAGAAAAAATGCCAGAAACAATATTTTCTGAAAGAAAGAAAATGGGTGCAGTTCTGAACTTTACACCGAAAAAACCTCGCACCCAGTCTAAATCCTACAGTGACCCCAAGCAGGGGGGTTGCAGGGTGGCAGCATGCATGCCCCCCATAACATTAAGTAGGGTAAATATGTACCACAAGAAAATAGCGCCCGCGATTAATACATGATTTTTGTGAGTGCATTAACTCAGTTTTTAGTGTGCTGAACTACTGTACTGAGTGAGGTGTCGCACTTTCAATTCTCGGAGGATACATATTGCATCTTAATTTTGTTTCCACTGCACCATAACCTTTCGCGAACGTATGACAAACATCCGACCAACCCCGAGAAATCTTCTCAATTTAGTCGTTTGGATTCGACTGGTTGTGATCAGAGCTCGAAAATAACTCTCAACCTTTATTTTCAATTGGTTTCTCACTGAGAGATATTACATTCGGCTTCGACATTAAGGTCTTGCTCTGAGATTTATTTATATATAATTACCTTTTCGCTCTTTGGTTGATTTTTATTTTTAAATTTTAGATTTATCACTCCTTAGTTAACTTTTTCCATAAAAATTAAATGGAAATGATCAACCAAAGACCTCATTCTTCGAAAGTAAGTTAAAAAAGTCAAAATTGTATTGAATTCAGTGTTGTCGTTCTTATTTAACACATCGTGTCGGTTCAAAGGTAAAAGTCACTAAGTACAAATTGAAAAAAATGAGATTGTCTGATATTTCTCATTAAATTACACAGCTAACGGCGTTTTATGCAGGAAAAAGTCAATAAGTGCCAACAAATAACTCTAATACGAATTACAAATTATAAAAAAACACTAAAAAACAACTTTTTCCGGCCAAAAAATATGTTTCAAAATCATTATCTCCGCAAATTAATTTTGTTAGTTAGTGAGTTTTACCTTTGAACCGACAACATATAGCTATTGTCGATTGGGGGAAATTAATTCTGTTGTGTAGATACTCAGGTTGTTTAGTTTCGATGACTTTTAGCAGGAAGGACAATGTCTGAAATTTCATTAGGCTATCGAGGCAGCACCCACATATGCTTTTAGAGAACGCAGAAACAGGATCGTAGTAACGCTGACTTTAGACATAACATAATTACCTAATTTTTTAGATTATTCCAGAGTTATTTCCCAGGAGTGAAAGAACTGAATTTGTTTTTATAGAACTAGGTTTTTGGCTGTTCTAGTTTTCATAATGACTTGACATATTATTACATAAACTATATGAATAAAGAAAATGGCTTTATACGGGATATCATCATCTGAATGGGTAATACCTAAGAAATATTTTAAGAATTTTAGAATTACGTTTGACTACAAGTAAACTCGCAAGGGTTTTAGCAATACCTTTTCTCATTACTTGTGTAGCCGGGACACTTTCACTTGCACTGAACTTCCTTAGGCTGCAGTTATAGCGATCAGTAAAATCCATCCGTAAAAAAATTGTTTCACTTTTTTGGAGCACTTAAACTTAATCGTTGAACTCAATCTTGGTCTTAAAATGTTGCTTTTGAATTATAAAACTAATTCGTCAAAAAAAATTAAGCAATTGATCTTTAAATTTTCTAAAAAAAGAATTTCTTTATTTTTCCGTACGAAAAACTTTTTCTGTTCAACTTCTCAACCAGTTTCACGAAGTATTCCACTGAATTCCTATGATATGCTATGGTTAAATGTTTCAGTTTTGTTCTGTTTCGTGTTTTTACGGATGCATTTTACTGATAGCTATAATTGAAGCCTTACACGAGTGTTAACCAATGTCTCTTCAAATCACTAATGCTTCCGCATGCGCTGCTAACTAATGTCAATAGTTATAGTGAAAAATGTACAAATGAGATTTATTTTTTTCTGTCAGTGATATCTCTCAGTGGTTGACCATACAAAACAAAAATAAGGGTTTCTCTCTGAGCGTAACAAAAAAAAAAAAATACTGTGCAAAGAAACTGATTATTATGTGATCAAATTTAAAATTCTCAACAACTGAGAGTAATATTAAGACCTTCGAAAAGGTTGAGAGATATTTTCGAGCTCTAGTTGTGATTTGTTAAAAGCTTTAGATACCTAGCCCGCCTGTTGCAATGACAATTTTTTTTTCTAATGTTTATATTAACGATGATTGTCACAATTGGGGTATGATAATTTGCAAAGTGTTTCCACCCAAATGCATACTCAACTCATACCACACTGCATAAATTATATGAGACAAATGCAGGTGCAAATTAAATACAAACATTTTCAAAAATTTATCAAAATTCACCTATTTAATTGCATAACAAAATTTGTTTGCAATTCAAATAATTTTGATTTATCTATATTTGTTTGAATAAAAATTCATCACTACTTCGCTCGCGTGAATCTGTGTTAGATGAATATTCAACCTGATAAGCGTCGCGTCGCATCAGTGTACAAAACCGATAAAAGGGGTCATTGCAATGCCTCAGATCGTAAAATTATAACAATAAAAAAAAATAAATCGATATAAGCAAACCAAAACAATGAGCTGTTTATTGCATGAATAATTTATTTAATTAAATGTTTTCTCTCTTGTCTTTTTTTTATTTTGTTATATTTTAATTTAAACAATTGCATTTAGTTCAAATGAAGTGGAGAGTGATTTAAAAAATATTAAATCAACAAATAATTTTAATTTCATTTCATTCAGTTGTGTGTAGTTTTTTTTGTTTACTGTGACTTTGTTTGTTGTTAATAACTTCAAACTCGTTACTAAAAGTTTTGTTCTGTTGTTAATATTTGCATTTAACTACCTACTCTTGTTTGCATTCAATTTGTTTTTGTAATTATATTACCACGGAAATGTGTTGTGTATTCAAATCACATATCTGTGTAAAACAGATTTCGATTTTTTGTTTATGTATACAACTTTGTGCCTCATCGCCGATAGTCTGGCTGATGAAAGTAAATTTTTAATTTGCATTTTTTATTTGCACGTATGAATAAAGAATTTAAATTGAGTTTGATTGGCTGTAATAGTTGCTAGCTATCATTTTGTATACAAATTGTACCAACATCATGTTTACTGGGAATTGTTGAATAAATAAATAAATCTTCCTCCAAAAGTTCCTTAAATTATTTTAGGTAGGTCTAGGTATATTGAAAATGTCCTCGTTTATGAGCGTCTCGACTTGTGAAATGGCTGATTAGTTTTGTGAAGATGTAGACTCAGAATGTAGAACATTTCAAAAATCGAGCTCAGCCAAAATAACACTTACTAGTTTATAATTTTTTTTTCTTCTTTTACCCAAGGATAATTCATACTGAATGTGTTTTCTACATACCCTCTTACTACAAAAATATAGGTCTCCACAGTGTGGCGAGAGAAGGAGGAAGGCAAACAATCCCAGTCGATAGGTGTGGTTTGTTTTCTTGGCTATACAAATTTTAAACCTTTTAATCCTTGTTAGAGACCTTCCTTTACAAATTTACTTCCTATCCCTCCATCAATCCCAATTTTCAAAAATATCCCTAACAGAATAACAGGTATATGTGAAAATACGGTAGGCCGCAAGACAAGCAGAAGATCCTACCCATCCGATGAGTTTAGCACTGACTTAAACAAGCATGCTTGCCTTGCTTTGTAGACCGGACAGCCCTTCCACCGATGACAGCTTGAGATTCCTGTATCTCTAAGGTGGAAGGGTAACATATGTTTATATGTATACCGATACAATATTTAGTAAGCAAATGGCAACAAGTGCAGCCATTCGCCTTAAAGCTACGTCACAGTGGACAAGAAAAGAGTTTGCTTCACTTCTACTCTGAAGAACTTCAAAATCTCAACCGAAAACACAGACTACTCCACTCCATCCTTAAATTTTGACAAGAACTTTCTCGTCATCATCCCTTCCGGAACAATCTGGAATGAGAATACATTTTTAGAAGATGAATCAATTCACTTCTATTTTGACGGATCGTAAACCAAAGACGCTAGACCTTTTCGCAAACGACTTTTGCAGAAGCAGTATGGGTGAGGAAGTGGATGAAACTATTCCCCACCTTCATTGTTCCTGCCCAGCTCTCTCCCGTAGAAGGAAGCTTCACTTGGAAGCCTTCCATTACAACGACTTGGGTGATCCGAAAACACAGACATCACAAAACCTTTTACTCTTTATAAAGGGCTCACAATGGTTCAACTAGTAGGGAGATCTTACATGATCCGTTTTTCTTGGTATCACAATTGACCTATGCTGGTATAAGTGTGTTGGCGTTTCCCAGCCGGCAGCCACTTTCAACCAACCAACCAATGAACTGCTAAAAAAATATGGCAAATTGAATCAAATCACATGAAGGTCCCTTATAAACTTCGCTGTTGGCGCGCACAATCTGTATACCCATAAAATTCGTTGAATCAATGAATCCCCCAGAAGCAAAAACAAAATTTTAAATTAATGACTTCCCAGTCAGCGCACGTGTCACCCCATCGAATTTCCAAATCTCCTTAAAAAAAAAACCGCAAGTAGCTTATACTACTCACCGATTATACTGATGCCATGCCTATAGCCCAAGAAGAGACAAAATCTAAAAGAAGAAGGATAAATCTCCAGCCATTAGGACTCTCGTTGAATTCAATCAGCAGCACCCACTCAGCCACAGTTTAAATGATCCGGAAAATTCAATGTACTCGTCAAATCACACGCCCCAAGAGCACCTCGAAATTGTGCCTAAGGGCGAAATGTCCACTATTCAAGGGCTATTCTGGGTGCTGCTGCTGCAAAGGATTCGATAGAAAGAATCGGTGATCCATGCTTTTCTATTTCTTTTGTCCGCCACCGATATAGTTGAAAAAATCCTGCTTTCGACATATCCCTGCAATTCAATGATAAACTTATTTTTGTGCAGACGCTCTACTGGAGCAACCCAGGGTTGTATGGGAGTGTCCCAAATCACTCAAAGCAAAAGGCCAATATATTCGTCCTTCTGCCACTTTTCCAAATTGCTATTGTGCTATCTGTGACCATGATATACGAGTACATGTGTGGGAGGATAATATGTGCGTGTGTGTGTGTGTGTGCGCTCCAGAAACCCAATGAAGTGCAAATGCCGCTCCATTGAACTACTTGTGTTGAATTGGCACTGGGACTGCGGTCAAAATGTGAATTTTCAAGTCTTCGTCGTCGTCGTCGTCATCGTTGTCGTGTTCTACACTGGACTTGCGACACTTTCCTTCCAGTTGTGTGATTCCTTTCGTCCTTATTTCAAGCGTACACATAAACAGTGTACCGAGAGAATATATACGGTTTGCCCATTTCGGTAAGGAGAGTTAGAATTCCTATTGAAGGAGGAAAATTTATGGTTTTTCATTTGAGTGCTATTACTTTGCGGTTATCCGGCATCGTCAGATGGAGCGGTCGGTATAAGGAAGGGGGGAATTTTACACTTTAAGGATCAGGATCAGGATAAGAAGACTGCGCCGCATTGAGGCAAACGGTTTCATGTTTATTTACTCGCTCATGTAGATGGGGCAAACATTTCGATATTAAATTTGTGGTTTACCAATTGAAGGGTGGACCGGAGAAAGTCGATTTTTTTTTCTCCGTTTCAGGACATTCGTTCTGGATGGTGGCATGTGTCTCGCTGAGATTATGATTTATTGCTTTAAGTAATTGAAATGATAAAGTTACAGTTTGAGGTTTTATTGATGAAGTTGCGGGTATAATATAGTTTTTGATGGAAATTTAACGTGACGCGCGGATTTTAGTACGCGAATGAGAATGAGAATGAGAATGCGAATGAGAATGAGAATGCGAATGAGAATGAGAATGAGAATGAGAATGAGAATGAGAATGAGAATGAGAATGAGAATGAGAATGAGAATGAGAATGAGAATGCGAATGAGAATGAGAATGAGAATGAGTATGAGAATGAGAATGAGAATGAGAATGAGAATGAGAATGAGAATGAGAATGAGAATGAGAATGAGAATGAGAATGAGAATGAGAATGAGAATGAGAATGAGAATGAGAATGAGAATGAGAATGAGAATGAGAATGAGAATGAGAATGAGAATGAGAATGAGAATGAGAATGAGAATGAGAATGAGAATGAGAATGAGAATGAGAATGAGAATGAGAATGAGAATGAGAATGAGAATGAGAATGAGAACGAGAACAAGAACGACAACGACAATGACAACGAAACTTCCAATTCGATTCTGTTGACACGCGAGGCTTCGATTTAAGGTTTATGTGAAAGGCTGTCATTGACTATGAAGACCATGGTGGTACATGAAGATATAGCCGTGTGTTAAAGCTTCCAGTTTTTTACCTTCATATCCGTAAATCATCAGTTTCAACCGTGACATATTGATTATCTAAATATATATGAGTCCTTCAACCCCGGGTGAGTCATAGGGCGGCGACAAACTTCCTCCATCCTTCTCGATCTGCAGCCAGATACTTCAGCTGTGGCCACGTTTTACGCTGTGTTGCTGCTTGGGCCAATACTGTGGACTTCCAACTAGTTCTTGGTCTACCAACTCGCCGTGTTCCTTGAGGATTCCATTCGAAGGACTGCTTCGCGATGTTGTCGTTTGGTCTCCTCAACGTGTGGCCAATCCAGAGCCACTTCCGCTGCATAATTTCGACATTCAAAAGCTTTTGACCCGTTATGCACCACAATTCTTTGTTTAAATAAAATATGCGGCCATCGGATCTTAAGAATGTATCGAAGGCAGCGGTTTACATATGCTTGTAATCTTATCGAGATGGAGTGTAGGAAACGCATTTGCATTAATTTGCCCTCTCTGGTTGAATTTCACCCTGTTCTGACCAACCACGTCATTAATGAACCTCGACATTAGCAACGATTAATTCCTAAGTGAGAGATCCGAATTTCGGACTCCGAAAGTAAAAATATTCAAATGGTTCAATCTCATGATAATGTTCCTATGATGGAATGAAAGCTGTTATACTAGCATTATCGTATGGGAAATTAATTATCCCATGAAGGTTCATGTCTCAGAATAGGAAGGTTCATGCCACAGCTAGCAAAATCTACCACTATCTCTGACGGGAATTTGTTCTGCTTTTGGAGCTTAATGGTCAAATAGGTATTGTAGTAATTCTTATGAGGAGAGCGAGGTGGTTATGGTTATGGCATGAGGAGAGGTAAAGTAAATACGAGAGTGATAATAATAAAACAGGACAGCTTCGAGCCTCTATTTCTTTAAATCTTTTTCTCAAACTCCACCTAGAGACAGGCATGAAAATAAAAGTAACACAGTTCGGCAAATAAGGTAGCAAGATCCCCCCCCATTCCGACGAGCATAGGACGGAGCCCGACTAGCATGCCTGAAGCTGCTTTGTGTCCGAACACCCTCCCACCTTAGCCCGGACTGACCTTTTGTGTGGCCTGTAGTGCAAGGGTCATAAGGGTTACTAAGAGGTGGGCGGTCTAATTTGAAGCCGTGTGAGTCATCTGTGGTATTGTGTTACGTTCACGGCTAGATCGGATGTTTGATGCCGGTATCGGAATTTGGTTTTATTCTGTTTCTACCGCTAGTGATTTATTCACAACACGTACGACATCGATTCATCTGATCATTCAAATTTTAATAACGTTACAGGAGGTAGAGACTTTCCAGGTTTCACACGCATACAGCAGTACGGATTTGGCATTGGATTCGAAGAGCCTTAACTTGGTGCGTAGGGATATTTGATTGGAGTTATCGTACTGAAGACAACATTCCAAAGGCGCTGCGGGCTTTACTTATAATTAAATTGTTTAACCTCCTCAATGGGCGTCTGTCTCAGAATAATCGGCTGATGTGCTGAGCGGCCAGTGTGCATGATTTTGGTCTTGTTGCAATTGGAGTTAAGACCAGCCGTCTCTCCATTCACTTGCAGTGATTGGCACATCTCGTTCATCCCGCTGTTGGTACTTGACAGGTAACAGATATCGTCGGCATAATCCAGGTGACTTAGCCTCTCAAACGGTCTCCATTGAATACCATCATGTCTCTCGCAGTTGTACATACGGTGGCAGTCAGTACAGCATCTATCGCCAGTAAAAACAGGATTGGCGACAGGATATCCCCTTGTCTTACTCCCTGTCGCACTTCGAAAGAGTCGGAAAGTTGTCAATTATATAGAACGAAGCATCTTGCTGCGTGATAGGACTACTTTATAACAGCAACAATATTCGGGGGAATCCGTCTCCTATCTAAAGATTTCCAGATACTTTCGCGGTTGACTCGGTCAATGGCCTTCTCAAAGTCTACGAACATAAGGTAGAACGGTGACGTAAACTCGGTTGACTGTTCGAGTATTAGATACACGCAGGGTGTTGATGTGATCGACACAGGACCGACCACTACGAAAGCCCGATTGATGCTCCTTGAGCGTATTTTCGATCCTGTCCTTTTTCCGTTCGAGAATGATGGTTGCCATTATTTTCGAGAAAACAGACAAAACGGTAATACCACGCCAATTATTGCAGCACTTAAGGTTTCCCATCTTTGGTATCTTAACAATAACTCCATCCTTCCAGTTCCTGGGGTATTTTTCGTCTTCCCATATAGCCTGTATTAGTGGTAGCAGTATACAGGCCGTTGTGTTGGGATCGGCTTTCAGGAAATCGACTGATATGCCATCAAGTCCAGCTGCTTTGTTGACTTTTAAGAGGTTAATCGCAGTTTTGATTTCTTCAGCTGTTGGGGGTGTCAATTCCCCTATAAGATCGCCGCATTTCTAGCTGTTGGGAGCTCATCTTTGGACTCAGCTCATCTGATTCCACATTTAGCAGGTGCAGGGCACAAAAATGGTCCCTCCTATTAGCTGAGATTATTTTACGCAGAGGTTATTTTAAATACCTACATTTATTGACAACACAAAATCTAAGAATATTAATTTATATTTCATAAAAGAAAAAGCATAGTAAGACTTGATTGTAGATTTTTTTTTCTCCAACACCTCCATCTTCGGAGTTCATCTTCGATTGCTACCAATAGTGTGCCGTCCACATCAAAAACAGGGTGGTTGGTGTTGCTTTTACGGCCAACAATATCCTTGACGATTATGTACACGTAGGGTAAAACTATACAATACGCCCCACTTTTTTAGAATCTTCAATAAAACAACAAAAATAAACAAAAATAGTAGTTCTTTTATTAAATAAATAATTAACTGTATTTTTTCATAGGTTTATATATATTTTTTTAAAAAAAAGTTTAAGTGGGGCGTTTTGTAACTCGATCGTTGGGTAAAAAGCCCCGCATTAGTTACAAAACGCCCCTAAGGAAAAAGTACGAACAAATATTATAAAGTAAAGAAAATTAAATTATTTGGATTTGTAATATGGTCTGTCGGCCTTATTTGCATTGTATTTTAAAATGTGTCTCCTCAGGGCTCTGGATGGTATGTTGAACTCCCTACATGCTTCATTCAGTCCCAAAGTTTTATTTGTTACCTTCTCCATTGCTTCTCTCATTTTTTTCGGACCAAAATGCCCGCATTGTCATTGTGTAATTTCGTGGTATTTCTATAAACAATACATATTAAGCAATAAAATTGATCTGATGAGTGTTATATTTCAATACAATTACTGGGGCGTATTACACTTTCTTTGTTGGGGCGTTTTGTAAATTTCGGCGTGCAAAACGCCCCAGAAAAAATAAAGCAACCCACCTGGTTTAAAAAAAATAAACAAAAACGAACTAAAAAGCCAATTTTATGTACTTTCTAAATATATATATCATTTTAATATAATGTGCATTTTTTCTGAAAAAATGAAATTTTTACTGTACTCACCGCAATATGTTTTGGCCCCAAAATTCTTTTTTGTCGTTTTTTTTTCGACAGATCACACATAACACTACTACTCAATAACACAGTTGAGGAACGACTGAAAGTAGTTTGAACAGGTCTGGTCGTGATTGCATAACAACAACAGTGTGCGTGCCAGACCACTGGGGCGTTTTGTAAACTGGGGCGTATTGTATAGTTTTACGACCCTACAGCTCTCTCGTATCTCCTCTTCTTGCAGAGCTTTCCGCATTTTCCGCAAGTTCGTTCAATCTTTTTCTCCTGTCGCGCCTTACACAGTGCTAGACTGTCTTGTGAGCTACTCGGTACTCGATACGATACGTAGAACCACTTTACGTAGAACGTTAGTTTCGGCGTTTGCTTTAATTTTCAACGATCTACGATAATCGATTTTGTCCGAGGTGTCTTGGGATATCCAGTGGTTTCTAGCTCTCGACATTTAGCCTCTATAAACGCGCTTTTTACTTTTCCCCACATCGCTTCTATAGATGGTTCGCATAATTCAATTGAACGATGCTTTGCCGTTAAGTGTGGTGATGAAATTCCGACATGTGCTGGGGTCTTTTAGAGCATTGATGTTGAATTCGCCGCTTGACAGCTGCTGTGCGTATTTGGATATTTGCTACATAAATGTACTAAATGCTTGTAATCCTTAAGGTATAAGACGGGCCCTTTGGGCGCGTAGAAGCTGCAAGTTTGCTTCTGATGTCTGAGAAGCAACTATCTAAGAAGTGACTGCCTAATTGACTTACCAACATAGCAAAGTGATTGCATTTTTAAGCTAGCAAATGTGAAAGACTTAAATAATCTAGCAGTGTAAAACCTAAAGTAAGTGGTAACTGCTTGATATATTTTTACCCTTTTACAACGACTTATCCACAAAAGTCTAAAATGAAAGACTGCCTTATTTTAGACCGCTTTTTACCCATGTTATTCGGCCTGACATCTGTCGTCTCCTTGTTAAAATGTCCATTTGCTCGCAGCTCGCATCTGCATCTTAATTCTTAACCAATTCGGGACATTTTACAGTGGAATTCACTTTGTCGCATGTTTCCTCATTTCTTTGTTGTTTGCCATTTCGCTTAGCACTTAATTTTATTTTACTTTTGTCCAAAGAATTTCCTCGTTTCCTTGCGCTGTCGGGAACATACTTCCTAACTTGCACTGTCACATCAATCCGACTGCAGGCAAAAGTGTTTTCCTATTTAATTGCCAAAAAATCGCTATATCCCTTTGCCAGTTGCAGGACTTTTTACCTGTGCCTGGCTTACGACTAAGAAACAACAACAAAAAAGTTATTAACTGACAGGTAAAACTGCACAGGAAACCTCCCGTAAAAAAACAAACAGGAAAGAAACAACATAAACAAATTTTCCAAATGGGAAATGCTGGCCATTTTAACTCCTTAAGTATCTTTGAGTGAGTTAACTTCCATGTCGGTTGTCCGCTTGTTTATTGCCACTGCTACTGCTGTAGGTATACTCTGGACTGGAACTGGACACGGTAGCGGGAAGATATTTCAGTGTATGAAAGTATGAAAGGGTCGCGGTGATATTTTAAATTAAAAACATTTTTCTCCTCCGCCCAAGGTCCGTTTCTCGGACGTTGAGTGGAAAACTTCAGAGTGGAAAACTTTGAGGTTAAGATATTATAGTAGTAAGTATACAACGTCAACAAATTTTTTTTTCTGTTTTACTTTAGATCTAAATAAGAAAATGAAAAAGTATTTTGTTATACAAGGTCCTTTTGGGGATATGTTCCTGCAAAGTACCTGTTTCCTGTTAAGTTAACCCGCCAACTCTTACTCGGGGCATAACTTAATTTGTTTGGTTGTTTATAGGATGCGCGGGCACGGGGAGTTGGAGAAATAAAAAACGAAACACTTTGTCTGTGTGTGTTTTTTTGTTTTGTAGCGAAAACAACGAAAAGGATGATAGAATTTATGCAAATTTTGTTATTTTTCTTAATTACCACGATGTGAGGAGTTTATTACTGCTGATGGGCGACTACACCGGCTGAGAAGGATGCTAAGGCACTTAACTTTGTGTGGTATTAAGAGGGATCATTCGGGTGAGGTTTGAGTAGGTATAATCCCAGAACTAAATTACAAAAAAAAACTTTCTTGGGGTAGAAAAAATGAAATCGGGCTTAAAAGTGTAGACCGATTGATTTGAAATATCCACAAATGCTTTCGGCGTTTCTCTTCGACATTTTTCAAGCTAAAAGTCCTAAATGTCTTATTAATTTTAACCTGATGGACTAAACCAGTCAACATCAATAAACCTGTTGGGCTTCTTTGGGCAAAGCATGCCAAGTTGAAGACATCCAAGGAGCTCTCAGTTTTCTAGTAGTGTAAGGGTGCTTTCGGTAAGACGTGGGGCTTATCTCCTAAAAAGGTGGTTTGGATCTATACGGCTATGATAAGGCCTTTCTAGCCTATGCGTCGGTTGTTTGGTGGAAAGGGCTTTCGCGAAAATATGTGACAGCCTTCTGCACAAAACAACAAAGAACGGTTTGTCTTGGCTTCGCGGGAATACGCTGGGCTCTGCTCTAGATGCTTTTTATGATTTACCTCCTCCTGATATCTTCCCTTATCATGGATTCTACTATCAAAGCAATCTACCGTCTCAGGCGGGTCTTTTTTGGTATATCTAATCTATACACTGGAATTTCGATGACCTTGCACGACACTTATCCTACGACCATAGTTCCATGGATATGCCGTCTGATCCAATGACACCGGAACTTCGGAAATAAATTTAGAGTCAATTTTCCTTGCGTTCATGACTGGCTTCAGCTAGAGTCTGAGAATTGTTTGGGATCTAGTTGTATTTGCACGGATGGCTTCTGGGTTCTGGTGTCTTCGTGGAAATCGACAACATTAGACTTCACTACTCTCCTCTGTTTTTCAAGCGGAGATCTATGCTATCCTAATGGCTGCCGAATATATTGTTAAGAATAGGTGGCGGGGTCGGAGTACCTGCGTCTGTAGCGGCAGTCCAGGCTTCGCTTAAGGCCTTACTCAACCCTGTTACCCGTTCCAAAATAGTTCGGGAATGCAAGAATTCTTTGAACTCGGTCGCAAGCCTGAACTCTTTGACTCTTGTCTTAGTCCCAGATCACACTGGGATTGCTGGAAATGAGATATCGGATGAGATTGCTAAGCAAGGCTCCGGAGATAATTTCTCTCGACTAGAACCTGTGCTGGGTCATCCTGCGTACCCGGTCAGGGTTTCCTTTGACGATTGGGTTTCAAACGAACACAATTGTTTATGGCAAGGCTCTAAAGGATGTGGGTAGACTAAAGGCATGCTCCCGAAAGTCAGTAAGAAGTCTGCGACCTTCCTGCTGTCACTCAGTAGAAATGCCTGCAGAAAATTTACTGGCGTTCTTACGGGCATTTCGCTTTTTCTAAGCATCTTAGTGTGCAAGGCTTAAGTGGTACCACTGTCTGGGACGCTTGTGGAGAGGGCGACGATACTTCGGATCATTTCCTTTGTTATTGCCCTGCCTTTGCTTTTTTTTTTTAATACTTCTCCCGGAAAAGGCGAACCTATATATAACGCTTCAACAGCGCCCCGAGATGCTTGCAGATGTATGTTAGTTCTGCACTTAAATTGCTGCAAATTGTAGTCTTCTGGAAATATATCCCCAGGAACAGGAAGCGAGTTCCAAAGATGCAAACTGTCCTGTGACAGAAGGAGTTTCGGAAAGTTGATGTCCTCGCGGTTGTCAAGTGTAATGTATGGTCATGAGCATTAGTAGCCTGTCTTGTGGGGCGCCCAAAAGTTGCATTTCGTGGGATAATGTCTTTGAGTTCCTCGGAACATCTACTATGGAAGTACCTATAGAAGAAGCATAGGTCAGCGACTTGTCTTCTCTGCACCAACGGTTGTAGATTCGATGTGAGTGAAGGGTCTCCAATAAGTCGAACTGCTCGAATCTGTAGGCTGTCAAGTAGGTTAAGTGAATGTTTTGAGGCCGAGCTCCAAATGTGGGAACAGTATTCCAGGACTGGTCTAACCTGTGCTTTGTAGAGTAAAGTACCTCTTTGCTCTAAATAGGTAGCTCAACTAAGCGGACGCCGATCTTGCGATATAGGTAATGTGGTCCTGCCATGTGATTCCTGAATTGACTGTGACTCCTAGAAGGTGAATTGAGTCCTTGGGATGGATTGGATGTTCATCCATTTGGATCTGAGGAACTGTTGATGCATTTTTCCTAGAAAATGTTGTGAGCTGTGTCTTGTTTGCAGTAAATAGAACCAAGTTGTCTTTTCGTCACTTCAAGATTTTGTCCAGATCATAATTCAGAGAACTAATTTGTTCACAGCTCTGACTGTGTGATGTAGCCGCATTCACAGGCCCACTGTTCGAAATGATGGATATGAGAGTGCTGTCATTTGCAAAGCTGTAGATATTATTATTTGTTGATCCAAGCAAATCGTCGATGTGGAGCAGAAATAGAGTTGGAGAAAGAATAGATCCTTGAGGCACTCCTGCATTGATAGCAAACGAATTAGATGATACACCATCCACAACAACTTGGATCGATATGGTAATCCATAAGACGCTAACTTGCATAATACGGCTCTATGCCAGACTCGGTCAAATGCCTTTGATATGTCCGAGGCTACGGCTCTGGATTCGCCGTGTTGTTCAATTGCTTGCGTCCATAAGTGCGTTACGTAGCTTAACAGGTCTCCAGTGGAACGACGGCTCCGAAATCCGTATGGCCTGTCGCCTATTAACCTGTGGCCTTCTAGATATTTGATTATTTGGATATTTATTGCCTTTTCCATTACATTGGAGAGCATTGAAAGTAACGCTATTGGACGATAGTTTTGTGGCAGACATTTCCTCCCTTTACGAATAGGTTGAATGCGAGCGGTCTTCCAGCAAGAAGGTAACGTCTTCTGGGAGTACGACATGCTAAACAGCTTACATAATACAGGTGCAAGTTCTGGCGCACAGCTCTTGAGTACTGTAGCCGGGATTCCGCCGGGTCCAGTTGCCTTATTGCAATCTAGTTCTTTAAGGATTCATTGAATTATTCGAGGCCGAAATTTCACTTCTCCCATCGATGATTGCACCCTCGGGATATTTGGTGGCTCTAGTTGTGCAGAATGTAGGGTGGAATTCTCAGAAAACATGCTAGCGAAAAGATCAGCCTTTTCTTTAGGTGTTGTTGCTAGCGTGCCGTGTTCTTTTACTAGAGGTGGAAAAGAAGAGCAACTAAAGTTATTACTGATTGTCTTTGCCATGGACCAGAATGCGCGTGAGCCGCTAGGACATCCAATCACTTTGTTAGTGACTCTTTCGCTGTAAGTTGTCTTCGCCGATTCAATAATTAGGTTGCATCTATTTCGAAGAATTATAAATTCAGATCTTTTTTGCTCCGAAGGGTTTGACCGCCATTCACGGAAAGCCTTGTTTGCATTCTTTGTTGAACCAGGGTTTATATGAAGCTAATTTTTTGATGCAATGTGGACTATAAAGTTCCATGCCGAGTAAAATCATTTCGGTTACGGCTTCTACGCACATATTGACATCGGTATCTCTAAAGCACATATCAGCCCATGGCAACGAAGCGAAGAAATTACGCAGCTCGTCCCAGTTAGATTTACTATAATTCCAAATCGAACGATAACGATCCTGGTTCGCTGCAGTGCATTCTCGGCTTCGAAGAAATTCCAGTAAAATGGGTAATACTGGATTTGCTTCCTGGCAGTACAATGGACCATCAGTTGCATCTGAGTGCAGTATTTTCTAAACCGACACAAAAAAAGTTTCAAAATCTTGTTCGATGTGGAAAATACCAAAGGACATATAGTTCACCAAAAGCCAATTGGCTCCTGATCAAAACATGTAACTCTACATCGATGTAGGTACATTCAGCTAAGTGACATTTCACCCATTCAAATTATGCATCTTCCTGTCAATGGTGCATAACAGATCATTCTAACCACTGAATCGGACGTCGATTCCAATTTATTTTCAATATGGAAATTTTACGAAAACTGCTGCAAAATTGTCCTTTCAACTTGTCTATACAAAAGCAACGAATGGTAAGAAAAAAAAAATAAATAAAAACTATTAAATACATTTCAACTGCTGTGAACACATTCAATATCCTTAGCCCCATACTTCACTCATTCGCAAGAGCTCCCCGCCTCCCTCCCATACCCCACGCCATTCGTAAATGTGATTCAAATCTGATATCAACAAGAAAAGGACTTTTACGTCTTACTCGTTCGTACCTTCATTTTTCTAATTCGATGATCAAAAAAGGATTTACATCTCGTAGAAATTCAAATGTAGGTAGACGAGTATATGTGCAGTACATGTTGTATGTCGTCTCCTCCCATTGACTTCAAGTCCTCTTCGTTGTCCCTGGCATTTAGATTTCTTTCACGAATGCACCGCTGCACGATAATCCACATAGAAATTGTGAAGCAAAAAAAAAAAAAAAAGAAACCATCAGAATAGAAGGATGCATTCTTGAAATTCATCCTGTTGACTTCGTTTTCTAAGGTTTATTCGATATTTTCTTATGGTGCAGTTAGTTTTTCTTCTTCTTGTCTGCAACTCGTCCTGTCCTTTCGCCATAATCCTTTATTCAGATCCTGTGATTTCCTTCGGTTGAAAATCCTACTATATAGTAACTCGTTCGTTTTATTTTCTCGCAGTCGTCCTTCTAAGATGATATCCATCCATTTTTATCCGAAAAGAAAATTATGGATTTGGGAAGAATAATCCTTTTTGGTACATTGGTGCGGTTTATTCTTTTTTTTTGAATAGAGATACCAGTATCTAGTAGGAATTGGTTTTCGCTTCGAAAACTCGCAGAAGGATATTATATTCTTCTTCAACTGGCAGCCAGTAGCATTCGGCATTCGCTTCAGCATGTGAAGACAGGTACGTGTGGGAATAAATGTAATCTATCTGTGATGAATGAATTTCAGATTCTTTTTAAGGAGTTGCACAAAGTTTTGGACAAGGAGTGTGGTATTCGATTGGTTCGCAAGGATATTGTGCGGTTTATTAGGTTTCCATTTGAGCGAGTTCAAATTGCACATACAAGTATTGAGTCGTATGCGTGCGGTTTCGTCGTTGGTTAAATTATTTATCAAATAAAAATCTGTACTTGAAGACAATTTTTAATCATTCGGTGGAAAGGGAATGTCCCAATAGATCAGGCTACGTATGTCTGTATATAGGAAAAACGCTTTAAGAAATAGTTAAAGGTATCTTAGCGGTTTAGCATGTTCTGTTCGCCCTGATAATATGGAAGCTGTTGGTTGGCGGACCACTTTAGGCGAAGTCTTTCCATACTGCGTTGATCCTCTAACGAGTTGAATACTCAGCTTAGGGAAATGTTGACCAATAGGTTGCAAGTCATAGTCAACGATGGCTGGTTCAAAGTGGCTGGTTGTATACATATTTAAAAGTCCCCGTCAGTATAAACAGGACCGAAATATCTTACAAATAATTTTTCTTTCAAATGACCAAGAACATTTTCATTCCCCTTTGATTGAGCTTGAGCATATGCTTCAGATCCATGGGACAGGACTGGAATGATTGAGGTCTTACACAGATTTTTGTAGACTTTCATGAGTTAGGTACTCATCGTTAAATTTATAGTGTGATGTTATTTTCAAGCAACTCTAAGTGTAAGTTTTAAAGGATACGATTCGCTTATGGCTATAGTGACATTTGCGCCCACAGCCAATTCAGCAAGACTGAGCCCTGTTTCATAAAAATTGACAATTGTGACAGGTGACAGATAACAATTTGTAAACTGACTATTGGACAATTGTCAAATTTCTGTTTCAGAAATAATTTTGGTTTTGGTTTCATAAAAAAATTGTCATGACAATGAATTGTCATAAGAATTTGTCGAGAATTGTCATGCATTTTTTGACAAATTTGTACTGACAATTTTTGTATGGGACAAATAAAACTTTACTTATACTTACTTATCGGGCTCCCGACCCGTGAAGAGTCTCTGCCTGAGACACTGCAGCCTTCCATCCCCTACGATCCCGGGGACGCTGCTTCCAGTTGTCGAGACCAAGCGCTCTGGCATCCGCGATGGCTTGGTCTTTGAAACGGAGGTCCGGTCTTCCTTGTCTTCTCGAACTTGGGGGCTGGGATTCGAAGATTCTCTTAGCTGGAGCATTATTGTCCATTCGCTCGATGTGGCCGAGCCAATGTAGTCGGTTGTATCTTCTCCTCCATTTGCCCTCCTCGCACACAGGACCAAAAATCCGCCGAAGTATTTTTCTTCGAAGGAGCCCAGTATCAGCTCTCCCTTCTTGCTTATCGTCCAGCACTCGGCGCCATAACACAGAACTGGCAGGATGAGGGTTTTGTAGAGCACGCATTTCGTCCATCGAGTTAGGAGTTTTGAACCTAACTGTTTTGCCAAACCGAAGTAGCAACGGTTTCCTATAGGGTAATTCTTTGCCGGATCTCCACTAGGGTGTCATTCGTGGAGTTCATGTTTACTCCGAGGTAGGAGAACTCCTTAACTACCTCGAAGTTGTTGCTATCAATAGTGACGTTTTGTTTTTGTTCCAGGCGGTGGACAGATGCTTGTTTGTTTGCTGATAGCATGTACTTAGTATTGTCCTCATTTACTTCAAGGCCAACGGATTTCGTCTGTTCTTCTATAGCCGTGAAAGCTTCTATCACGGCACTCTGGGAACGACCGATGATATCAATATCGTCCGCATACCTCAGAAGCTGAAGGGACCTGTTGAAGATAGGGCCTTCCGTGTTGACACCTGCCATGCGCACTATCTGCTCCAATACAAGATTAAAGAAGTTGCATGATAGCGCGTCTCCTTGCCGAAATCCGGTGCATGTTTGAAATAGCCCGGAGGAACTACTTCCAAACTGCACGTTGTTGCAGCACGTGTTTAATAGATGTTTAGGTGATGATAAAAAAAATAAACTGAATTCTTGTGACGGCAAAAAAGCTGTCAAACTTTTGGAAAAATCAATAGAAAATTGGAAGTCAGAAAGGAAAAATCAGGAAAACACTGAAATACCATTTCGCTCTTGAGAATAAGCCAAAGCGAAGATTGTCGAATTAGGTATCACTTTCAGTACGGTCAATTATTGGAATATTTTTGCGCCGAATTGTCATATTAGCAAACAGGATTTAACTCAGAATCGCGCAACTTGCCCTACTTCCTCACTCTCCAGAGACCAGCTAGCCACACACTTCGGTGGGCAGCTTTCTCACACCGCGCTTTATCGTTCAAGGTCTCTGAACCACGTTTTTCGTGACTAGTGAGCCACTTTCTGTCAGTCGGTAGCTCAAATCCAGGAACAACGATTGTCATTGAGGCCTCTCGAAAACATGGTCGTCGTTCGGCTGTTCTGCCTTCCAACATTTTTGACCTATGAATCACACTTTTCGTTTTTTGACCTTGTCTCAAAATCATATTCGTCATTATGGCACTTCCTGTCAAGCCTACCACAAGTTTAGCGATTGGTAAGGTAGCAGTGTATAGCAGCATATGCAATCTTCTCTCCAGGTTATCCATATCCATTTCATTTCATACTCAAACAGCGAACTATTTTATCTGGCCAACTGATCCAAATTGTATTCCACATTAACAATAATTGCTATGGGGCGGTAGTTCTTCAAATGAAAAGGCTCAGCAGAATGTCTGTAAATGATAAATTAGGAGGATGTAGGTACTGTTTAAAAAGAACGCAAGCGGTTGTCTCGAAGAGATTAATGGATATGAGTTGGTTCGTTATGAAGGTGAGCTATATGATACCTGACCCACTTTTCTACATCCTCCAACCAGCATAAAATTTACTAAGCCTGCCACAGTCATAAAATTAAAACCAGATTTCTGATAATTTTTTCAAATATCCTTTGTCCGGATATTGCGCACCTATAAAATAAACAAAAACTGCAAATTACACCATCCTCGGTTCGCATTATCTCCAAATTAAAATCACATAAATCGATTCTGGGACAACAACTACTGCTCCCCTGGATCCCCAATCAACACCATTGCACCTTCTATAAAACGAAAAGCCTTCCCCAAAGTAATTTGGCAATAACATTGACTTCCCTACCTCACAGGCCAGTGCCGATAGATAACATCCTCTAAACGTTCTGTTAAGCTTTACTTATCAGGCATAAGTCACATACCTTCCATACCCATCAACGATCTAAATTACCCTAGCGCATATAAAAAACAAGCACAAACCTTCATTACCGACCGAAAAATGCCAACAAAAGAAACAAACAAAAAAGGACACGCCATACAAAATCGTGTCATTCGATTCGAAGAATCAATTTTTCCTGATTTAGAAACACGAGATACAAAGCAGATCCACACACTATACCTTCGTCCTGGGCACACTAAGAATAGGAGAACGTGTTCCATCCACTAAAATCCATTCCTTTGATAAACATTTTCACTATAGAGTCGCTTTGTGGACTGGATTGCGTTCCCCATGAAGTGGTTTCATCGAGGACCCGCTTGTTTTTTCGTCCTTATCAGCAATGCCCAGTACCTACTTTTATTTTTATTATTTTGTTTGTCTTTTTTTCAATTAGGGACACGTTAGATCAAATTTCGTGATAAAAAAAGACCTTAAAATGAAACAATTTCCGTTTTAATCCCAGATAGTCCTTTCACCATGTGAAGGAATTTTCTGTCAGGATATGAAACCTGAAATTTTGTTTAGGAAAAAAAAAAAAACACTCACACACCATTCTCCTTTACGCTTTGATGAAAAAGCCTAAGGGAGAACTTTGAAAATATCCTTTGGAGAGATTTTTGTGTCTATCTGCCAGTTTTTAGTCTCGTTACCTATGATGGGGTGCAGTGGAAAAATTGGCGGTTTATTTATTTCGTTTTAGCGTCGAAACTTCTCCATGAAAATGACAAAAACCAAACACAAAGGCGCAGTGGCGAAGGGGAAAGCAAAATATGTTTAAAAATGAGGTCGTCCGTGACACAGCATTTTTTTACTCCTGATTTTTATGACTACAAGGCTTGTTTTGAGCGTCACACAATTTTGTTAAGGATGATAAAGAGACCACTCGCGTACACCAGGTCGTTTGTGTCTAACTAAAATTAACTAAAAAAAAAACATTTTTTTTTTTATTGAGAAAGTTATGAGAATTTTTTTTTTTTGTCCTGCTAACTTACCTCAGCGGGATTATGAAAAATAAACGTGGTCCTGCATTGAATATACAGGAGGGAACAAAAATCTGCACATTCACACGTTTTCTCATTGTTCCAAAGCATATCTCATAAAAACAAAATAGAAGTCATGGTAAGAGTGAGAGTTAAGCTTATTTATTCTATACTCTATACATACCGAGGACCGTAAGGATAATTAAACCACATTTGGCTAAATTAAGTTCTCCAAGGATAATAACGTTGAGCCAATTCCATATTTCACGCAGCACTAATTCTGTACTCAATTACTCCTGCTGAACACGTCATGTTTTGTGTGTATGTCTGCGTTGTCCTCATTCGAGGACGCCAATTCAACGTAGATACATCGCAAGTAAAGTGCGGTGTGGTGAAATGTGGGTATTTTGTTATTTGTCGGAAAATGTCGTTCACTGGCAAATGGAGGCGGAACAAGTTGTCAACATATTTCGACTAAGAAAATACTGGTTTCCAAAGTATTTTTCGACTAGTTATAGGTATAGGTCGCAAATACTGTGGGGAAGAATGAGGAAACCATGTTGCAAACTTTGCACTTCTTTTTATAACGAAATCAGTCTTCGGTATATAAAACGCTCTAGGATATTTTTCATTGTATATTTTGCCCCATTTTCGGGGCCATTGACCATTGACTGCCATCCGGTGCAGGCAAGATTCATTTACAGCAATTTGAATCCCGTTTTGACCCATTGCGATGCTCTTCGTTTTAGGCTTGATTTGGTTTCTTCATCCTTCTTGCTATCCAGATATAACCCCGGTATCCTCAAAAACCTTTAAAGATTAAACAGTGAGACATCAAACTGTTCTTGTATATGTAATGGAAATAGTGACTTCCAAGTGTTCTGATCTTCAAGGTCTAGAGGTGCTTTGTTGCCATTAATGATCTTGGCGAGAGTTACATGAGCAATTAATGTCCTATGTGACGTCAAAATTGAATTGACTATTTCATAAAAATTGACAGGTGACAATTCTACAAATTTGTCGCATTTGTCTTTCAAATTTTCATTTCATAAAAAATTGGCAGGTGACATAATTGTCAGGTAAATAAAACGACATATTTGTGCATGGCTATATTTTGTCGTTGTTATATTTCGTCAAATTTGTCAGATTAGCATGCTTCGGCATAGCGGGGGCAATGAGATCAACACCTCAAGCCGGGCTTGAGATGATTCTAATTTCTAAATCTTCGACACCTAGGTGAATACATTTGTATAGTATGGCAGCCAAGGGAGCCCTCCGGCTAAAAGAGGCAAAAACCTGGAAGCACAGCTCCTATAGGCACGGCTACATAATTCAAAAATACATGAGTATCGATCTGGCTAGAAAAACGGACTACATGATTCCGCACCAGAGCTTATACCGCAGAGACAGGATTGGATCACTAACACCCACGCAAGCGTACAAGAGATACAAATCTACACTGATGCGTCAAAAACGGAAGTATTTATAGGAGCCGGAGTATTCTGCGAGTCCTTATGTATAAATGACTCGTATAAACTCCCAGATGAATGCAGCGTCTTCCAAGTTGAAATAGTCGCCATCGACAAGGCAGCAAAAACCATATCTACAAAGAATCGCGACCCTTCTAAGATTACAATCTTCGTAGACAGTAAGGCGGCCTTTAAAGCACTAGACAGCGCAACTATTAAATCAAAGACAGCCAGGGACAGCCCTAAACGAAATAGGCGAAAAACACGAGGTCACTCTCTGCCGGTTTCCCAGACATAGTTGGTTAGTTGGTTGTTTGAAAGTGGCTGCCAGCTTAGACCAGCACAGGTCCATTGTGATTGTGATACCACGAAAAAGGATCATATAAGATCTCCATCATCGGACATAGTGATATTGATGGAAATGAAAAAGCAGACGAACTAGCAAGAATTGGGTCGGAACTTAATGCAGTAAATATCATTATATCAATAGACAAAGACATCCCAATTAGTGTAGCAAAAAGAAATATTGACCAAAAATCATGAAGACAAATTAACACCACCTGGTCTAACATACACGACTGTGTTATATCCAGTATAGCCTTTGGCCAAGAATCGACGAAAAAAGAACAAGATGTATTCTGAAAATGAATAAGCGAGATGTTCGTATCTTAACGGATGTACTGACAGACAGGGCATCAATTCACCAGACTACTGCAGTAGCTATCAAAACATATAAGAAACGGAGACCATCAAGCACCTGCTCTGCGAATGCCCAAACCTCCAAACTATTCGACTCCGATATCTGGGAGACAGATTTTTCGGAGACTTAGAGGACATAGAGGACTTAGACGATATTAAGGGCCCAGCGAAGAATTACCCTAGTAAACCCTTGCTACTTCGGTTTGGCTAAATAATTGGGAGAGCTGATACTGGGCTTCTTCGAAAGAAAAATACTTCGCCGGATTTTTGGTCCTCTGTGCGAGGAGGGCGAATGGAGGAGAAGATACAACCGCGAACCCTATGCGCTGTATCAAGATGTGGATATGTAGTACAAAAATCCAAGACACGTCGACTACATTGGCTCGGCCACATCGAGCTAATGGTGAATCCCAGCCCCCAGGTTCGAGAAAACAAGGAAGACCGAGACTCCGTTTCAAAGACCAAGCCGTCGCGGATGCAAGAGCGCTTAGTGTGGACAACTGAAAGCAGCTTGCCTGGGATCTAAGATGATGGGAGGCTGCAGTGTCTCATAGGCAGAGACTCTTCACGGGTCAGGGGCACGATCAGTAAGTAAGTAAGTAAGTAAAGCTCTATAAAATAATAAAATTTCATTTTCTGTATACCCGATGTGATGTCCCTGCGCAACGTTTTATTAAAAAATGTCCCCTGAAAATAGTTGTCAATGTATATAATAAAATAAGTACGTATAGGTACCACAAACCACATAGAACTAGACTAGACAGCCGACTTCTGTGCACCTTTGCTTGTAGGCAAAGTCCGTTATGTGGGAGGAGTCGACGTCGATGGTCTATTCTATGTGGTTTGTGGAAGGTACTACCTTAAAACAGCATCACCACAGTTAGACAACCACTCTTTGTAAAAATAAACTAATGGACATTACCATAGCCTTATCCATTCTATGAATAATTAATATTTCCCAACTAATCGCAATTTCTATGCTCCATCTTTCTACTCACATGTCACATGCCATTTCAGTAACTACCCGGCTAACAGAGCCACCTTTAGATTGGCTAATTAGCAAGTCAATTCTGTTCGCGCACGAAGGGATGTTGCTCCGCAGAATTTCGATTTGAAGGGATTGTCGTGTCAGTAGTGCAAAATTGATATTCGATGTAGATTAAAATCAGACTTGTAGTCCATGTTTCCTGAAAAAAGTCCTGTCAATTGAATTGTGATGTACCCTTCGATGGTTTACGCATATCTCGCAGTTTCCTTTTTCTATTTTGTGTGCGCTATCCACAAATCATTAGCGGTTAATGGACAATAAACAATTTGATTTGTACTTGTAGCACAGGCCTCTAACCTCCTTCGGCAATAACTCCTCGATCCTATATGAATGCGGGCCTAATACACGCCTATGTGGCCTGTATACCGCAGTTGTAGAGGAGAGTACCTTAATGGGCCACTTTATCATCAACTCGAAAACAATCTCAGAGCGGCACTCCTGTTCATTGCGTCTCCCATGCGTTTAACACATTTTACATGATGAATTTCAGAAACTCAGTCGCAGTCAGAACGTTTTATGGTTATCACGTATCACGCGTCTGTATACTTTCCGGTTCGTGCAGAATGCAAATAGCAAAACAAATTTCCTCATCGCCTGTGATTTACGCGATGGCAAATAAATAATAAAATTTCCCAGCAAAACTCTCGAGTCCGTTTCAGTTTTTATACACGTTACCATGTACGCATCCTTCAGCGCACTTTCATCTCGAATGATATACGAACATGTGACGCTGACTCGGTTTAAAAGGACGAAAAAGGGGAGCACGGGAAAGTGATGACAAGCTACCCCATTGACTGATGAAAATTTCATTTACTCGTAAAACCCATAAACCCTAAGCGAATTATTCAGGTGAGGGTTTTTTTTTTTCTTCGAGAGGGTATCCTTGATTTTGGTAATCTGTATTCTTGGGAGTGTTTTTGACAAAATAAAAAAGCGGTAGGTTGCCTTCCTCATCCTTGCATGCAATTATTTATTTTTCAAAGTGCGGTGCGTTATGCGAATTTATTTCGTTTCGTTTTTTTTGTTACCTTTCGTGGGGATGACTAACTGACACAAAAGCTGAAGGAAGGTGCTGATGTCAGGATAAAAGATGGAGCACTAAACAACAAGAAACAGGACGAATGAAAACAACAACAAAAAAAAAACTCTTCATTTGTAATCCCGAACGCAATTATGGTTCTTATTTTGACGATGAAAATTGGAAAAATCGCTGGCAATAAATTTTGCAAAGAGAGTCAGGCAGGCAGGAAGACATACGTTAGATGTTGTTATTTTGGGTGTTCCCTCCCAAGCCGGGTGTAGAATGGGACAAATCACAACAATCAGGATTGTGTAATGGGAAAATGATTGAATTCGTACAACGATGAAATTGATAAACGAGTGACAGATGGATTGATGTTTCCTTTTTCTTCCTTTTGTTGGAGGAGATGATAGACTGTGAGGGGTGGTGGGGGATTGAATTTATTATGCTACTGGATATTGGGACTTTTTTTTTAAAACAGATCTTTGTTGAGGATTTCATTTTGAGCGCAGAATGTAGATGGAATGAATATTTGGTTGATTGAGCGGGATGTCCTTTTCAAAGTTATGGTGTCGATTGTTGAACTTATTTATCCACTGGTCAAGGTTTTTGTGATTTTTTTTAGACACTCTTGAGGTAGTCAATATCTGTATGCGTTTGCTGATGAGGTTTTGTTTTACGGCTATCGATTGCAGTTTTCAATTCAGCTCTCTTCAACTTTTACTCAACTGCTGAAACGATTCATTGAATAAAGGGCCTTTTATTAGCGACGGGACAACTTCAAACTATTAGTGTGAACAAACCGATTACCGAACTGTCAATGTCAAAATAATCAGTGAAATCACATTTTGCATCATGATGAAGGACACGAAGGATCAACGTTTACAAATAATTAAACTTTACTACCGAAATTCCGAGTCGGCTGTGATCGCAACTTTAGGAGCGTTAACGCCAATCTAGTAAAAATTGGAGTCAGAATATTCGCTGAATGCTGTTGCCGTGTCAGTGAGACTACGTTTTGCGCGAAGTGTGGAGAACATTGCTGCCGTAGAGGAATCCGTCGCAACAAGCCAAATCAGTCAATTTCACGTCGTTCTCAAAAATCAGGCCTCTCCCAGACCACATTATATGGCGAATTTTGAGTAAGGATTTTGGCCTACACCCTTACAGGTTACAAGATCAAGCTGACTCAAGAACTAGAGCTACTTGATCATTTGAAGCGGCGTACCTACGTTCTCGAAATGGGCTCTGGACATGATGGAAGAAATTGAACAATTTCATGCCAAAATCATCTTCAGCGATGAAGCGCATTTTTGGTTAAACGGCTTTGTCAATAAGCAAAATATGCGTTACTGGAAAGGTTAGAACCCTCATGTGGTTCATGAAACAGCACTTCATCCGCAAAAAGTCACTGTTTGGTGCGGTTTTCATGCCGGTGGCTTCATTGGGCCGTTTTTTTTTTTTTCGACATTAAAACTACAGTCACGTTACGGTAAATGGTATTCGCTACAGTACAGAGACATGTTGTAACGTTATTTCTTTGAGCAATTGCATGAATTGGATATCAGTGATATGTGGTTCCAACAAGACGGTGCCAAAAGCCACACAGCGGGAGCAAAACTCGAGTTATTGAAGTCTCAGTTCGGTGAACGTGTTATCTCGAGAATCGGTCCCGTCTATTGGCCGCCGAGATTGTGTGATTTAACGCTTCTAGACTGTTTTTTTACGGGGCTACATTAAATCATTGGTCTATGCTAATAAGCCCGCGAAGTTAGAGGAGCTCAGAGCCAATATTGAACGAGAAATAGTCATCGAAAATTGGGTCTAACGTAGGTCTACCGCTGCATACGTTCCCGTGGTGGACATATGAACGAAGTTGAATTTCATTCATAAATGTTTTGATAGTAATTCAAGCCAGTACATTTTTTTTTAGATATCTCAACTAGTTTGCATTTTATTTAAAAAAAAAAAGTTGTCAAGTCCTTAATGAAACACCCGATATAATATATTGAAGCCAGTTGGATGACCTGATACTTGTCATACAACACTATAAACGTTAGAAATACGGTGTGCAGATACCACGATCGGGCATAATACCAGCCCAAAAAGGACGAGGATTGAAAAAAAATAATCTTCAAAAATCCTTTGTGGAAATGTGTACCATTTGTTAAGGAAGTTTCAGGAACACCATGTTAAATGCAAGAATTCAAAAAATTGATAAAGAGTCATCTGTTTCATAGGATTACGCCAACTTAAGGTGGCTTAAGCTGGATTGTTTACATGGAATCCTATTATCGTTGTCCGTAAAAGAGGCATTAGCCAGCGCATTAAGACTATAGCAATTATATTCTTCAAAATCCAACTTCTTCGCCTTAAGCTAAGGTGGTCAGCTTTCAAGACGTAGTCACCAAGAGCCTGCCAGCAAAATATGAGCATAGATAGCTACGGAAGCCATAAAATTCAAGCTGGGAATGTGCTCACATCCTTCATCTTAATGTTTGACAATAAGAGGCTTTGCTTATAGCTTTCTGGTAGTATTGGTGTTCTGCACTTGAATCTGTGAACTTGGTTAGAGCTTGAGGAAAACGTGTCCGACAGTGGTTCTGTTCTGTTAGTCTCATTCCATAATTCCAAGGTAAACTTTCACTGGAGTGTAGATGCGGTATACCATAGTGTAGATTCGACGATATTCCAACTATAGAAGTATAGATGCATCAGTCTCCTTAACACATCGCTAACAAGATCCTGTCTGCCGTACTGTGTGAACGCCTGAAACCATTTGTCAACGAACTGATTGGACCCTATATTAATGCGGTTTTAGGCCCGGTAAGTCCACAATCGACCAAATATTCACACTACGGCAGATCCTGGATAAAACGCAAGAATTCCATACCCGCACAACCTGTTTATCGACTTTAAGGCCGCACTTGTCAGATTGTGCAAAATAGCAATGGAGATCGCTCGCTGCTCCATAAAGGTAGGAAACAATCTCACCGAGACCTTTGATGCCAAAAAAGGATTAGACAATGTGATGCGCTGTCATGTGAGTTTTTCAACATCATTCTTGAGAATATTTTGAGAAATTCGTAAGCATAATTTTCCAAAAGTCTGTGCAACTAGTTGCATACGCTGACGACATCGACATCATTGGCAGAACACAGCGAGCTGTCACTGGTGCATTTGCAAGTATCAGTACAGAGGCGGCAAAAATAGGTTTAGTGGTGAATGAGGGCAAAACAAAATACATTCTGTTAACAAGAAGGGACACATAACATCGATGAATCGGACAGAACTTTACTTCTAGACAGCTATAACTTTGAGGTAGTTCGGGTCTTTGTGTATACCTCTGCTCCGCCATTAAGTCTGAAAATGACATCACATCAGAAATCAAGCGAAGAATTACACTTGCCAACCGCTGTTACTTCGGCCTAGGAAGGCGATTGATTAGTAAGGCTATGACGAGAAACACCAAGGAGACTCTATATAAGACCCTCATCGTCCCAGTCCTGCTTTATGGCGCAGAATCATGGACGTTATCAAAGGCGGATAAAGATCTTCTTGGTCGCTTCGAATGCAAAATTCTTCGAATAATTTTCAGTCCCGTTTGCGTTGACGGGCTTTGGAAGAGGAGATTTAACAAGGAACTTTACGAGCTGTACAGTGACATCGACCTGGTCAGAAAAATACGCATCATTCGACTAAGATGGTTAGAACATATAGAGCGAATGGACACCAACGCTCCGGCCCGAAGAGTCTTTGATTCCAACCCGGAGGGATAACGCAGTAGAGAAAGACCTCGCCTTAGGTGGCGCGCACAAGTGGAAGGGGACCTCAACCAACTTGGAGTGCGCAACTGGAAGCGGTTAGTCAAAGATCGTGTTAACTGGAGAGGCGTGTTGGTTGAGGCCCATCAGGTGCACCCCGGACAGTAGCGCCATCTAAGTAAGTAAGAAGTAATGTATGGCTTGACGGTTATTGGATTTTTTTCAAAGACAGACTTACTTAGGCTATGCGCACTTGTGGACTATTGAAGCCAACAGGCGTCAAACCTATTATGTATAGAATTAATAACCTATCCGGTCACCTTGTTTAAAAAGAACCATCTTTACAAGACATTGCGAGCTTTGCTATGGTCATTAAATAAAACTATTCTACCACGACAATGGTTTACTTACTCGATTGTATTATTCCCCGTGTTTGTTCACATTGTGGGCGAATAAGTCTGTAGCTACTTATAAAATGCCAACAATAAGTCATCCTAGTATATAATTTCACTTTATTGCTTATACTTTAAGGAGTAAAAACACGGATCATAAATACCTCAAGTTAAACTCAAAACAGCAAAATAACACAATGTCATAAAAGCCGGTATGCCTGGACTGGAGTTTATCCCCAAAATGTATTAGGTAGCTCCCCTAACTCCAGCGCAAGTCTATACCTCTCTAGCTGACCCGCCATAACTGGCCATTTATGACCGAAGAACTTTGTTCCATCAATTTTATATGACAGCCATGGCATTCATCCACCTGATCTAGCCATATATACACATATACATACACCCACTTATGGAGGCAACTTATTTATAGCAATGCAGTGTGCCAGGACGAACAAGAAGAAATTAAATAACTTTCTTGTGTCGAGTGAGTCTCTCGCACTTTCTCTTTGGATGGATAGGTGGTATTACGTCCAGAAGAGGACATTCAAAGGACATTCAGCATTCAACATTCAACATTTAACATACAAAATAATAAAAACGACCAAAAGGACGAACCAAAAAATAAAAGAAACAAAAAGAAGAAGATGAAGAAGAAAGAAACCATCCTCCTGCAACTTTGATTAAATGACAAAAAGTTTTTTTCTTTCTCCATTGACGTAGAAAGCTCACAAAAGTCGACAAGTTCGAGGTCGAAACGTCAACAGATTCAGTTTTTGGTTTCGAGTTTTCCATGACAGCAAAAGGGGCGGCCGACGGCTGCTGCTGGCTCGGCTCTTACATTGTGGACACAATGCACATCCGGTCCGTATAGATGATGTCCTACGAGTAATAAATTCCAAATTAAGACAAATTTTCCTTGCCTTGCGTTTTCTTTCGCTTTAAGGACCAGGTTTTAACCTCTGTCAAGGATGTGCATGTATGGTTGTGATTGCCTTCACCTATATAGAGTCTTAAGCAAAAAAGGACAATACAGATTCGTGTATTAATCTTAACTAAAAATAAAGAAAAGGATATCTGTGTAGTTATAGTAGCACATTAAGGATCGTTAAAAAGTTTATAAATCATTAAAGCTTATTCGAGCGGATGTGAGGATGAGCAAGTGATAGGTTTCACAGTCGTTTCAATTCGAAGAGGGTTAAGGATAATAAGCATATATCAAAGTAAGCGCTATGTGAGTGGAATGATTATGGTCAGTTTAGTGTGATATACCCTTTTCGAAAAGGGGCCCAGCAGCTGCTGTCTGTTGTAGTAATGATGGACTTCCTTGGGAAGTGTTTCTGATATAGGGGGTTAATCGAGCGATAGGAAGTGGCTTACATTGGAAAAGTATAGTTAAGGAAATGGCAGAACTTTTCTGGTAAAGTGATGTATTGGACAATTGTAAATGTTTTGTTGGAAGTTTTATTTAGTCGAGTTGGAGAAATTTGTGGGCTATGATATTATCTGTCAGTATTTTTATGTAGGTATATTTAGCAGCAACGGGTATAGACAATCGTAGATTTTGCTGCTGCTGGGATGTCGGTTTGATAAAAAAAATTAATATAATCTTGTAGCTCGATGGTAGTTGTTACAAAGTGCAAAATCAGTTTACATATCTTTTTCGAAGACAGTTTTTCCTGCAGTAGGAATATATGTTTCCGATGGGTCTCCCGCAATCCATCTTCCCTTGGTTTCCCTTGGTATTATTTCCAGCGTAGCCTGGTGATCTTATTAGCTTCGGCTTTTCTTTCCTACCTATTGCCTTCCATATATTTTTCTTGGCTGATCACATTATTCATACAAAAGGATAGAATGTGTAACTGTCATAGGAATTTTTGGCCGACTTGCATTTAGTCCTTTGAAGTTATCCACAAGTCTGGGAAGAACTATCTATGAAGATGATCGTGTGGACGATACCAACAATTTAAAAAAACAAAGTAAGATGTCTTTTTGGATGGGCTTCGATTATAGACGGTCTTTTTATCATTATATGTATTGGTAGAGATTTACGGTCTACCTGTCGATCTTTTTAAAGAAGCTGGAGATGACTTGGTAGGGAATATGCACCACTCATCTCCAAAGTTTTGTCAGATGAATGCATGCCTGATGAATGGCATCTCAGCCCAGTCGACAAGAAAGGAGACCCCTCCATCGGCGCCAACTACAGAGGTCTCATCTACACCGCATACAAGATCCTATCTGCCATATTGTGTGAATGCCTTAAACTCTTCGTAAATAACCTAATTAGCCTCTATAAGTCGTCGCGGATGGCTCTGAAGGTCAGAGTGCTTCTTTTGAACGCAGGAAGAACAGCAAAGGTGCGAGATAAGAGGCCGTCCTATAAGGATGCTACTGTCTCCTCTCTAGCAGTTTGTATAGGGAAAGCAGGCAATGATAGTAGCATTAGTGATGCAGAGTGCAAACACTGCAAAGCCCATCTTTTGGAGCTTGCCGCGGCAACTAATTCTTGTATCCATGTTGAGGGCTGTGAGTTCAAGGACGGAACCTTCATGGTGAAGACCTCCTCGCAGCAAACCTCTGAATGGGTCAGCAGTATGGTGCCGAAGATCGCTCCCCTCCGGACCACAATTTTGGAAGTCTACACACCACACAAGGTTACCTACACGTGCTGTCTGCTGGATCCCTGGGAAACTGGGGAAATCGGCGGAAGTGCTAAAGCGTTTGCATGCCCAGAACCCTGATCTCGACACAAAAGCCTGGATTTTCCGTTCTTACAGGCAGAGTAAAAACCGTCTCGATGAAGATGGTAGCTCTCTGGTTGTGAGTATAGACATGGCTTCTGCCGAGGTCATCAAGTCTAGGTACGACATGCGTCCCTATCTGCATCTTGGTAGGATTCATTTCCATTTCAATGCCAAGTAGTGCTAATAGTGGTCGTAACCGAGAGTTTACATCCATTTTGTTTACTCAGATAAACCTACAGCACTGCAAGGCTCCTGCCGCTCTTCTATAAGTAGGAGGCTTGCTGTCAGTAGGATAAAAAAACCGCATAACATCCATCCAGGAACCATGGATGTGGAAAAATTGCATCTGTGGCATTGGTGAGTTGTGCGGTTCATACAACGTTCTTTACGATAAACTGTCCGAGAGACAAGACATGTCTTGTTGTATCAAAATCCCTCACGGCAGTTACAATCTAAAGGTTTTGATTGCTGGTTGGTTGCTGCAACTATTACTTACCATGCTAACGGTGATTGGGAAACCTTTGTTGTTGCATCGGCTTACTTTCCCTACGACTCTTTAATTCCTCCACCACCAAAGGCAGTTGTTGAGCTCATAGAGTACTGCGAGTTCAAAAAGATAGGTCTTGTCTTATGTTGCGATGCTAATGCCCAAAGTACTGTTTGTCTTCATCAGAGATCGGGATAGTGACACCTTTTAGCACAAGTTGAGTCAGACCAGTGACATTCCTCCTTCTCGTGAAGAGAACAATCGTAGTTTAAAAATTCATTCGCTTGTGTAGGATGACGATGGAGAAAGCTCGCTTCTGCCAACCGCTGTTCCTTTGGTCTGAGAAGGCACTTGAGTACTAGAGCCCTATCCCAAACAACTAAGGAGATTCTGTATAAGATCATGATCATCCCAGTACTGCTTTATGGTGGTGAAGCTTGGACTCTATCTAAAGCGGATGAAGATATCCTAGGATCGGAAGGATCGAGCGAAAGATTCTTCGTAAAACTTTCCGTGTCGTTTGCATTGACAGTCTTTGGAGAAGAAGGTTCAACGACGAACTATACAAGCTGTACAGTGACATTGACTTGGTCAGTCGTCTAAGGTGGCTAGGGTTTGTTGAGCGGATGGAAACAAATGCTCCAGCCCGTAGAGTTTTCGAGTCTAACCCGGAGGGAGAACGCAGTAAAAGAAGACCTCGGCTTAAGTGGCGCGCGCAAGTAGAAGGCGACATGCAGTTAGCTTATTACCGGGCTAGCTGTAGAAACTTGTAAGTTGAGGCCTCGGCTCACCTCGAACTGTAGAGCCACTTAAGTAAGTACGTATTTGTAGAGACTGACCTATGCAGCAGCCCTATGAGCTGTTAGTTTAGAATATCTATCGTCTCAACAATAATCGGTTGAAAAATTATATGATTAAGGTCCTGTATTGATATTTAGAGCTTCTTCGGATGTAGACTTGATCTGCTGCTAATATATGTTAGCTTTGTAACTAACTACATCTTTAATGTTGATTGCCGTCTTTTGTATTTCTAGGCTAAGTCCATGGCCTTGAATGGTGAGGTATCATGCCTTGGTTCAGTGAAGTTTTCGGCATCTTCGGTGCGCTGATCATAACTATCTAGACTTGATAGATTTACATGCCAAGGGTACACATATTATTCAACTCAAGTTCCAACCCATCCTCATAACAGCACTCATATAAAATTGCCAATTACCCAGCTAGCCTCCATAGGTTCTGCCCAAATTCAATTAAATTTAACGACCTTCATTCGCGCCTTCATTGCTGGGCCAAATATAAATCTCCAATCGAAAAGCCAAAAATTTATGTTGCAGAACTATTTACACAAGTACGTAGCAACATAGTAGTTCCGTTGCGCGTTCCATTTCTCAAGCAATCAAAACAAATAAATGACCTCCCATCATAAGCCATTAACTTCATTGTAACCAGCCAAAGCAGCATCCGCGCGCACTTCCTCGTAAAAGGATTCGTTTTCATTTGCCCTGGTTGTACCCAGCATAGTGTGCTGCAATTTCGGGTGGGCTATACACCGCACTAAGCAATTAAACGTAACCATTATGAGGCATCCTTAGCATTTCTCCGAATAATTCCTTCGGGGTGTTGAGAATGAAGAAGAGCTTTTTGGTGTTGCAGTGTACGAAACGTATATACCAAAAATAAGATTACAATCTGCGATGAGGGGAATTACAATCGCCTGGTTACACTGCAATTGGAAGCAAACTGCGCGCTACTCTGGCTCCTGTTTGCTCCTTGTGGATGCGATCATTGTAAAAGAAAATTTATTTTAATTGCCCACAATTAATTATCGAGAAAATGGGGCGAAAGTGTTGCCCGCTTTAGCAAGCTGGGTATACATAGCCCAGGATCTAACTCGTTATCCGTTTGTAATCCTTTTACAAGGTGCAACAAACAAGCACACATACCCTTAATCAGCACGTGCATTTCAGTGTTTTGGCATCGGGGTGCGGGCGTGCCTTTTGGGAAATGGAATTTCGTCCATCCTTCGCAACGGAACGGAAAGTGTGCAATTTGTGTAGATCCCTTTTAAAGGAATCGTAATTAAAACTTTTGTGGGGAAAAACACAAATTTATGGCTTTTCAATAATAAATTTCTGTTCGGTTCGAAAGTGCAAAAGTTTCGTTTAAATCTATGGAAGGATGAAAGGATATAATGTGTTCTACGTGATCAGCTCTCATACGCTCACACATGTGGGTTTTATAGTTTAAAAATTTTGTTTTTTTTTTCGAAGCGAATGAGGAGTGGGTCCTTTGTTCGAAATGAGTGTTCTACATCATTGTGTTTGGGGGCAAGCAAGAGTACAACTTTTAACATTTTCGATTATGGATAACGAGAGGACATTTAACACCTTGAACACGAACTCAAATCGGATTGTAGTTTGGAAATTAATATTATTAATAAATGGATTGTCTTGAGGTGGGAATAGGGGGTCGTTTAGCCTTCTATGAGATTTCTGACTATCTCGAGTGATTGGCCAGAGATTTGTAAGAAATGATTTTCCTGTGTCCCAGGGGCATCCACAAATAACATAGGGCACCTTCTAACTTAACGTTCTCCCAGCCCGTGAAGAATGTCTGGCCAAAGACACTGTCGAATTCCCTGTCCCTGCCTCCAGACTAACCGCGATGATTTGGTCCTTGAAAAGAAAGTTCGGTCTGTCTTGTCGCCTCGAACATGAGGGCTGATGGGGTTTTTTATAAGGTACTAGCGGACCCGGCGAACTTCGTCTCGCCCCAATTTAATATGCCTTCAGATAAACTCCAGAGCGGCAATAAAACACTGATAGTTCAAATTTCAATGTGATTTATTTGAATGGAATCGAAATCAGTAGAGACCGATGTGATAAAGAATGTTTTTCGATTTGTTTTCCGGCGCAAAAACAAACAACGAAGACGGTTTGCCAACACGCGAACAGGGCAACCTAAAGCTGACCGTACGAAAAGCAGCGAAATTCGCGATTAATTCCACATGCTTCTAACGATTGGCCTTGCGATTTATTGATTATGATAGCAAAAGCCAATCGAACGGGAACTGAATCCGCTTGAATTGGAATGGAAGATCAGTTGGAATAATCGGAATTCGTGGGATAAGGACTTCCTCTCCCTTGAATTTGACCTTGATGATCGTCGCTTAAATCACATTGTTCTTCACTTTCATGACGTCGGATAGTTGGTCGCTTCATCCTCGTCGGTCACGCTGTCAACGGATTTGTACGAATGCAGTTCTCCAGAGATTTGACTTTGAATAATGAAATTGAAGCTACCGACGTCCTTATTATTCGCTGCTAGTAATGCACGTTCACTAATCCAATCGAGATTTTTATAATTTTGTGCAATGCCTGGAAACACTTCGGTGATGAGTTCGTCCTTCGACGATGTGAACTCGCAAAAATGTGGAATGATATGAATTCAGTCGAAACATCAACGGAAATTTGGCCATTGCCAAGCGCCAGCAGTTGTCTCGAGAATTCAACAGCAGATGGGTCGTTTTGCACTGCGACTCTCATGTTCGTGGTCAATTTCAACTTTTTGACATGCCGCCACAAAGACGACGATTTCAGGCATGCATTAAGTTCATCGGCAGTAGTTGATTTCGGGTTGACTGGAAGCGTTTGAGCAATATCATAGCTCCACCAAATCGTTTCGAATCACCTTGTAAATCCTTCATCGTTCGGTCAACTGCCTTCAAAGCTCGTTTATGCGCCATCGTGCATTCATCCCAAATGATGATTTTGCATTCTCGCATTAATTTCGCTGTCGCCGAATTCTTAGTCATTGTGCACGTTGGCTTGTCAACCGTGAGAATATTTATCGGCAGCTTCAAAGCGGAATGTGCAATTCGACCGCCTTCCAACAATGTGGCAGCAATTTCAGAGGATGGAACAGCCAACGCATTTTGAGTTTTTGCCAGAATCAAGGAAAATGCAAAAATTTCGTCAAAACAAATTCAAATTTTTCGCGTTTTTCCGGGATTTTCCTAGTTTTACACTTTTTCCATTCGAAAAGCCATTCAGATAACAGTTGCACACAAAAAATGAATTTTCGTTTTTCCAGTTTCCCGACTTTTCCGGAGGTTACCCGAAATTTTCTTTCGTAAAAACCTTCTCCTGGCAATTACGAACAACTGACAAAAAATGTTATCCAAATCGGCCCAGCCGTTCTCAATTTTCGATTTTTCCAATTTCCCGACTTTTGTGGAGGGTTTTATCAACATTTTCTTTCGGAAAAACTTTCTCCTGGCAATTACGAACAACTGAAAACAAATTTGAGCCAAATCGGTTTAGCCGTTCTCAATTGATGAATAACTATACATTTTTGCCACCATTTTTATATAATAGAAGATTGTGAAGCATTACATTCCATCCTTCGAGTTATATAAGAGTTTTGAACCCAATTGTCTTACCAGACATAAGCAGCAGCGGGCGTTCTTTGGCGGATTTCCATTTGTAGTGTTCAGGGTTCTACTCCGAGGCAGGTGAAGTCCTTAACTACCTCGAAACCGTTGTTGACTGTTTGTTTGCTGTCTACTTAGTCTTGCCCTCGTTTACTTCAAGGACAACAAATTTCGCCTCTTCTAAAGTCGCCGTGTAAGCCTCTATGGCTGCGGGGTAGAAACGACCGATGATGTCAATATCGTCTGGATACCCCAAAAGCTTTAGTATGTCTCTAAAGATAGTGGCACGTTGAAGCGTTAAGTGATACAACTATGGTTCAGTTTTGCCGGGATCGCGAATTTGGCCATCGCCGGACAGAGATCTCCTGACGATGAATATAGCTTTAAATGCGGCTTTAAATTCGATGAATAGATGATCAGTTTGAATTGAAATTCGTTGGCCGATCTGCCGGGCCCAAAGTATAGCATAGTTCCGATAAGTGTGTTGCTAAACGTTTGCACAGTATGGGTGGGCCATCTAGAGGTTTCTTTTTAAATCATAAGTTATTTTGACACTGACAGCTGTTTCCCGCTCGAAATCTTGACAGAAAGACAGTATCATACCACTGCGATACGAAATGAGTCGCTTTACACTTGAACAACGTTGGGAAACATTGAAGAATGATTTCCAAAGTGAGTGCTGTGTAGCACAAACAGTGCGTTTTTTGAAAATAATTTTTGGCCGAAATGAAGTACCCACCGCGCCTGCTGTATGCAAGTTTGGGCAAAAAGTTCATGAGACTGGTATGCTAGTGGATAACACTAATGGTCCCCTTCATCGTACGGTGCGCACAGTGAGAATGTGGCTGGCTGTAGCCGAGAATGGAGTGGTGGCATCACTGGACCATTTTTCTTCGAAAATGAGGGTGGGTACAACGTTTCGGTCAAGGGTGGGCGTTACAGAGCCGTGTTAACCAACTTTTTTTTTTTACTGAAATTGAAGACTGGTTCATGCAGGATGGCGCGGAATGCCACACAGCCCATGCCACAATCGTTCTTTAGTGCACCAAATTCCCAAATCGTGTTATCAGCCGTCTTGTCGATGACAATTGGCCGCCTCGGAGCGTTAAGTTTATTGCATTAAAAAAAAATAAATTGCATTTGGCCACCCGTATATTAGATTCGATCTTCAATGCGACAATAAGCAGGAATATATATATCAGCCTCTCTATACGTGATGTACATTTAGCAGTTGCTGCAAATGCTGGTTAGAGCCATCTACTAGCCCTTGCGGACTAAGTCTCCTTCGCAGCTTTATAGAACCTGGGTTCCGGTCTTGAAGCCATTAGCTACTTGCTTGGCCTTCTGGTTTCGATCCCGAAACTTTTCGGTCTACTTGAGCTGGGAGACTACGTAAGCTTTCTTCTTTCTACGCAGAATCTTCTTCTCATACCTTATTTTGTTTTGCGCTGCAGGGCTTTTATACGCATTAATCATCATATACTTATAAAGCACGGGCTTTTTCTCTGGGGTAGCTACCTGCTACCGGCTACCTGTTTCTCACTTGCAATACGCATTTTGGTCTTAGTAAAACATTGCAAATTTCGGACTTAGGTACTTGCTTATATAGTTTTCTTGTAGGCTTTCTACCATAATACAAGGGTGTCGTGGGTGACAGCCCTTCAACAACTTCTAGCAGACATTTGTGAACGTATTTGGTCTGGCAGCACAATTCTGCCATGTCCCAGAGTTGGGCCAACCTGCAGCTTGTATGATTATAACTCCGTCCTTGACTTCAAGCACACAAAGCAAACCATGGGACAACTTAAGAGAACACGTGGCCCAACATGGCTTGCTTATATAGTCATCCCTCAGTATCACACCCCAAATTAACTATCATCTTTCTCTCAATCACTTTGATTTGAACTAGTGTACATCATTCCCCGCTCAATGTCTTGGGGGGCACATACTTTTCCACCTGCACGTGCCAGTTGTAGATACCAACGCCTTGTTTACGTATTTTCAAGAAAATTCCCAAGTCTATTCCAAGGTGAAGAAGGCATATCCAGGTGAGATTCAATTTCCATCGACATCGCACCCGAGGCGTGGTTTCATTATCCAATTAATTACAAGTAATTATCCAATCGCAGATAAGGGCACATTAATCAATGTACTCGCAGTGTTATTTGTTCCTTTCGTTTCCCCATCTTCTGTCTTCTGCATTGGAATTCATTTTATGTTGAGTAATTAATGACGCCATCATTTTCCCCAAAACGAAACCCGATATTCCTTCCATGGATGACTTTGCAAAGTCAGCAACAGACAGCACACCGAATCATATTGGAATCTAAATCCGATCCTTTGGGTCTTTGTATTCCCAATACGCATCGTGTGATGTGTTGACTTTTTATTTTCGTCTGCCTAATATCCCCTCACAAGGTCCTCTGTATATCGGTTCGAATGTGAATACGAAATGGAATTTTAATGAATTGAAAATAATGTTCAAAAAGGTCAGGTACGACGAGGGTCCTTTTCTAATCACTATCCCTCGTTCGGTTATCTGCGATGATAGCAGTGCGGATAAAAAAAACCCATGTTTAACATGGGTGAATATTTGATTTGAAATGAATATACGTTTTGTATCGATGGGGCGGCGTAATTAATTAAAAAGGAATTTAATTAAAAAAAAAAATTATTCGGCAGACATGAAATGAAGTAAAAAAAAAGTCGGTACAAGTTTTTATTTTTACGCTTATTAGGGAACGGTCTCATGTATGACGTTGCTGAAATTTAATTGAATATGTCTTTCGATGGACAACCTTTAGACTGTCTGTTCTAAAGAATTAAAGGTTGTTGTACGTGTACAGTACACACTCGTACCTGTAACTCTACAACTCTGCTCATTAATTCCGCGCAACAAACTGTCCACCTTTCACATCCTCGAAGCAACAAATTAATGTGCGCCATCCCTAATAAAGCCATAACACGGACTGGATGCATGCATTAGCCCACATTCTCCGCACCCTCTGGCATACAAGGGTTATGTTTTGTATAACACTTGTTACAGCAGTCCTCCGCATATAGGCCAAAACATGCCGCTCCATTAATTCGCCTGTTAACAAAACGAAAAGTTGTCAACCCGGTCACACTGGCTAATAAATATCGACTGTATACACTATACAGCTAACTTGCCAGATTAGTCTTTTGGGCCACCCCTAGTATTCGAGTTCGTGACCTCGTCGCATCATTCCACGCCACTTTCCCAGAATTATGACTAAACAGTTATCAGTGCTGTGTCACAGAAACGCTTAACTGTTCGAGCCATTCTCTCAATTACCCGCGCTCCACTTTATCTGCGATGGCCATCTTTTTGTAAGTTCAGATAGATTACAACCGGAAACAGGGATCGGCGCTGTTCGCTTTCCCACTCGCATTTCCTTTACCCTGGCATACAGAATTAAGTTATCAACATCAGCAAATAGTTGCAGCCCTGCTGACAGTTTTCTAAGCTAGATGTCAGGCGATAATGGGCGGGAAATTAAAAACTACCACACAGAGAGGGGGTGGTTGATTTGGTTTTCGTGTCATTCTGTTAATTTGTTGAGGAATTTTTGTGGGTTCTTCCTTCGCGGGGGTTGCTCCGGAAATCATATCCAACGATGGTGGGCTACTAATCAATTTATAATTTTCTCTTTTAGGGTGCAGTGGCAGGACAGCTATAGAAATGAAGTAATTCCTTTAGCAAAAACGTGTTATTAGTTGATGTTGCTTCTTAGAAGTCCTTAATCGAGCCATGAATGGGGAGTTCATTTCCCTTTGTTGGCTTTGCAGATGGGAGTAGGTTTTTGGTCAAATTAATGACATGCAATCAATTTTCGTGTTCTACGAACTATTATGAAGGACAGACAGGTACGCACACACGCCACACGAAGTACTGAAGGACAATGAATAGAAATCATGCAATCGGGTCCTACCTAATTGCCAATCCATTCATGCATATAGATGCGTGTCAAAAAGTCATCTGTAGGTAGGACAAATTGGTTAGCCTTTTAAAACCAAAGCAGAGCTGAAAACAATCTTCCCGACATCCCGCTAGTTTCATAAAAAAAATCAGATAAATGATCAAACAGTGATATGCGGTCTCAGTGTTAACCTGAGAGGTCTTTTTCGTAAGAAAATGCAAAGCTTCAAGCTTCCACTTAGCGGATCCCTAAGTCTCTTAGGTAACGTTAGCTATTTAACATTAGAGTTTGATCGAAACTCGGCAGCTACACTAGAGAGGTAGAATGTAGGTAAATAAAGGGATAATGCAAATCGTCTTTAGTTGATTTTATCGCCAAAATAGAAAAGGAGGACGTCTTTGGTAGCACAATCGGAAAGCACAGCCAACACGACACCACATCTTTAAACGGACTTAGGCTAATTGACTTTGCTGCGGGACGTAATGTTACTATAGCTGGCACACGGTTTCCTCACCTCAAAATTCACAAAGGAACATGGCGGTCACCAAATCAGAAAACCCTTAATCAAATTGACCATGTCGCGATCGACGCAAGACAACCCTCCAGTATTCTACATGTCCGAACTTTCCGAGCGGCCAAGCTATGCGGATATCCCATATACCAAAACAACGAGGAAATACTGTGAGGAGATACGACGTTGAACGGCTACAAATGCAACAAACCGCCAGAACTTTTGCCGATCGCGTCTCACTCAACTTCTCGAGAAGTTCTGTGCAGCCAGCATCAAGTGCTGAAGACCAGTGGCATCGATGCCAAGAAGCCATCAGAAAAGCGGCAACTGATGTGCTAGGCTTCACCCGACCTGGTCCTCAACCAACATGCCGCTCTAGTTAGCCCGATCTTTGGCTAACCGCCTCAAGTTGCGCACTCCCAGTTGGTTGAGGTCCCCTTCCACTTGTGCGCGAACCTAAGGCGAGGTCTTTCTCTACTGCGTTGTCCCTCCGGGTTGGAATCGAAGACTCATCGGGCCGGAGCGTTGGTGTCCATTCGCTCTACATGTTCTAGCCATCTTAGATGACTGATACGTACTTTTCTGACTAGGTCGATGTCGATGTACCGTACAGCTCCTAGAGTTCGTTGTTAAATCTCTTCCTCCAAAGCCCGTCAACGCAAAGGGGACCGAAAATCACTCGAAGAATTTTCCGTTCCAAGCGACCAAGAAGATTTTCATCTGATAACGTCCATAATTCTGCGCCATAAAGCCCGACTGGGATGATGAGGGTCTTATATAGAGTCTCCTTGGTGTTTCTTGTCAAGGCCTTACTAATGAATTGCCTTCTTAGGCCAAAGTAACAGCGGCAAGTGTAATTCTTCGCTTGATTTCTGATGTGATGTCATTTTCGGAGTTAATAGCGGAGCCGAGGAAGACAAAGTCCCGAACTAACTCAAAGCTATACCTTTCTATCGTGACGTTCTGTCCGATTCGTCGATGTTGTGTGTCCCTTCTTGTTGGCAGCATATATTTTATTTTGGCCTCATTCACCACTAAACCCATTTTTGCCGCTTCTGTGCTAATACTTGCAAACGCACCAGTGACAGCTCGCTGTGTTCTGCCAATGATGTCGATGTCGTCAGCGTTTGCAAGTAGTTGCACAGACTTTTGGAAAATTGTGGCCCTGGTGTTGACTTGCGAGTTTCGCAAAATTTTCTCAAGTATGATGTTGAAAAAGTCACATGACAGCGCATCACCTTGTCTAAATCCTTTTTGGCATCAAAGGTCTCGGTGAGACCTCGTCTCTATAAATGCTGTCATATGCGGCCTTGAAATAATAAATATCACAACGCTTCGTTCAAGTGCAAGCCACCTTAAGTTATAACTTGTGACTTTTAGGGGTAGAACTTCTGACAGTAGTCAGTCCTACACTGTACCTCCATTAAGGCAAATGAATTAGTTAAGGATGCTGTAGTAAATTTTGTATTTACCTCAGTGAAAATCTGCCCCCTTTTTACCTTATTTACTTATTTTTACAAAGCCCATAGCTGTAGATGTCTGTCAGATCGCTAAAGGCTTGTAAACAAATTTTAACTTCTCTTGCATCATCTTGAAAGTTTATTGCATTTTTCTTGAAAAATTCCCACAACAAATTCACAAAAGACTCCTTCAAACTTTATCCGAACATCGAAACAGTTTCATATCCTGAAACTAAAGTTAGTTTTCTTAGTTCTCCATCAGACCATCTCATTTAGATATATAAAAAAATAAATAAAACTATTAAACATAAACAAAAAAATAAAAAAAAATCAAGTTGCAGCTTCCGAACTGACCACCAACAGATAGAAACGTGAACAAAAAAAAATTTAAGAAAATCGAGAAATTCCATCTCATTACGAAAATCCTCTCAAGGATAACAAGTCGACGAATGGAGGGAACTGAGAAAAAAAGTGCCCCACCATCTCAAGTGAAACTTTTCAATAAACCTCAAGAGAAGAGAAAAACTCCCCAAAACACATTCGAAAGTATAAATTTCAGTTAGCGTATTGAAAAAAACCGCCATTTTGCAAAAAACTAGAAACCGGAAGGAAGGCATTTTTTTTTGTTCCACAGAATTGCCAGCAAATTTCCATTCAATTCCCTGTCAGAATTTTTGCTTTGCTAGCTAACAGATAAAGACGAAGCCCACGAAGTAAAGGAAAGTTAGTCCTTATTCCGAATCAGGATCTATATCTTGTTGTTGCACATTCGAAATGCTTCTAAAAAGAATTAAAAAAAGTCGAATTGAATCTAATTTAACAACAACACATCCTGTGGCGTTGCACTTGCACAATGGGAAACCGTAAATACGATGAGGAGAAATTAATTCCTGCGGGGATTATGTGAACGAAGTGTTTTTCTGTTGTTATAAAAAAAAAACAATTTAAAATGAGCTAAGCAAAAAAAAAATATCCTTTCCCCATTTCCAGGAATAATCCTGCAAAGGAATAGCTACTCCACTTCAAATGATGCGAAACCAAACAATGTTGGGAGCTAATTACATTATCCTAGAGAAAAGGATTGAAGACTGAAGAACTTAAAGTGAAAAAAAAGGACATTGACATTCCATTTTAGAAAGACGCAAGGAAATTAGTCTTGTCTCAAAAGTTGTGCGCCTTTTATTGCCATTCGCCTTGCTGAGGTAATAAAGCACTCGAAGTTTTTGGTTCATCATCAAGGATACGGATACCACTTGACTGTGAAATAATTTAAAATTATTTTTGTATGTCTGTATCTGTATAATTATGTGATGGAAATGAACAAAGAAAGGATACATCTGTGAACAGAGCCAGAGCGAACATAAAAGTGTGGGTTGCATTTTATAGATTGTCTGGAATGGTTTGCGGGCACGATAGAAATAGCTGGATGTTATCCCCTCGCCCATTGTTATCAACGACAGAACATTGGAAAGCATTGTCAGTGGTTAGTGTGGTGGACTACTGTGTGAAGGGTCCCACGTTCGATCCCTGGATCTACGCAAATTACATCTTAGGGTTTTCTCCACTGCGCCACCTCTCGCGAAAGTCTGATAAACATTCGAGAGTATAACTGTCCTGAAATATATTCTCAATTCAGCCGTTCGGAGTCGGCATAAAATTGTAGGTCGCACACTACTTTATTTAGGGGTTTGCTCTGCTTCAATTTTCCTTAAAGGTGGACTGAAAAACTCCTCTTTTATCAGCTTTGTAGTTTAAGCTTTTTTACCAGTTCAGCGTCGCTATTATAGCCCATAAAGTTTGTCGCTGAATCTTCTACTTCGCACTCAAAGGATTCCATAAAAGGCTTTTATCCGCTTTCGATAAAGTCCATGGACCATAATAATAGAAGCAGGATACTTAATTGAAGTTTTGTAAAATATCTCCTTTTTTCTATGAAAGAGGGCATTACCTTGGTTCTTCGTAAACCATATTGTTTTTTCGTGTTTGGGTAGTTAACCCCACGCAGGCCCTTTCCGTGACCCCTTGGACGAAAAGGGGCCTGCTATTCCGGAGTCAGTAAGTCGCATCGGGGATTTGAGTGCTGCCGTTGAGTACCCATTGAGGGTTCTTCCGTCACCATCTCTATGTATTTCAACACCCTGTCTAGTATTGAAAAATCCTTAATGAGCTCAGCTCCACATACGTGCAAGTAATTCATTAAGGTATCTGCCATTCCGATTATTGACGTCACCGTTGATTCAATCGCGTGAATTCATCCGCCGCACGTCTTCTTTCAGAGGGGCTCATGTTAGACTTTTGAGACTCGAGCAGACAAACTGTTCCGACAGAGATTTATAACTATTTTCTTCGTTTTCAAACTTGTCAGATTTAATTGTGCAGAATGACGATGGATAACGCTCGCTGCTCGATAAAGGTCGGCAACAATCTCACCGAGACCAAAATCATGGACGTTATCAGAGGCGGATGAAGATCTCCTTGGTCGCTTGGAACGCAAAATTCTTCGAGTGATTTTCAGTCCCGTTTGCGTTGACGGGCTTTGGAGGAGGAGATTTAACAACGAACTCTACGAGCTGTACGGTACGTCGACATCGACCTGGTCAGAAAAGTACGTATCAGTCGTCTAAGATGGCTAGGACATGTAGAGCGAATGGACACCAACGCTCCGGCCCGATGAGTCTTCGATTCCAACCCGGAGGGACAACGCAGTAGAGAAAGACCTCGCCTTAGGTTCGCGCATAAGTGGAAGGGGACCTCAACCAACTTGGAGTGCGCTACTGGAGGCGGTTAGTCAAAGATTGTGCTAACTGGAGAGGCGTGTTGGTTGAGGCCCAGGTCCACCCCGGACTGTAGCGCCATCTAAGTAAGTAAGTAAGAGGGCATTACCTTTTGTTTCCTTAAGAATCAGATATTGGCAAGAGTGACTCTGTGCTTGATCTCTGGGCCGATCGATGCCACTTCGAGAGGTTATTGTAGAGCCTAGTTAGACTAAGTTTTTAGCTCCTTTGAAGTTATATCTATCACTATCGCCGATATTAAGAGTCCAAATACCTAACAGCAGCGTTTTATGTGGCCGGCACAAGTATTTTGACAAAACTAAAGTTAATTCTGCTCATAATTTGAAACTTACTTCATGTAAATTTTGTCACCAATAGAAAGGTCATTTAAATTCCGTTTGAATGATACAAAACTTTCCTTAACCCATTAAGTACCCATTTAAAAATTTTAGAATTTAGAATTTTTGTGAATGTCTACTTTTTTGACTTTTTTCCTCGGTATTAAAAAAAAAAGGTTTAGATACAAAAAGTTTCTCCAAACAATTCTAATAGTCACTGCAAAAAAAGTTTTTCAAAAATCTCTTCGCCAATATTTTTTATGATTTTTTGAAAATTGCTAAAAATGACTATTTTCGCCACTTTTTCCTCCTTTTCATACAACATTTTTTTGAGATCATCCCATTCAAAAAATCATAAAAAATATTAGCGAAGAGATTTTTGAAAAAAATTGTTTGCAGTCACTTTTGGACCGTACTTAATGGGTTAAGGAAAGTTGTGTATCATTCCAACGGAATTTAAATGACCTTTCCATTGATGCCACAATTTAAATGAAGTAAGTTCAAATTATGAGCAGAATTAACTTTAGTTTTGTCAAAATACTTATGTCGGCCACTGTATAAATTCTGATGAGGTCGCTTGTCGCTATCGAATTCAGATATTCTTACAATGACTGTCGAGTCCCCACAGCTAATCGAACTCAATATCTAAATTGGTCAAGGACTGTCGTAAACATCTAAACGGGATATAGAATATTTATGTATAATCGCTAAGGCTATGCTGAGTTACTGTAGCCGCAAAAATTAAGCTTGTAACTGGAGAAGATTAGCCGCATATGGGGTAAAAATAGAATTGGCAGGATCTCCTCATAATTTCCGCTGCAACATGCTAACGAAAAATAATGACTGTAATCTTTAAAATTATGCAAGATACACATGCCCACATGTAAGACGCGGCAGAGCAAAGTGTTTACCATAAATACCACCAGATCACATATGAGCGGTACTAAAACCACCAAACGCTTCCATTTATTCTACTTCTCGGCGGTGTCCATCTCTAGAACAGTACTTCCTCGAAATATATGGCCAATAAAACTATCGTTCATTTTGGACACCTTTTGATATGTTCTTCTTCAAGTCCCTTCCTATACTTTTCTATTATACATTTTATAAACTCATGGTGTACATCAGATACAAGTAGTACCTCACATTTACCATCTCTTCGCCTCTGTAGTGAGTGTGTATGAATGATTTATGATGCGTACTTAATGTCCTTTCATTATGTAGGTACGCTTTCTAAAAAATAGTGTAAAGGTATTACCGGCCCACAAGTGGTAAATCATAAATTCTCCTAATTAAAGTTATCCGCTGTCAGTTTCCATTTATAGCCTCAGCTCACGCCTTGTACTTGCGAATATTAATTACCCCGCCATGAGGAGTAGTAGGTACTGTCGTTTACGGTCCCATCCAGTGCCATCGTGTAGTGCCACTGTAATCAAAGTTGATGCAAAGTTGGTCAATGACATGAGGTATTGCCTGATGGACATAAAATTGTAATGGTTTGTGTTTAGATAATATTTCCAGCTCATTACGTATTTTTATGACAGTGCGGCTGCCTGTAAACATAAACGACTCTAAACACTTGTCATTAAGAATTATAGCCAAACCCAAAGCGGGACAATCGCAAGTGGCACTCTTGGAGTTGTAAGTAACATGCTGATTTGGTTGGACGTAAATCTTTGCTTTATGACAATCAGCAACATAAAGCAAAGTATGGTAAGTCGAGTTCATGTTAGGTCAGCTTGGAGATAGGTCATTCTAAAGAGTTCCCCAATAGGAACGGGCTGACAAAGATAGTCTTTCGGATAACCGAACCAATTTTTAGTAACTATTGGGACGCGTTCAATGTGCACAATTTACCATAGAACTTAGTCAGAAAATCTTGCCTAACAGGAAACTTGCCTAGATTTAAAGGCAAATCGACAAGACAGAGACTAGCTAGGCAAAAGCGTATGGAAGTCTTTTCAAAAACTACCCAAATATTTGGCTCATTCGTGGTACTAACGTCTGCATCTAACCTCCACCTTTACATAGTCACATTATAACGTGCAAAACACTTGTAAACCATATCCTTCTGACCGCCTTCACTTGGGTGGCAAGTATCAGCCGTTGCGACCAAGCTCGGCGTGTAACTTTCAAAACCTATTTCCACAAGCGCTACAACAACTGGACAAGTGTTTTCATTAGACCGCAATTCAATTCCACAATTATTATCCCCTCGAGGCTCAAACGATGTTGCTAGTTAAAACATCGGCCACGGTAACATCCATTCGGCCAGTTAGAGGCTCTTGCACCGTTCAATGTAAATGACGTTTCGCACATGTGAATGTGATACAACTCCATCGAAGAACAACAACGGAAACCGGCGTGATCGTGGTCTTGGGTGCGCGCACAGGACAGCCAGCCACAGCACATCCAACCAAACGCTAGCCAGCGCGTACATTAATATTTATTGCACTCAATCATGCGAAGTGGACGAAGGTGCTGGTGGTGATGGCGGTGGTGGTGCTGGTGCTTGTGGTTTCGGGCAAAAACAACAACCACTTGAGTTGGATGTCTTCCTGTTGGACCTTCGTGATTGTTGTTCAAGTTGGATCACTTGTTCTGGCGGAGTCCATCCCGATGATGACGATGATTAAGTTATCAAAGAGATATGAGAGAGCTCCATACGGACAAGTCAATTAGGTTTGTTTCAGTGGAAAGCCAGCTATACCAGCAGCGCCAGAATCAGCACCGTGAGGCATCACTTTAATGTGCACGTATATACCAGGCGTTCTCAGGTGGAGCATGGAGATACCTGCCTGCTGGTGAGAGTGTTCTGTGCGAGTGGGTGTTGCCTTTCGTACCAGCACCAGCAGTAGCTCCTGCACTTTTTTTTCCCTTAGTTATTGTTGGTTTTAATGTTGCTGTCCTTCAGTGGGTAGAGTTGCCCACTGAAGTGGTTGATGTAGTCTTTGGTCGTCGTCGGAATAGGCTAGGAGTAACCTTTTCCTTTGTTGCCAGATTATGATTGCGATTCCTTTTGTTTGCAGAGTGCAGTAGAGTAGCTGGCCACTAGAACATCGTCGTATAGTTGCCGACGTCTTGGTGGGTCTATAGCAGCTTTCAGGAGGTTTGTGCTTCACTATAGCCTGTGCGGTGTAGCATCATTTGTTCGCTTAAAACGGAATTGTCCCGATTGATGGGAGCGATTGTGTGTAGCTATGCATGGTGCAGTCGAACGTGGAGAAAGACGTTTCGTATACCTACCTGCGGAATAGTCAAGTGAAAGTGGCCTCTAGATGGAGGAAGCGTGATTACAAATAAATTGGTATTTCGAGGTGGGCACGGAAATTCGCAGTGTTTTCCTAAATGAAGATGAATCGATGTGCTTATGGTAGCAATTTTTGGCCACACACTAAGCTTGGTCCGGACCGGATTGGTGGAATCGAGAGAACAAAGAATGGAATTTGTGTTACCTCCTAGGTTGTTGGACTCAAATGTAATGTATTTAATAGAAGGTTTTCTGAAAGTTCCATTAGGTACCAAAACTCGTAGATATTCAACGGAATTTCAGATAGTCCTGCTGTTCGCCACCTCGAGGCGTCATCTGTTGTGACTCGTCGGTGTTGGATGTTATTTAGAGAAGAGGAGATGCTTAACTATTTCGTTTGATTGCAGCTCGCCTCGAGGATTTTAACGAAGACTTGAAGATTTTTTTTAACAGTTAGGTCAGTTTTGAGATAAGTCGTTCTAAAGAGTTCCCCAATAGGAACGGGTTGACAAAGATAGTCTTTCGGTTAACCGAACCAATTTTTAGTAACTATTGGCAGCGTTCAATGTGCTTAGACACCTAAATATTCAGGTCACAGTTTATCATAGAACTTAGGCATAGAAAATCTTGCCTAACACGAAACTTGCCTAGAAGTGCAGTGGGTCGATCAGTTACCGCCGTTCGATTGCCAATTTAAACTACTCTCACACTCTTGTCCGTTGAACGGATGAAGTCCACGTATCATTCACGAAGACCCATTACATCCATTGGCAAAAGTCACTGCACATCCGTGCGCTATCTTACTCAGATGGCGCTACAGTCCATGGTGGACCTGGGACTGTCTTAACCAACACGATTCTCCAATTAGCTCGGTCTTTGGCTAACCGCTTCCAGTTGCAAACTCCAAGTTGGTACAGGTCCTCTTCCACTTGTACGCGCCACCTAAGGTGAGGTGTTCCTCTACTCTGCGTTGTCCCTCCTGGTTGGAATCGAAAACGGGCCGCAATCTTCGGGCCGGAACGTTGGTATTCGCTCTACATGTCCATCATGCGCCATCTACTTTTCGAGAACGCTGTAGGTAACAGGGTTATTTTTTATTGTGACTGGTGAGCGATATAAAACCATGATCAATGAGTTTGCATTGCCGCAAATTGTTGAATTGGGTTTTGGGACTGGAGGACATGTGGTTTTAACAGGACGGTATAGCCGTTTTTGAGTTACGAAATATCTCGATTTGGCGATTTGCAATCGCCTCCTGATTTTTAAGTCACAGGTCTATGAGATGAAGCCACAGAATCTGGCAGTGTCAGCTCATCGCCCGAAGTTTTCGGCAATACGATTGAAAATGCGATAAAAATGGCCCAAATTGTCTTCACTTATCAATAATAGCGCCCACTTGTCCGATATTATCTTCAAAAAGCAATAGAAAAAAAACTTACCGGTCCAAATAAACATTTAAAAATTTGTTGAAATTATGCCGTGTCATTTTAAGGATAGCTATACCAAAACAATATCGGGTGAATGATTTTGGGCGACTTTGGTCCATCCGGGACTGTGGCGCCACTTAAGTAGAAGTAAGTAAAAAAGCGCGGTTTCTGGGTCAGGGTGACAAAAAGTGTCCCGGCGATGAACGTTTTTCTGAGAGAGTCCTACGACAAAATCAGTGTTGGTCCAGGGGCAGAGGGTGTGTTGGTGTGTTGGGGTAGGACAATTTAGCCATAGTGCAAGCATGATTCCGGAATCTGAGTGGATCAAACTAGAAGCAAGCTTGCATCCATGATGCATGAGACTATAGTCTGGCTGAGCGAAACGGAAAGCACGACAATAATCTGTTGCCGCTGACGAATCATAGCCAAAAAATACCTACAAAAGTTTGTCGAACTTTGAAAATGGCCCTAAATCTACCGATACAATTTCAACAACATTTACATAGAGGAAGAAAAAACAAAGGAAGCAAATTTTCCCTTTCGTATAGTTTCTTTCGTTTTTAGAAAAGCGAAAGGGATTTTCGTTTCGTTTTTCACAGAATTCCACCCGAGATTGTTACAAATCTAATTGGATTAGCTGTTAGATTGTTAGCAAACTTGGTCCGATTCTCTTCATCCTTTACACGAACGAGCTACTTCGCATCTTTAAACAGAGCATTCCATTTGTCTTTGCTGATGACACAGCGATTGTGGGCTCTCACAGGATGCGGCGACGAGGATAATGCAGGACGAGTTCAATTCCGCAGTAAAATGGTGCCACGAAAACGGCTTAGTTATCAATGCTTCAAAAACCAAAAAGATGCATATTCGAAGTCCACAATTCAAATCCACACATAGCAGAATACATTTCAGTAATGATGCATGCATGCCCTAACACTGCAAACGATATCATTGAATTAGTAGAAAGCTATAAATATCTTGGAGTAGTCATTGATTTCATATGGGGTAAACGTATCGATAAACTACGCATATGGACCTAAAGAAGGCTTTGTATGGACTAGCTCATATGCAGTACCATGCCGCTGAACCTGTGTTAAACCAAATCTACTATGCCCTAGTGGAGTCAAAGCTACGGTATGGTATATTAGTTTGGGATAATGCAGCTTCAACCCACATCCAAAAGCTGCAAAGACTTCAAAACTCATTACTGAAACTATTAAAAAGCGCTAACCAGCAAACTAATGAAAGCGGTTTCAAAGCTCTTCGTGTTAAACAAATTTTCCAGATGACAACAATACTGGAGGACTTCGATGACAGACGTTTAATTCGACCTGTCGATCATCAAGCTAACACCAGACGACCGGCCCAAGGTATGCTCCAAATACCTAGAAACTACAACAATTATGGTAGACGACAATAATAAATGAATTACCTAGAAATCTAATAAATATAAACAATTTTAAAACTAGAAAAAAAAAACTAATTAAACAATTTTGTTAAATAGAAATAATTAATACAAATTATTTTGTATAGTAAATTTGTATTATTTTACACTCTTTTGCTCTTAAGTTCATTATAATAGTTTAAAAGTGTAGAAAGTCAATCTCCTGCAGACAAGCTAAAGCTTCACAGGAACTAAGACATAAAAAAAAAAAGATCCACCACGAATGTCATCTACAATGGGCTACATCAAGCAACTGTTGACTATTTAAGAACATTATGACCTCCAAAGCACAGTAAGTTGCACGGAGATACCTCTCTTTAAAAGAAATTCACAGGTAGCAATGAAGTTCCCACCTGTATGGTCCGGCCCATAATCTTTCTGGCCACTTGCCCCCTCCGCCCGCCCCTTCTGTGGTATCACAATGGACCTACAAATTTGGTCTAGTGTTTCCTATTTTTGGGACAGCCACCAAACCTAACCTAACCATAAATGGAAACAAAATATTTTATTATTTTCCTGGTACATAATGAACAAACTAGTGGTGTATCTGCGCTGACATGCATATCTGTATTGGCACTGGTAGTTGCCGCATTAATTTGAATAATAATTTAATATTTTATCAACTACATACTAACTTATTAACAAAAACCACCATAAAATAAGTGATTCCTGGTAGAAAATGTTAGCCTTCCAAATACCCAATCACTACTAATGGCATTCATTGCAATTGTAATCAATATTTACCTACATCTTCCACATAGGTATACCTACCTATACAAAAATTAGCAACCAACCAATTCACTTTTATGAATCTGCAAGTTTTCACTTCACACTAATCAACTCAACCGTTCAAAGTGCAACGAAAACTGCACTATGGGCAAGAATACACCTCAAAGTCATTTGCCATAATTTTGAACTTTTTGCTCCTCAGTCTGGACTGTCGACTCAAACTAATTGCCCACAACCTGGTGTAATAAACCAGAAGAAAAACAGAAACTCCTTGTCCATTCTACCAACACTCATCAGCGTATACCGCATAATCTATTCATAGTTCTTCAAATGAAGACGTTAGCAAAAATGTTCCTCAGGCTCTCCTTAAAGGCGCACTTAGTATTGTGTGCAAACAAGCAGACCTGCAGCGATCTGTCAATTGCTGTTGTAACCGAAGACCAAGAGTCGTGATGTAGGAGTCGTAAATCAATTTGTTTCCACAGAAAGGATCTCTTATAGCACATTCCCAATTAAAATGCTGCGCCACGCAACAATCTAAATGAACCTCTGATACTTCTCAGTTTCAACTCACAGATGGCAGGATGGTCAGTGGTCATGATTGCCAAGAGTGAAAATGAAAGCAAAAAAATTAAATCCCCAAAAAAGGGTACACAAACGGAACTCAAATCTCAGATTGGACTGATTTAATTTCCGTAACGAACAAACAAACAATCGAGAAAATGAATTCGTTCGTTACCACCTCCTTTCGGATATGGTTTGGACTGTTTTTTTTTTTTTGTGTTACCGGTCCTGCTCCATTCGCACCAACATTGCGGCACCTCAGGGCCTAAGAGCAGATAATTTCGCTCAGTTCTGTAAACTCCTTTGGTTGGAAATTGAAATCGATAATCAATGGACTAAGGGAATCCTTCTCAGCGGGCGCACGGATATCTGATAGCAAATCTTAAGGAAGGATGATTCCTGTTTGGGGAGATGATTCGAGAAATAATAATCATAAAGGTTCAATTGTTTTGTGCATGTGCGTTCGGCGGTGATTGTTTTACTTTGGTTCCTTCAATCAAGATGTCATGCCAAAGAAGAAGAAGAAAAACGAGGAGGACAAGAGTTGGTGGTCCTAAGGCGTTGTAGAGGTGTGTTCACTTTCTTCCGCAAGAGGGAAAAAACAACTTTGGGATTATACTTTTATTTTTTGTTTTCTTGATTGAGATTTCAATTTTGATTTTTATTCGGATGAACTTTCGTTTGGGTATAACTCAATTTTGCGGTGGAGTGAACAAAGACGAATTTCAATTTGGATTTTTTGTTGGGGGTGGCAACTCATTTGATATTCATTTGTGAACTTAGAACTTGGGAGCTGCTGTCCAAAATTCATCTATAGCGAGGAAAATGTATAAGTCTTAAATGGGTGTTGTTTTTTTAGAGGTCTGTTTTTTCCAGCGACAACCAATTTGATAGTTGACAGTTGATATGTGCTCCTTTTGGTTGGCCATTTTAGTATGCGCTGCCACTGAATACCTATAAGTCCTAACAAAAATGTTTTTTAGGTTACTGACGGGATAATTACGTTACCAATCCTTATTATATAAGTAGGTATGCATGACTTTATTTTCTTGCCGTATCTAATATCTTTTGGGCTTTATACCTTTCTACTGATTTAGTTTTGGTGACCAAAACAAGTCCTTTTCCCTAGAAATGGGTACTGACAAACAACATCTATTATATAGCATTTTTGATAGTTTAGACGCTTAAGGTGTCCGTCAGGCGTACTTTGTCATCAATAGGAAAGTCAATATAGGCATTATTATAGTCGGCCGTCATATGTAGATCTGTAGAGATGAAGATGCAGCAACGATCTACGGAGACACTGACTGAAGGTCTGTAGAGGTGAAGAAGGCGGCCTTGAGGTAGAATGGGACTAGTGCTGGGAACTTTAAAAATCGGCTACGCAAATGAATCTATTGCAACGTTGCATTGTTTAGGATTCCCAAGCGATTGAAATGTGTCCAGTCCATGAATTTCGAAGCAGTAGCGTTTAAAAAGCTCTGTAGCTGTTGATAGTGCTATAGGCCAGGGGTTCCCAATCTTTTCCATACTGCGACTCCCTATACAGGTTATAATATTTTTGCGACGCCCTTCTCAAAGCACTCAACCGAACAAAGCAGAGATATGTGACTAGAAGCTGAGTTTACTGAAGATTCACTAAAGTGGTTTTCAATAAGGATGGGTCGACGTTGAAATGGAGTATAAAAAGCTGTGTGCGAGGTATTAACAAAATCCTTTTTTTTTTTTGAAAGGCTCATGTATATTATTATTGGTATGGATGTCCAAATGTCCGCAGCTTCTCACGTTGTCACGGATCCGAGTGGTCCAATCTGCCGCAAAGATCCGGCTTAATTTGAGCGATGGCATTGGTTATTTTGGGTTTAAGGACAGCGGTCGATTGCGGTTTATTCGCATTGGGCTGCGATTTCAGGCAACTCCACAAAAAAAAAAATCTAGCGGTGTTAGATCGTACGATCTTGGTGGACAAATCACGTCACCTCTCCTAGAGATAACCCATACCCTCAAATCGTGGCATCTGCTGTGACACGTAGCTGCATCTTGCTGGAACCACATGTCATCTAGCTACCCCCATATTGTTCAATTTGGGCCAAAATAAATCAGTTAGCATCGTTCTGTTGCGCTCTCGGTACATCTTTTTTGTTCTAAGGTTAAAAAAATATTTTATTTCTTTTCGTTGCTACTTAGACTCCTACTAAAAACATTGTAACATTATTTTTGGTAAATATTGGTTCTAAAGTGGTTTTTGGGAACGTTGCCATATGGCATCAATTGTCTCAATTGGTAGCAAAATAAATGACAAAATTAATATTTTTGTTTTAGTTTCTTATTTTTATATATTAATTTTTAAACAAAATTGAAAAGAAAAAAGTATAATTATTTTTTTTAGTTAAAATGTATTTTTAAAAAATAAGGATTTTTGAAAATATTTAAAAAACACATATATATATGTATAAAAATAAAAACTAAAAAAAATAATAAATTGTTGCATTTAAACTCGGTTTTCTTTGTTCACTTCAAACATTACAAGTACTACAAATTAAAAACTAAGCATATTCCAAGATAAACACGTGTATTTATATAAAAAAATAATTAAAAAAAAAAATTAAATACATATTCATAAAAATCTAAGTAATTTGTTTTTAATTCAAACCAAATTAAAAAGTAATGAAATTCAAGGCTATTTATGCATAAAAATACATTTATTTTTATACATATGTAGGTATATATATAATTTTATTTATAGAAATGATGCCTTGAAACACACCTCTAGATAATATTGATGCCATATGGCAACACAGAAAAGGAAAATTGTGCCAAATTGAATAGACGGAAGTTATATGTTTATTTTATTATTTTAATTGTCCGCCTGATATTAGTCAATCAAATAAAATCGAAATTGATAATCTAGTTGATAATTATCAATGTAAAAAAGAAATAATAAAAATAGTCTTCCGACGAAAAAATTCGAACTCTATTGCAGACCGATCTTTCACGAGAGCTTAAAGCACAATGACGACAACTATCACCCAGTTTTTTTGCTTCTAATTATTAAGCAGATACTCTAAGAAGTTAATCAGAAAAAAAAATAGAAAAAATATACTCAGAGAGTGAGAATGGATGTTATGAATATTCGTGTTGCCATATGGCATCAAAATACCGAAAGGGATATACAACAATTAGGCTTGTTCATATAGCAACTGATTCAAAAATGCGCCTCGTCGCAAAAGATAATTTTTCTATGATCATTAACTGAGCTCCTGGGTCAGTTGCATTTTGAACGGATATAGACCCAAGTCCCGACGCAAAATTCGTCTTCTTGTACACGGCAAAACACAATGGCCAACATCGACCCGACTAGGCATTTTTTTCAAATCGACCTCAAAGCTGATGAAACGCACAGTTAGGGAACCCCTGCTATAGGCGAACTTGGGTATTAGACATACATGTCTCTGCAGCAAGCAGGATTTATGTTAGCTGTCACTTGTCAGCTTTCAGCAGTTGCAGGCGCAATGTCGGTAGAGATCATTTTCTTGCTCGGTTGTCCTCTACCTTGTTGGCCCCCTGAAGTAAAATTAAAAATTCTCAGCGCCGCGCCGGAGCATTAATGTCCACAATGAACTCTATACTAGATATATGTACCAGCAATCTTATTCGAACAATCTTCATGATTTGGTATATCACTGTACAGTACCTATAGTTCCTTATTATATTTCTTCTGCAAACTCATCAGCTTTTGAAGGAATCTATGTAGCTGCAGCATATACATTGTCGGACTCAATTGCCTCTTAGCCCGCACAAATTAACATTGATTGGCAGGTAATTCTTCGCTGAAACTCAACGCTAATACTATTGCTTCATCTCAGAGTCCAGTTCTATGCAGATTCTAGGTCCGGGCCAGCTTGATGGATTTCTGTGTATCAGGATCAACGTAGAATGGCTCATTCTGCCTGATAGCTTGGTCATCATAGCCTGACTCTGATACAATGTTTCCCTTTTCACATTATGAAGTCTTCAGTTTGGGTTTTACTCCCTTAATTTATGTCGTTTTCATGTTTTGGTAAAGATTTGGTGGAGTTACAGCTTCATATAAACTCAACAGCGTGCTTCCTTTTTTTTTTTGCTTCGGAGAAGTAGTATCAGGGTATATGGCGTATACCCCACCTACCCATAGAGAAGCTTTCATAAATAGGATTTTTCTCTTTCTTAGTTTTTGCGTGCAATGTTGCAAGATTTGATTTCGTCATTGAATGTAGTAGTGTCGCTTAATCCTAACACACTAAGATGCTTAGCAAAAGCGAAGTGCCCCGTAAGAACGCCAATAAGTTTTCTGCAGTCATTTCTACAGAGAGACAGCAGGAATGCCGCAGACTTCCTACTGCCTTTCGAGAGCATGCGTTTAGTCTGCTCGCTTCCTGTAGAGCCTTGCCATACACAATTGTGTTTGTTTGATACCCAATCGTCAATGGAAGCCCTGACCGAGGACGCAGTAAGACCCAGCACAGGTTCTGGTCCTGAGAAATTATCCTCTGAGCCTTGCTTAGCAATCTCATCCGATATCTCATTTCAAGCCATCCCAGTGTGACCTGGGACCCAGACAAGGGTCAAAGAGTTCAGCCTTGCGACCGAGTTCAAAGAGTTCTTGCATTCCCGAACTATTTTGGAACGGATTACAGGGTTGAGCATGGCCTTAAGCGAAGCTTGGCTGTCGCTACAGACGCAGATACTCGGTTAAGCGGTTGCCGGCGCTCTACCATCTACAGTTGGAAAGGAAGAGTAACCAAAATGATTGCTTATAGCTTTTGCAATGCACTAGAATACTTGCGAACTTCTGCCGTATCTAAAAATATATTTACTGACCTTCTTCTGCTCAAAATACCATCAACGCAAAAAGGACCAAATATTACACGAATAATTACACGCTTAAAAGAAACAAGGATAATTTTCATCCGCTTTTAATAAAGCTCAAGCTTTTGATACTACTAGGATAATGAGGGTCTCATCTCATATAAATTCTCCTTAAGCCTAACAGCCAGCAGTATGGTTGGTTGAAAGTGGCTGTCAGCTGGGAAACGTCAACATACTTAGACCAGCATAATGTCCATTGTGATGCCAAAACAGTATACGCAATTGCTATATATGTGTCCTTACTTACTTTACTTTACTTTAGTTGGCGCTACAGCGCATTGTGCTCCTGGGCCTCAAGTAATAGATTTCGCCAGCTTACTCGATCTCTAGCTTGCTGCCTCCAGTTTCGAATACCAAGTCGGCGTGCGTCGGCCTCAACTTGATCACTCCACCGGAGATGAGGTCTGCCTATGCTTCTGGTTCCCTCAGGCTTAGCGTTGGATACCTTACGGGCTGGAGCTTCGATGTTCATTCGCTCAACATGCCCTAGCCATCTTAACCGTTGAACTCGCAGTTTTTTGACTGATATGTAGCATAAATGTATAGTCATCTCACTCGCTCGTTATGTACATAGGTATTCTTGGTACCTAATGATATCTAGTGAACATGATGAGAGGATCAGTGAGGTTTCAGCTTTCAAGCAATTGACTAATAAAATTTACTCCTGAATTTGTAAGACGCGTGTTTTATTTAAAAAGTTAGAAACATATTATTTTGGCGACGAGTGATAAATCTGAAAAAGTGGATTATTCAATTAAACGCGATCAAGAGAGTAGTGACTCCGATCAATTCGAGGATACCCAACCGAGTTTCGATTCAGAAGAAAAGAAACACGTGGAAGACCATAAAATGTCACAGTTTTTTGGTACAATTGAATTTTTTACACCCGGTGATGACTTCGACAGTTACGCGGAAAGGCTAGATCAGCTATTGTCAATCAACGCAATTTCTGATGATAAGCTACGAGGGTCATATTTGATCACACTTATGGGACCCGAAGCGTACAAAATTGTGAAGTCTTTGGTTGCTCCTGCCGAACCTCACTCAAAAGGTTACAAAGAATTAATAAGAATTCTAAAAGATCATTTTAAACCGACCACAAATATAATAGCGGAAAGGTTCCAGTTTCACAAACGCTTTCAACAAAGCCACGAAACCATTGGAGACTACATTGTCGAGCTGAAGAATCTGGCGGAAAAATGTGATTTTCAAACGTTTTTAGATGAATCATTGAGAGACCAATTCGTTGTTGGTATGAAAGACGAATCAATCCAACAAAAACTACTGAACGAGTCGACCATGAATTTTGATAAGGCGTGTCAAGTGGCGAAGTCTCTCGAGTTGACGAAAAACAACATGCAGTTACTTCATCCAAATCCCCTTCACCATATGGAATACCAGAGAGGCAAAAAATTTCAACAACAAAGAAGCCGTACTCCGCAGAGAGACAAGAGGAACAGTAAGCAGAATAATCGAAAGAGTTCACCAGCAATTTACCGTAGCGGAAACAACAGCAACAGTAGTCAAAACGCAGACTTCAAATGTTTCAACTGTGGCCGTAATGGTCATTATGCGAGAAATTGCCGGTCAGCAGCAACAGCAAGCGGACGCACAGTAAGAAGATCTCCTAGCAGCCACCGAAACTACCAGGCAAATAGATTAAGTGTAGAAAATTTACAGTTGGGTCATCTACATCACATTTCCAATATTAATAATGCATGCATCTTAAGTATATATATTAATAATAGTTCAGTTAATATGGAAGTCGACACTGGAGCTTCTTCTTCGGTGATGAGCAGCACTGATTTTTATAATTTGTTTTCGGATTGCGGTTTAAGGAGGGTAGAGAAATGTTTAAGTTTAATTACGGGTGATAGTGTGTGCGTAGAAGGTGTCTGTGATGTTCGAGTTAAGGATTTGCATGAAAATAATTATTTTAATTTGGAATTAGTTGTTGTTAAATCGAACAAAAACTTTACGCCCTTACTCGGTAGATCGTGGTTAGATAGTCTTTTACCAAATTGGCGCGAACGCTTTGGTGAGGGTGGTAGAAGGATTAATAATCTAAAGGACATGCATTATTTTAAAAACAAGTATAATACGATATTTTCTGCCGATCGCGATTGCGCCATCAAACATTTTGAAGTGGAGATTGCTCTAAAAGAGAATGCTAAGCCGATATTTTTTAAACCGTATACTATGCCTTTCGGTCTGCGAGATAGTGTAGAAAGAGAACTAGATCGGTTAGTTTCTCAAGGTATTTTAGTTTCAGTCCGGCATAGTAGGTGGGCATCACCTATTGTAGTTGTACCTAAGAAGGACAACAAATTGCGTATCTGCATTGACTGCAAAGTGTCCATAAATAAGTTTGTTCAGAGTGAACATTACCCCTTACCAAAAATAGATGAGATATTTGCGGGTCTAAATAACTGCGCTTACTTCTGCGTTCTTGATTTGTCGGGTGCATATCAGCAGGTAAGAGTTTCTGAAAATTCCCAAGAATATCTCACTATTAATACCCATAAAGGCTTATATCGCTATACTAGGCTTCCTTTTGGTTTAAGTTCAGCCCCCGCTATATTCCAATCTATTATAGACCAAATTCTACAAGGAATACCTAAAGTATTTGGATACTTAGACGATATCCTCATAGGGGGAGAAAGCTTGAAGGAATGCGAAAATAAGCTGGAGGAAGTTTTAGCGAGGCTTGACTCATATCAGGTTAAAGTTAATGAGCAGAAATGTAAGTTTTTCCAGGAAAGGGTAGAGTACCTAGGTCATCAAATCTGCAAGGAAGGCATTAGGCCAACACAAGATAAGATGGATGCAATAAAATATGCACCTGCTCCACATGACGTAACCAGCCTGAAATCATATTTGGGATTGTTGAATTTTTATGGAAAATTTATGCCTCGATTATCATCTGAGTTGAAGCCGCTCTACGATTTGTTGCGTAAAAATCTAAGATTCGTCTGGAAAGATGACTGTCAACTTGCATTCCAAAGAAGTAAAGATTTATTACAGGGTAATCAGCTGTTAGTGCATTTCGATGCAAAAAGGCCAATTGTGGTGTCATGCGATGCTAGCCCATATGGGGTGGGAGCCGTTCTCGCACATATTATTGAAGGTGAAGAACGACCTGTACTTTTTGCGTCATCAACTCTAAGTGAAGCGGAAAAGAAATATTCGCAGCTTCACCGCGAAGCTTTGGCAATTGTTTTTGCAGTTCGAAAATTTCACCGGTACTTGTATGGCAACAAATTTATTTTACTTAGTGATCATAAACCACTCCGAGAAATTTTCGGACACAATAAACAAACGCCAGCAGTTGCCGCTGCACGTTTGCAGAGGTGGGCCATTTTTTTAGGTCAATATACTTATGAAATTAAGTACAAGAAGGGTACAGATCTAGGACACGCCGATGCGCTTTCGCGATTACCTACTGCAGAGTCTACAGGCGAAGAAGCTGATATGATTTGTTCTTTAAACATTCAGGGTTGTTTACCTGATTTGCCACTTCAATTTTCGGAAATAGTTAGTGAGAGTAAAAATGATAATATTTTAAAAGAAGTAGCTAAGTTTGTAATGGAGGGCTGGCCAAATAAAAAATATTATGATGAAGTGGGGTCGTATTATAAACAGAGAAATTCATTATCATGCGAAAATGGGGCCTTATTTTACGGGACAAGAATAGTTATACCTTGCACAATAAGAAAAAAAGTGTTAGAATTGTTGCATGCGGGGCACCCAGGTATTGTTCGTTCCAAGATTCTCGCTCGCGGTCATCTTTGGTGGCCAAGAATAGATCAGGATATAGAAGAGTATATTAGGAACTGCTCAGTATGTGAATTAACACAACGAAACTCTTCTGACAAGAGCAAAGTAGATTGGCCAAAAACATTTTATCCATACGAACGTGTACATATAGATTTTTTTAAGTTGGAAGGTATCGATTTTTTTATTATGGTTGATCATTACTCAAAATGGATTGATGTCGCAATCATGAAAAATACAAACGCGCAGTCGGTAATAGAACAGTTATCTAGTTGGTTTTCGATTTACGGGTTGCCAAAAGAATTGGTTTCGGATAATGGTCCTCCCTTTGGTTCAGGGTTGTTTTTAAAATTTTGCAAAGCAAACGGCATTAGTCCTCTAAAAAGTCCTCCCTACCACCCAGAATCAAACGGACTCGCCGAAAGAGGCGTCCAAACAATAAAAAATATTCTAAAAAAGTTTTGTGTCGAGCAACCACGAAAAAGAAATGATTTTCAAAGAGTCCTTAGTTCAGCATTATTTAATTACAGAAATACACCAACAACGACAACTAATAGAACGCCATCTGATTTACTATTTTCCTATAAGCCAAGAACAACAATAGACCTTCTTAAACAGCGATGCGAAAACAAACCAAAAGAAGAAAAGAAAATTGAACAATTAGAGAAACAGCAGGCTAGCATGCTAAAGTTTGATAAACGAAGTGTAAAGAGTTTTAAAATTGACGAAATAGTATTATATAAATGTGAATATAAAAATTATTTAAAATGGTGGCCCGTTAAAATAGTAAAAAAACTTAGTTTGGTTAGATATATAATTGAAAAAGATGGTAGACGTATTCAAGCGCACATAAACCAACTTAGAAAAACATATGCTAAGAAAGTTAGGTTCTCTAATTTTAAAAATTATTATCAGCATAATAGCGATTGTCATAAAGATAAAAATGAAGATACTAATATAAATAATGATGGATCTGAAGCTTCTGAGGCACCTATAGCAAGTAGATTGCGATCGAAATTTAATTTAGATATTGACTAAAATGAATTTGTGGCTAAACATTTGTTTTCAAACATTTGTTGTTTTTGATTTTATGTATATGAATTTCTATCTTTTTTTTCTATTATTATTATATTACAACAGTTAATCTTAAGCTAAAAATACTGAATTACTTAAACTTGTGTACTCAATTATGAATTAAAATTCTTTATATTGAGAAAGGAGTTGATATGTAGCATAAATGTATAGTCATCTCACTCGCTCGTTATGTACATAGGTATTCTTGGTACCTAATGATATCTAGTGAACATGATGAGAGGATCAGTGAGGTTTCAGCTTTCAAGCAATTGACTAATAAAATTTACTCCTGAATTTGTAAGACGCGTGTTTTATTTAAAAAGTTAGAAACATATTATTGACCAGTGGCAAGTCGCTATACAGCTCGTATAGTTCGTGGTTGTATCGTCTCCGCCAGATGTTACTTTGCCTGTCGACACAAACCGGTGCTTCAATATTGTTCTTGAGAGAGTGGTGCGCAACACCAACGCCAATACGAATGGCACCATCTTTCAAAAATCCACACAATATCTTGGATATGCAGATGACTTCGACATTATGGGAAGAACCAAACGAGCAGTGACGGGTGCCTTTTCCAGTATCGAGTCTGAGGCGAACAAAATGGGTCTTGTCATTAACGAGGACAAAACGAAGTATTTACTGTCATCGAATAGAGTCGATTCCAACCGGAGACTTGGTCAAAACGTGACAATTGATAGGCATAACTTCGAGGTGGTAAATGAATTTATCTATCTGGGTACTGCTGTTAACTCTGCAAATGACATCAGCGCTGAAATCAAACGTAGAATAACTCTTGCTAATCGCTGTTTCTTTGGACTAAGCAAGCAATTGAGGAATAAGGCCCTATCGCGAAGTACCAAGGAGACGCTGTACAAAACCCTAATCATCCCAGTCTTGCTGTATGGTGCAGAAGCATGGACCCTCTCTCAGGCGGATGAAGGATCTCTTGGTATCTTCGAGAGGAAGGTTCTACGTACGATCTATGGACCGGTTTGTGCTATATGAGTCCAATGAGTTATTATTCGTTTGATTTCTGGTTGTATTGTACATTTTCAGGGGTGGTAGCAGAACTGATGTAGGCGAAGTCTCAAAACAGTAGGAGACATAGCCGAAGAGAAGCTTTCAGAAGAAGATTCCAAGGACAATATTATTTATTTCATTCGGCAATTTTTTAGTATCATTAAAGACTCAAAAACCTTATAAAATAATGAGAAACAAATAACCGCAGTCCCAATCTTAGGACGCAAATTTTCTGCATGTATCCCCAACAAAACAGTAACAAAACCAAAAAACACTCCACAGGATTCAATAGTTATTTATTACAATTGTGTCGCTATTTAAATACTAAATTCGACCATTTATCCTTTGGTTGGCGTTTTCCTTACAATATTTCCCTTTAATATTGCAATGTCACCAACCTCTGTTATTAAAATCTTTTTAACAGATCAACTTAACATTCCAGTGTTCAACACTGCCTAGAAACATAAATTTAACGAATTGCAACAAGTTGTTTCAAGTACCTTGTTGCTTCCGCAGCATGAATCTAATAATGAAAATAAATCAAAAATAATGTTTCCCAACAAGTGAGTCTTCATTTTCAAATACATTCCAATTGATACAAACACATACTCCCAGCAACATGCAACAAGCAAATGGGCAGCATGTTGACACGCACACTACAATCCAATAAGAATAAGTGTAAATGAATGTTGCGATTGCGATTCACTCTCTCTCTCTCACGATCCTAATTAGAATTTTGTGGATGCGGCGAAACACAAAATGGAAAATGTATCCCATTCCGATTGGACTTTAGTTGCAAAGCGACATTCTAACTGCATGGGTGGTGTGGTTTGGCGTTTTGTCTTAACGCTGGCGCTGATATAAATTCTCTATTGGAATTTGTTATTTTTATTGAAGTGTGAAATTTGACAAGGACTCGGGAAATAACAAACAAAGAAACATATTAATTGCGCTAATTATAGAAAATCGGCTCCCTTTGTGTCTAAAAAAATGGATTGAGAAGTTGATCCAATTGCAAGGATTGTTTACCTATTAACACCTGACGTGTTAATATGGGAAACGTTAAACAACTAGCTATATTGATGAAACGCGTTTCCCTTTTGTTTAATCCTTAATTATGATACCGAGTTGTTGGACGGATTAATAGGGACATGCACCAATGCATCAGTGACGGCACACTGTGCCACCAACAGAATCAAGACCAATGCCAAGCCAATCCGACCGCACTGACAGCCGACTTGTCAATATGTCATCTTTTGCTTTGATTTCTGTCAGAGTCAAGTGCGAGTTAATCTCTCCGCAAAGCGCAAAGTGGCACAACGGCAATGGCAACAGCTCCAGCAGCAGGGCAATGAATGTGAATGACTGTTGTTGTGGGTTGGATGCCTCCGTATATTTTATAGACGGTGGGGATGGAGATTGGGTCTCTCATCTTGTTGGCCACGGATTATAATCTGACATGTGAGCAAGCGATTTGCATAGAGGCGACACATTCAAAGGATGTCAAGATGATGATGTTGATGGCCCAGACGACGCACGGTGCTGCGGGGGTCAGTTTGTTGTGTTTGTAAGGATTGAAGAATTAAGACTCACGATCTGAGAAGATTTGCAAGAAGAAGACTCGGTTCTGACGATTGAAATCGAATTGTGACCGTCTGGTGATTAAGTCCCCGACTTGGGTCACTTAATTTAGACGTTAATGGGACATTTATTTCTGACAGTAGTGGGTATTATGTGCACGAAGGGACAAGACGTTTTAAATCAGCGACGGATATTGACATTTAATGATGGTTTAAGGAAATGTCAGGCAGGTATGGGTGGGTGTACCTACAAACGAGTTTTTTTTTATGGATTTAAATTGGTTGCCACTAAATCGGGTGTAATTAGCTTTTGATACATATTCAGCTTGAGCTGGTGACTTATTTCTATGTCTTATGTGACTTGTGTAGTTATGGGTGGGTGTCGATTTATAAAGACAGACGCAATCATTGTGGGCTTATGAGCCTCCTCATCGCCACATCGTCTGCGTATGTTGGCATCGAGTTTAAGTTCCATTATGTGGTAGATTATGGCCAGTAAGTGTAGGTATACACCTTTAAACGATTTTGGTCTTCATTAGATGATCTTACGTTCCATTCGCTTTTCTAAGGTTAGAGAGTGAAGGCTTGATCCATTGAAGAGCTTTACTTTGGTCCATTTTCGACCCTTTTCTCACGAGTTCATCATGTATGCATTCCCGGTTATGTCCTTAATTTATAGTCTGTTATAAGCCAAGAGCCTTAAAATCATGTCAATTGCCACCTATAACCGTCTATTGATATGCTGGTATTACCTTGCAATCATTGATGCCATACTGGCTGCCCTTATAACACTGCCAGGACCTCTACTTGGAAGGAACTGTCTTAGAAAGGGAATTCAAGCGACCTGTCAGTGTTGTCACTTGGGATTTCAAAAATGTGGTAGATTGGAAGGAAAAAAGATTGGTAGATTTAAAAAATGTGTGGTAGATTTGAAGTTTATATGCACCATTACAAGTAGTCACAGAAAAATCAGCAAATATATGTAGGTAATGTGCGATCCCAGCAATCACTGGTCGGATAAGTTCTCCTAGAACTCTCATTGGTTGGTATTAATATTAAAATCATCTGTCCTATTATTTTGGACTCTTTCCGAGTAAGTGGAAAAGTACTCCAGCCCGTCCCTAAAAAGGGGAATCTTCTTCTCCCACCAATTACCGACCCATAGCACTTACGTCCATTCTTTCTAAGGTCATGGAAACGCTGATAAATCGTCAGCTTATCTTGAATCACGGAAACTCCTCAATGACCGGCAGTATTGTTTTCATGGCAACAGGTCCACTGGTGATTTGATGACTTATCTCACCGAGAAGTGGAACCAATCTCTCCATCACTTCGGTGAATCGAAGATTGTTGCGCTTGATATTTCAAAGGCATTTGACAGAGTTTGGCACCAAGCTCTTTTGTCGAAAATGCGTGCTTATGGGGTCGATGCGTTTCTTATTCAATGGATTAGAAACTACCTTTCTGGCCGTTCAATTCAAGTTGTTTTGGATGGTTTCAAGTCTGAAACTCACCATATTAGATTTTAGATTAGATTAGATTTTATTGACTAAATATTTCATAGATATAATACAAAAATAGTAATTTTTTTTAAACATATAGTCTAGTGTGTTTGGCATTTTGCCGTCTACCAGATTGTTGTTTACATTTATCTATACAAGATGAGTTAATAAATAGTGTTGAGCAAATAAAGAAAAAAAAAACAAATTGAGTTATCAAAAGTTGCCCTCAATTATGCGTCTTCTATAACGTAAAGCATTTGCAGCATATTTGTGCAGGACGTCCCATCCCCGGTCTCCATTCAAGATACACAATGTATCCTCTATCCCCAGTAAATTTTCCCCAAAGAACATCCTTCGTAACTCGCTTAGAATAGGACATTTCGCAATGAAATGAAAGACATCTTCCCTTTCTCTAAGGTTGCAGAGATTACATTGGATCGGAAGATCAGGTCGATGTGGTATATAGTTTAAATCCGCTAATTCGCCTCTGATTTTAAACAAAATACTTATCTTTTCTGTTGAGCTGCTGTTTACAAAATAAGTGCTTGCCTGCATATTATAATTCAGTTTGCTATAATATGCTCTATATTGTGATGACTGCGCGTCATTGGTAAACGAATCGTAGAGTAGATTTCCTGTTTTCTCCAGTACTTTGTAAAGTGTATCTTTGATGTGTGTGGTTTGGTCGTTGCCTTCAAAGCTAAGGTTAATTCCACATTTTTGCGCCAAGACATCCCATTCCTGCACACAACCTGTTCTTGTTGCAAGTAATTTGGAAAGAACTATTCTTGGAAGTCGGTGTTCATCCATTTCCATTACTTTAATGACGTAGTCAAAATGCAGCTTTAATGTTTCCAGAAAAGGGGTGCCATTCCTGTCTCCAAGTGAATCATATAATTTGGTGTGCTATTTGGTAGCCTGAATACTCTTTTAACTCACCATATAAATGCTGGTGTTCCCCAAACCTCTGTTCTGTCTCCGACTTTCTTTCTCCAATTTTTTCCTTCGCTGATGACAGCAGCCTTAGCTTCTCATATTCATTCCAAGACTCACATATGTTAAGCTCATTAAATTCTGACCTTGATAGCATTATAAAAAGAGGTTTAACCAATAGGGTGGAGTTTAATGCTTCCAAAACGCAATGCTGTCTGCTATCCCTAAACCAAAAGCCAAACCTTCAGCCATTATCAATGAATGGCACTTACATTTTCGAAACCGAAAGACTTTCCATTTTCGGTATGTGCGTCCACGAAACACGTCCTTAGAACGACCACAACCATTTACACGAAGTCTTCAAGAAAGCTGCTAAATGTCTAGGTTGCCTCAAACGGTTCAAGATCTTTTCATCTAGCTACAATATTATAGGGCGTTCAATCTCCCCAAACTTGAGTACCTACGCTTCTCATATCTGGTCTTGTGCACCGAAAACCACATTGCACCTACTGGAAAGGATACAAAAACTAATTGGAGACACGAACATAGGTCCAGGGCGTCAAATGTGAATCTATCGCTTGAAATTCTTCATTGAACTCACTAAGGAACAAAATCTTCTTAGCGAACGAAATGGATATTGCCTGTTTTACTGGGATATGAAACTGTTAACTGAAGATGTTAATGACGACACGAATGATCAAAATATCCATCAAAAGTGCGCCTCGCTTTCATTTTCTTATTGAGATATGAAATCATAGAGAACTAAATGTGTAGAATTTTGGTTGCAGTGGTAGATTGAAAAAATATTAAGAAATTGTGGTAGATCTACCACATTGTGGTAGAAGTGACAACACTGGCACCTGTGTATTTTTAATTCCGCGGAGAATATCTTCCATCTTGTGTATGTAGGTTTGCCTTCTTTCTACTTGGAACATGCATCAGGAGAATGTTTTTTTTTAACTTTTTGGACAAACTTTTCCTGCAAACTAACCCGAACTGCACTCATGTGTCGCCTCTTGAATCAGGACCAACCATTTACAGCACAAAGCTCTAAATTTGTTTTCTTTTCTTTAATGCGAATTTCAACTGGAAAGGAACACTCAACAGGAAGAGCACCAAACTCCATCCTAAAATCCTTTCATCAGACACGATTTCCGCTTATCATCCCCTTCAGTTGTTGACTTAATCCCTTTACCCAAATGTATATTTGGTTTCTCTGCGTCTTTACAATCCTTTTGCAATCCTTTTCCAAATTAATAATGATGAACAGACGAAAAATAAACTGGTATATCGTGCCCACCACATTGTGACGACCGTAATTCGTGTACACTGCCCTCTATACCCTCATTTGTCAGAATCCAAATCCGAATGATATGCTTTTTGGGGCAAAGACATTCTCTAATTTTGCACTAAATGACTATGATGACACAAAAGTTCATTAGTAAGCTGAACTAGCATCAAAAAGCGTTTACCCCTTACAACCTTTAGATAGCAAAGCATCGTCCCCCGCCATTCCTGCGAATGTGTCCTTAGACAAAGTCTAGGTCTAGGTATACATTTGCATCCCTGTCGTAAATCAAATTTAATTAAAATCTGCCGACTGTTGTTTATAATTTCGACAACAACAGCATCGTCGGCGACGGCGGCTGCTAAGCCACTTAATATTCAAATGAATCCTTCATAAATCAAAATTTACTATTTTCAAGGATTTTCTTATAGAAATGGTAATGCTCGCATATACCCTTCTTAGTTTTAGTTACACAGGACAACAACTCAACCACCCTATCTGGCAAATGAAAGCTACATAAAAATATGAGTATCTGTGTGTCTTTTTTTTGTTATGACAAGCTCAATTCCAACAGGCAAGGACACCCTTAAATTTCTCCTTGCATGCGGTGACAATTTTCTATAAGAAAAGGATACGAAATTGAAAGTAATCCTGAATGAATCTAAGGAGTATTGTCGTCTGGTTCTTTGTCTTTGGGACAAGTTGTTGTAGTGTACTGTAAACGTAGTCCCCTTTGAAACGTTTTATATTGTAGCTAATCATAACAACTGCATTTATTGTTGCTTGATACTTAGAAACGAGTCCTTAAGGTGGAGGGGATCAAAACGACTGACAAAAGGAAAATAAAGCTGTGTTTATGCTATGAAGCGTTAAAGAACAGGGGTGCCGAACAAGAAGGACAACGCAATAACAGAAGAAATTTTTTTAAAAATGCCAACCAAGGTAAACAAGTCGTTATTGGGATACAGTAGTGGGTTGAAATTGTTAAACTTTAAAAGTGGGCCAGTTTGTTTTTTACATACATACATAAATACATACATACGTTTTCAATGGCCCGCTTATCCATTAAGTGGGTTGCGGGTGTAGGTTGCTCAAGTGGACCCTCCATAGCTCTCGATCTTCCGCCATCGACTCCAAATCATCAAGGGCAAACCCCATACGGGTAAAGGAGAGATTATGAATTTGATCTAACCATCTCATCCTGGGTCTACCTAGAGGACGCCTGCCCGATGGTACGGATTACATAGCACGTCGTGGGATCCTGGTCGGGGACATGCGTTTAACATGATCAAACAACCGAAGCATGGACCGCTCTGTCCGGAGAAGTAGCTGCTCGACATTGAGTTCCTCACGTATTCTGGTATTTCTAATGCGATCTCTACGGGTCACACCAGCAATACAACGGGGAAATCTCATTTCGGCAGCTTGTATCCGCGATCTTATTCTTTCGGTCATTACCCAAACCTCATGACCATAGGTAAGAGTTGGAACAAACACCGAATTAAAGACTGACAACTTAGCTTTGACACAAAGTTCTGTCCTCCTGATAACAGAATGACCAAGCTGTCTCAATCCTACAGGAAAACTCAGCATTTCTCCTTCCGTCACTCGTGAATAAGACCCCGAGATACTTAAACTTCTCCACCTGTTTCAATGGGACTCCACTAACATGCAGAGTGCATTGAACAGGCGTTCTGGAGACGACCATTACTTCAGATTTGTTCACGTTTACCTTCATCGCAGCTTTAACACAAACGGCTACAAACCGATCGAGTGCGCGCTGAAGTTCAGTCTGAGAGGACCCAAGGATGACCAAGTCATCAGTGAAGAGCAAATGACTTATCCTCAGATCTCCCAATTCGAAACGTTCTTTGCCAAGACTGCGCTGTAACATCCAGTCCATATAAGTAATGAAAAGGAGAGGAGACAAGACGCACCCCTGGCAAAGTCCAACGTCCACGGTGAAAGGGATTGATTTAACGCCGTTTATCCGAATACAGCTTTTACAGTTTGTGCTCTCAAGAGAGAACCGCCAATTCCATACTCCTGTAATACACTCCAGCAGAGCTGCCGTTTCAGATTTTTGTTGCGGAGTATAATTCGATTCCTTTGCGCAGTACCGGGCAGTACTCTTTAAGAATGAAAGTGTGTTTTTTTTTATTTATTTTTTTTTATAATTTGCTATCAGCTGTTGTGACGGTTCCCATTTTTCAGAATCTTTACAGTCTATTAGGTAATTATTTTGACATAAGAATTGAATTTACGGTAGCCGTCATTAAAGCATTTCTTTTCTTATCTTTTATTAGATTTTGTTCCAAAAACTTCCTTTCAGCAGCCGCGCTGCTATGTGGAAATGATAGGACCGAAACAATAAAATCTTTTATTGATGGGAAAATTTTTTGACCCAACTCGTTTTTTTTTTGTTTAAAAACGTGGTTCCAAAATTGCTGTAGCTTTAAGTCTTGTGATATATTTTCTAAATTAAGCAGATTTCGCTATTCTTCATCTAATACCTCCTCATCGATGCATACCAGAAAATTAGGAAATTGCGTCATTAGTGGAACAAGACTTGAAGCTAATTGCTTTGGATCAATGCCTTGCAATGCAACTAAAACTTTGTCATTGAAGTTGATGCGAGACAAAATTTGTTGGCAGACACAAATAAATAAACAACTAACAACGTACCTATTGGTCATTGACAGCACTGTGTCATAGCTAAGATAGAATGACAACTGGAAAGTAGGCGCGCTAGGTCATAAATGCATTTAACTTAAATTAGGGCAGAGACAGAATTTTTATAAAATAAAACTATTACATATTTTAATTCGCATTCTTATATTTGCTTTGGGTTGAGCAGTATAATTTGCTTTTGGGAAGTACGCAGTATTGGATGAAAAAATCGCAGTATAATACTGCTATTGCAGTACTTTCGGCAGCCCTGCACTCCAGAGTAGTTTACCTCGAGGGACTCGGTCGTATGCTTTCTCCAAATCTACGTTGTTTTTTTAGTTTTTTTTTTGAGAATGTTTTTTTTGTGGAGAATTTAAGAGCATGTCATTGCTGGAGGACCAGTTGTAACAACTGCACCAGAGGATGTACTAGATTTACATATATAGGTATATATGGTTTTAAGATGGAATTCCAATTGCCAAGTCGGACGTTGTGTCTTCTCGAAATCTCATAGTCATACGCCCTCTCAGGCTCTTCTAGTGTCTTTTTAAATAGAAGTACTAGCAACAAAAAGAACGTGTGGAATAGTAAGCCCCTCAACGCCTAATAACGTAGCAATTACTATGGATAGCCAGACCCGCCACTAAGGCGTATACATAATACAACTTCCTCCAAACTTGTTGAGCAGTGGAATACAAAAATAGGTGATTGATTCCTTTGGATTCTTGGTCATAGAAACATGGGGCTGGTGAACTCTACAGATCGATGTAGTTTCGTCCCCTAAAGTCCTTTTGAGAAGACTCTCTACTAGATCTCGTTCCGAGTAAAATAGTTTAGCCTTTCTAACGACCATTTTGTGTGGAACTATCACTAAAACATCTTGGGCTTCATAGTTAGTGTGATAGCCCCCGGAAAACAATTTACATCATAAGTTTTTGTTTTTACTTTACTAGACTAGAATCAGTTCACTTCTACACTGACGGCTCAAAAACCAAACATGGAATTGGTGGGGGTGTTTTCTCCGAAAGTCTTAATCTTAAGGTCTCCTTCCGTCTACCAAAAGTACTGTAGCGTGTTCAAGACGGAAATAATGGCGATCAAAGAGTTTTATCTTGGCTATAGGAAAACGTCATATCCGCCAAGGATATCTGCATATTTTCGGACGGCCAAGCAGCCATCAAATCCTTGGATTCGATCTCTATAACTTCTCTAGTAGCCCTCGACTGCCGATCGTCTCTTACGGAGATGTCCGAACAGTTCAACATTCACCTAATTTGGGTGCCGGGGCATAGAGACATTCCAGGGAATTGTAAGGCCGATGAACTCGCTAGAATAGGAACAACTCAACCCATTCTGCCGGATAAAGGCACCCTAGGGATACCAATCGCTACTTTTGCAAATAAAAATTGAAGCTGACAGCCACTTTCAACCAACCAACCAACCTACTTTACTAGACCGTATAAGCTCTATCGTGGCTATAGCTTGAAGAAGGTCTGCTACTTTCTAATTCTTAACTTTTGAGCCATATCGATGATAGACTTTCTATACTCATCGATTTCATCAGATATAGCGCATATTAGACGTTAAATTTACTGATGACTGAAATAATTTTCATAATTATACTTATCTAAAGGAGGTGTAGCTATACTAAGAGGAAGAAGGACTAATCGTTTACCACCTCTCCACCTATCTTGCCCTGGAATGGGAGATTTATAAACTTTCATGAGCGGCCGTTGTTGTTCTAAAAATTTGATGCATACTAGATGAGTCTTTATATCATCAAAGTATTGATCCATATAACGCATCGACATTCTTGCCAGCGAGATGCAAAGGATCTACCTTAGGCAAACAGCCAACTGGCAAGAGGTCTCTAGGTAATAGAAGGATAAAATTAGAAGAGAGTGAAACATCGATGGCACTATCTCAAGTCAGGTTGGATAACACGGCAAAGGGCAGATATACCCACAAACTGAAATTCACCATCGAGGTCTTGACAAAAAGACCAAACGGGGATTGCAACTACCACCTTACGCAGTTCTTATCGGGGCACGGCGGCTATCGGAAATACCTTCACAGATTTGGTCATAATAGCTCGCCTTTCTGTGCCTAATGCACACACTAAGAAGAAGATACGGATCACGCAATATTCCATTATAGGCGCTTTGCAGGGGAAAGAACGAACTTACCAGACCCCCAAAGTCTAATAAGCCATATGTTAAGGTCAGAAGATGACTGGCTAGAGGTATGCTCCTTTATAACGAGTATGTACATAGGTACACGAAGAATTAATGAAACTTGAAAGACTTAGAAGAGCCGAATTGGCGGACCCAGAGGATTTAGCATGAGTTGCTAACCAGTCCCGCGAAGTAATACCTAACGGCAGTCCGGCGGGGAGAGTGGTTGAAGGAAATAGAGAAATAGGAAATAGATTAGTACGTCAGGCGCACTCCTGACATCGATTATTCGGGTTTGCGAATCGTGCATCTTTAGAAGATTACCACATCCATTGGCGCAACCAACAAACAACGAAAAAAAAGGTCTCTCCTTGAGAAAATTTGCGTCTTAAGAGGACTTACATTGCACCATTCATCGTTCATATTCAGAGCTACATGTGCTTTAGGAAGACATATTCCCACAGACATCTTGGCTACGTCATCACCATACAGCACATGCCTAAGCGTTGAGTATGGTAATCATGTATCAAAACAGGGAAGGCAAAGTAGGTACATGTCACATTTCTGATAAAGTAACAGTTTAGATCTGTAAAAATACGGTTTCTGCCTATTCATTCAGCACCCAGTCTTGACGAGGGACTTGCCGAATCTTTGGGATTAAAAAACAGTTTCACCAACCTCTTAGGGTTCTTTAGCTAGTTGGAAACCAGAAGTGAAGATAATCATCGAAGTTGCAATCACTTGCTCATAACCTTTCTAGATCTTTTTTGGTGGCGCTTACAGTCCGGGGTGGACCACGGCAGTCATTAAAATAGGACAAAAAGTGAAGGGTTAAGTCCGTTAAAATCTTAAGCCTAGCTTAAAATGAATGGCAGCTACAATTTTGCCAGCTACAATTTTGCCAACTGTATGAGAAGCTTTCAGTTTTACTCTGAGAGGTATGTTTGTCAGACTTTCGTAAGATTTAAAAAAAATTGATCTGAATTTTCCTGGGAATTGAACCTAGAGCCTATCGCTCAGGTGAATTCCAACGTACTAACTTCTGTCACTGGCATCGCCCGTAGAGCAAGTTAACCCGATGATGTTCGACTACTTTCAAATGTATACCTACCAACATCTATCTATCTAAAATACAATGGCTTTAAGCCAGAACCCTGTGGTTCACTTTGGGGTAACTTAGGGACCATTTTGTCACTTGTAGATATAGTCTATGTGGGCGCAGTAGCGCAGTGGTTAGTGTGCTGGACTACTGTGCGAGGGATCCTAGGTTCGATCCCCGGAAAAACACAAATTACATCTTAAGGTTTTTTCTACTGCGCCACATCTCGCGAACGTCTGACAAACATCCGAGCCGTTCGGACTCGGCATAAAATTGTAGGTCCCTTCCATTCGTTCCAAAAATAGAAACTCACACAAAACGAATGGTTGCGAGAAGCTAGGCCTTGGGTGTCTACCGCCTGTTGTGCCGCCTATTTATTTATTTAGATATATAGTCTTTCCTAAAACAGTCTACTTCTATACTGATGCTTGGGAAGGTATTTCATAGAACTAATGTCATAGGATATTCATAAGTATCTGAGTCTATAGGGGAACCTATAGGCAACTCCCTGACTATACCTCGCGGACTATTTCCTCAAACGTTTGTTTTTAAAACTTGCTGTTGACATCCACATAAATGGTAAATGTACCTACCTATACAGCTTTGCATTCCATCTCATTGTACGGTTACAAGAGTGTCACCACAAAACTATTTTGAGCCCCATCAGTGCATAATGGTTTTCAACTTAAATCGGCTTAAAAATACCTAAAGTTTATTAAATCTCTCCTTGACTGTGCGCCACTTAAAAAATCCGTACACCGATATCACAATACAAACTTCCCTGCACACCACATACTCCACAGTAAAACAAACCAAACAATATCCACTCATTCACCGTTGCTCCATTGGTGTGAGGGGATAGCGGGTGGATTTTTGACATTTTACAGTGCAAGACCGGGAACGATTTGCATATGAAAAACGTGGCAATTCGAATTAAACGACAACAGGAGGCATCAGGATCAACTTCAACAACCATGGTGGTATACCTATACCTATATATATATATATGAATGGCTGCGTGTATGTGTGTGTGTGTACAGCAACGCGATTTCCTCTTAAATCTAATTAGCATAAGAGCGAGAGCACAGCTAACAGCAGATACCCGAGATCCGAGGGCTCTTCCCGAATGGTGAAATTAAATTGAAATAATTTTGAGTTGAGTTGCTTTTTAATATAAATTCCCGTTCCCATTTGCAGGATTTCCATTCCACCCAACCATACCTACTTACAATGATTTGCATAATCAGCATCATCTCTGCATGGCATAGTACTTGTACTTACAATAACAACAACCAGCAGTACTTTGCTATCGCCGCTATATGTAGACGCAGAGCGCACTAAAATAAAAGCTGGAGTTTTGTTAACGGCAGATCATAAAAGGATAACATTATAATGAGCTTAATGAGTGTCTATATTTCTGTGTGTGATGATAAATAAAACAAACGACAAGGACTTGGGCTTCGGTTTACGACACGACGCGACGGTGATGCCGGATAGACACTCTTGTATTTATATATACCGGTAAGTACAGTGCACCATCTATAAAGGCCGTTTCTGCACATACACATAAGAGTTAGTAGTCCTTGATGTGTGTGGATATGCGGAGAAAAAACAACATAAGTATATTTAGCATATCACATGAGGATATTATGGTGAGAGCTTGTTCTTTTTTTGTTTGTGACGCGTAATAAAAGGATATTATGACAGGAATAGAGTTTAACGGAAAGTTTAAAATTAAAACGAATGGAAAACCGTTCCTAATAAGAAGGTGGGGTTGCCGAAAAGGGTAGGTGGTTTCTATAGGTACTTTCAGCATATTGCGAGATGTGCAAATGGGTTAGCTTGGTATGTGGGTTTTGGCAGATCACGTGAGAAGAATGCGAAAATTCACTTTTGAATAAATATTTTGCATTTTCTCTCTCTGTGGAGAGGTAAGGTACTTAATTAGCTAGGATGTTCTCAGCAGTTAATGAAGTACCTGCCCTGTCATTCAATTTTTGATTACGAATAGTTGAAAGGTTGGTTGGAATTCAGAAAATGCATTATTTCATAGTTTCAAAAGTTGGCGACTACGAGTTTGGCTATAATTTTCATGAGCATGGACGGGGAGAGATGTGGCAGATGCATGATTGGTACGTGCGAGTGCGAGTGCGAGAGCTTTCTAAAGGGTATTTTTTTAGAGGTATAGATTTTTTTTTTAAATAAAGCACACAAAATTCAATACAATGACTAAATTTTGGCTTTATTAGGTCACAAATTTCATGGCATTTAATGTTTAAAAATAATTTCTGACATAATGACCTCCCGGCTGCGGCTTATGATTATGAACACCATCCTGTCGGTCCAATTTCGCACCACTTTTCCGAGCAAACCCGGTCTTATTTCGTCATTAGTGCGTCGAATGTTGGGTTCTAAGTGATCAATCGTTGCTGGTTTATCAGCTTCAGCATAGACCAGTGATTTGACGTACTCCCACAAAATGTAGTACAAAGGTGTCAAATCACACGAACGAGTTGGCCAATTCACAGGTCCATTTCTTGAGATGATTCGGTCACTGAACGTTTGGCTCGTCATGGTTTCACGCGCTGTATGGCATGTTGAGCCGTCTTGTTGGAACCAAATCTCCTTCAAATGATTTCCAATGACATGAGGAATAAAAAAATCACGAATCATTTGCCTGTAGCGTTCGCCATTCACGGTAATGTTGGCACCGGCTTCGGATTTAAAGACAAATGGGCCGATGACGCCTTCCGCGTGTAAACCGCACCAAACAGTGATTTTTCCAGGATGTAATGGAGTCTCATGAGGACTGAGCTCATTCCAAAAACGACAATTCTGCTGGTTTACATACCCGTCAAGCCTCAACGATGAAGATGATTTAACGACGATTTGTAAACGTTTTTCTGTTGTAAGTCTTTGCATGGTGATTTGCCAAAGTATACTGAAGAAAAAGTTAAACACACGTCATTAGTATGACATCTAGTTTGACTTTTGACAGTTATCCCTATCGGAAGTTCTATACCTTTAAAGAATACACCCTGTACTACACACACAGTTCGTTTGTATACCCAATGAAATTATTTTAGCTCGATAGTATAATGGCTTTTAATAGAAATTGAGTGGGGAAGCGAGGAGTAACAACGATTCTCGCTTGTTTGGGATTGACTCTGACAATTTCTGTTGGGAAATTATGTCGAATTTCAGTCTCTGAATTATTGTTTGAGAGAATTACATTAACAACAACTCGTAGACACATCAGTCACTTTGGTAGGAATGATAGCTATTTCGAACTACACCACTAATTCATCATCAGACTCCTTTTAAGTGATTGTTTGAATAGTTTTGAATTCTGACAGTCAATTCTCCGTATATATCCACTTGGGAAGACATTTCTGTTTTCCCCTGTCAGGAAGTGAACTTGCACTTCGATTTTCTCAATTGACCAAGTGACTACCACTTGCGCTAATTGAGCGACGAATACAAGCCCGTCAACTGTTTCAAAAAGGTGAAGACCTCGGCGTTGGGGAAACACAGACAGTTCAAACTTAACTCTGTGCGAATTTCCTTCAATGCAAAGAATGCACTTCAGTCATTTTTATAGATAAATAAGGATATATTGCGCATGCATGACCGAATCATGGAATTTGTTGAAAGCTGATAAGACGGCTTGCGACATTTACCCCTGTATGCAAGGTTGGATTAGGTTAGGTTAAGTAGGGTGTGAGTTCATCACAGTGGACTAGGCACCATATTGGGCCCATCTCTGGGGAACCTTAACGGTCAAAACCTCAACCAATTCGCCCAAGCAATTAATTTCACTACAAAACATAAAATTGGCTTCAATTTTGTTTTTGAGGCCAACCTTCTCCAAATTGTTGAAGAAGTACCTTCCAAGGTGTTTCCACCTATGCCGAGCAATAGCTTGACATTCACAGAGGAAATGAGTAATATCCTCTGCTACATGTAAGGCTTCGCAATACCTGCATGTGTCTGTATCTATTAAACATAGTCTCATATAGCGTCCTTCCTTAGAAGACAGTGCCAGGAGAGTATCTCTATTGTCATTCGTATAGCTTTGATCTGTTGAGCTTTAAAAATTCTACAGATTTTTTGATCTAGCTTAGGCCACATAGTCTTTGAGACCGTGTGACCTACTAATATTCGACCATTTTGGTCAGCCTTATTTTTAAGATCAAGATCATACCTAAATTAGGTAAATATGGATGATTTAGCCTACTTTTATAGGCCAATTAGAAAAACACTCGAATATGTAAATATCAAGCTGTTATATACCGCAAGGGGAACCTTCTAGCAACAACCAAGCAGACCTTACACAGCATTGTTCAATACATACTTCCAAAATAGTACAAGTCTAAGCTACTTGGTTGATTTCAATGGTTTGGAAAGCTGAACGTACCTATTGATCCGATAAACTTCACAAACTAGGCAGAGATTAGAGGAAGAGTTCTTTGGATTTTGGCTTGTATTGGACCTTTTCCTACCTTGTTGGCGGCTTTCATTGAGGATTGTATTTCTTAGTCGTCATTTAAGCTATATGGTGTGAGAGTAAAGGAACTTATTTTAGATCGAAATGCTAAAAACTCAGATCTGCTGTAATGTAATGTAGGGTATAATAGGCTCTTACGTTTAATACAGAGAGATGCTGAGGCTTTTTGCAAACCTCGGTTCCATAAATATATCTCCGGCAAGGCTCTTGCAAAAGCAGGCCGTTTCCAGGGTACGTGCCTTCATCCTCTCCATAGAGTCGGTAGGAGTCATTGTCAAATAATTTTTAAGATGGCATCTTAGTAGCCTAGGGACCCATTTTTCTTCTAGTTGCCGTAACATTCTGGCTTTGCCACGAGCAGGGCTTATGAATATTTTAGACTGCCTCTGGTCCAGAATTCAGAAAGGTAATCTTCTTTTCATTTTCTGATGAATGTGACTCAAAGGTGCCCGAAAAGGGCCCAGTATTGATGAGCAGCCGTGAAGTGTCTTTAACATCAAAGCCCTAATGACTTGATAACTAGGCAACGGCGACAATATTGACTTCACGCTGATGTGTAAGGAAATTGAAACATAACAAGCTTTAACACGATCGATGTTTTTTTTTAAATACTTTTTCCGGAAAAGGCGAACCTAAACGCTTCAACAGCGCCCCGAGATGCTTGCAGATGTATATTATATATGTATATACATTTTCGAGAGATATTCGAACCAGACCACCATTGTCGGGTCTCTTTTCGTCTCCCTACCACTATATACCTTACCCAGAGAGTCTCTCTGGATTTCTCCAGAGTTCTTCCCTGAGTTCGATTTCTACTGTTAGCGCTAGCATCTGTTTATGTGAGATCTATTTCATCCAATGGGTCTCGACCCAATGTTGTCTCAAGATCCTAATTCTTCTGCCAGCCAAATCTGGACACAATATATGTGCCGCTGTCTCAGATTCCTCCAGGCATAGCTTACAAGTATCATCCTCTCTAAGGCCCATCTACCTTAAATGATACTCGAAATTACCATGACCTGTAGTTAATGCCACCACCCATTTCAATGTTCCTCGACTCATGCTTAGAACCTTTCTCTGAGTGGAGCAGGTCGGCCATAGTATTGCCATTTTAGCTTGTCTACATTGTTCCACGGTTGACCACTTTCTCAAGTGTTCTGCCGTGATCCATTTGTGAATCAGCTGTTCTACCATTCCTCTACCAATTGAAGAGAATAGTTCTGGCCCCAGCAACTTTTCAGTTGACCCCTGTTTTGGCGTCGATCCCTATGTGTCCTCGTACCCAAGTCAGTGTTACCTGATTTTTAGATGAGCACTTGTTGAGCTTGAATACACATTCCAGTGCCAGTGATGTTGTGATGGTTGTCCGCCCCATGCATCTAATCACCGCCTGGTTGTCCTGTGCTATTAGTATATTTCTTCCTTCCACCTGACTCTCAAGCAAGTAATCCAACGCATGCAGCAAAGCAATCATCTCAGCCTGGGTATACTGAATCTACTCTCGTTTTTGACAAGCTCTAGGATCTTCCTATGTCCATAGATGGTACCACTATTGTGCCATTTCGCATCTGTTAGTATGTATGTTAGTTCTGCACTTAAATTGCTGCAAATTGTAGCCTTCTGGAAATATATCCCCAGGAAGCGAGTTCCAATTTTTGCTTGTCCTGTAACAGAAGGAGTTTTGGAAAGTTGATGTCCTCGCGGTTGTCAAGTGTGCTGTATGGTCATGAGCATTAGCAGCCTGTCTTGTGGGACGCCCAAAGTTGCATTTCGATGGATAATGTCTTTGAGTTCCTCGGAACATCTACCATGGAAGATTGGAAGTACCTATAGAACATGAATAAGTCAGCGACTTGTCTTCTGTGCACCAACGGTTGTATAGATTCGATGTGAGGGTTTCCAATAAGTCGAACAGCTCGTCTCTGTATGTTGTCAAGTAGGTTAAGTGAATGTTTTGGGGCCGAGCTCCATATATGGGAACAATATTCCAGGCCTGGTCTAACCTGTGCTTTATAGAGAAGCAGAGGTTGCTTGAGGCTAAAATACCTCTTTGCTTTGGTCTTAGACTCAAGAGCTACTTGACTCCGCGAAAGGATATAGATTGTAGATGCTTCTGCGGGCACCGTAGTCTTCTTGAGGGCTCTCGAAAACATCTCCATATGGAGTACACCTCCACTTGATTTAATGTTGTGTGATTTCCTACATCTTCGGAACCTAGCCTCATAGACCCCAACGAAGTGACTGGTACCATAATTTTCCATATTAAAACCGTCTCGTTGGTCAATCAAATTTGCGATCATTGTGGTAAATATTACGAATTCGTTGGTTCTCCAAGTTTGACTGTCTTGAAATTCCCTGACTCGATTCTTCCTTAACAGGTTTATGTATCTAGAAGCGGTATTTCTTATAGCTGCTGTCGGACAAATTTTCATTGACCCCGCTGATCCGTCAGGCTTGCTACTCAAGGCTCTAAGGAAAACGTATTTAAACGCCGCCGGGCCTATTACCTTTGCTTCATTGAGCCAGCTTCCGCGAAAGAGTAGAGTGCCCTCTAGCGACAAAGGCGGTAGTACGTATATCTTTGCTGCATGAAAACAGTTCAAATGAAAGAAACAGGATACTTATAGAACTGAGCGATCTTGCTAGCCCTAAGTAAATAGAAAAGACTGCCTCTGCCGTTAGGGGCACCACTTTTGAAATACAAATGCACCTGCACTTTTGGAAATCAAAAGGCATCGCAGCGCAGCGTTTTTTCTGCCTTCGCTCGTACCGTGGGCTGACCCTCGTTGTCGATCAATCTTGATTTCCTGAGCAGCTTTTCGCAAAAAGGCGAACAATATTACAGTGAAGGATAGTTTTTTGTATGGAAACTAATTTAAAAAATATTGTCTCTCAGAGCTTCTCAAACTTTACAGTAGCTACAAAAGTTGTGCGAAAGATGTAATTAAGCATGTGAAAAGAGGCCCACTGCTTGTAAAGTCTATTCCAGATGTTTTAGTATTCGATTGAATGCTAGAGGTGAACCCATAAGGCTGCTCACATCTGTTTCGACAAGCTTGGTGCTCAAAGCCTGTAAACATGTAATAAGCAATATACGAACATTATAATGCTGTTATAAATCGACATTAACCTCTTATCCCCTTCCCTATAGCCAGAACGAAGAAAAAAAATATATCAAAAAGGCCCATAATCCCCGCCCAGCACGTGGCTCCCAAATAAAAACAACTTCCAGCTACAGCTATACAAAAATCCAACCATTGTCACATCATTGACAGAGGCCATCATCTGAGTTTAATTTTAAAATGTTTACCTAAGACTATACAACAATCACATTAAGCTCCAGCAGCAATAAAGTGCATTCACCGCGTGTCCTTAATATTCAAAATCACCATTCAACCATCAGTGTCCCGTCTGCGCAATAAATCAAGCATTCACTTTGCAATTTAATTAAACAACCAGTAACCGAATAGGAAAAAGACGCGCTCGTAGGAGCTATTAAAGGGAATTACATGGAAACGCAATAATAAGATGAAAGTACTTCCACCATAATAACCTTATGCGGTTACCAGGACACCAGGTATTTAATTGAATGCTTTGTGTGCTCATCGATGTGCATCAAATAATTTAACCACCATATAGAGTACAACTCGAGCCGATATTCTCAGGAGGGTTAACAATTTTGAGTGCACGCGTGCAAGGACATGCGGCACGAAGAATTTGTCAAAAAGCTGAGATGATATTATAGACAAAAATTGAATAAATTGGACAAACAGCTTAGCGATGCACACACATATAAAAAAAGGGGATAATACTCTGCGCAATATCGTGCAATACAATGTCATTGAAGGACGAAGAGGTAAATGGAAAAAGGATGTTTTCATTATAATAATAGAAGCGTGCCATCGCAACCACCACCCCTCAATCACCCTTGTAACAATATGAATTCATGCATCCCTTCATTTGACGATTATTTTACTACGGTGCTTTGCCAGGATATTAAAATATTTAAGGACACCAGCAATAAAGGTAATTTCTATTCATCTAGCAACTAACACCATGGCTACACATAACAATACTGATCAATGGATAAGATGCATTTTTTATTCCACCCCCAGGAGCAATAATTGTCTGGGAAAAGTATGACAGAAATAAATGTGACAATTATTAATGCCGAAGGACAAAAAACGAGGATAAACTTTTCTCTGAATTGTGACAATGTTAATTTGATGTTTGCATTTTTTCATTTTTATTTTTTGTTCATATCGTCAGTTTGGGGAAAGTTGCATTTGAACAAGGAGACGATGCGATTGTGTACAATTTTTTTTTTCATTCTCCCCTTTAGTATATCCTTGAAAAACTCTGTGATTTTGACAACGATTGTAAGTTTTTTAATGAAATTAAAAAGTTTTCTCTGATCATTGTCACGAACTCTTCGGGTGAAGAGAACGCTGGGCGTTTCATTTTTAAATGTCAACTTTGTGCTGTGCTATTGTCATTTCATTTGCAGTGTGATCGTTTGAGTTTGCGAAGGAATAACAAGGATAATTTCATTAGCACTTTATACGACGTTCAAGTGCTAAAGTAAATGTTGGAGAAGAAAATGTTGGTTATTATTTTCTGCAGAACTTTTTTTTATTTTCTTGTTTATATCGGGGGTAGGTATATTTAATGCGCTGTGTTTTTAATGTTCGCCTTAAATTTGTTTGGAGGTCGTAATAACGAATTTTATTGACATTGTTATTTGTCAATCCTTAAAATTCAAGGTGGCTGTTAAGTTAGTACCGCGCAATGGTTTAGTGGGTTGTTGGAAAATGAGCAAGTAATAATTTCTACTTTTTGGTAAGTCTAACTAGAGATGTCTGAATTTCAGATTCCCTAGTTGACTAGACTTGCATTCTTTGTCACAATACTGGAGATTTTAGTCATAATCTTCTTTAACGCTTTTGGAACTATTTGCATAAACAATTAATACAAATATTGAACAAAATTAAAGTTTGCTGCCATAGCTATTTTGTTTTTAATTTTAAATTTCAGATTGCTGGAAAACTCGTACGCATCGAAATGTCAAATAAGTTTTAACTCGTCTTGAAAGCTTTTTTTGTCTTCCTTAAAAACTTGATATGACAATCAATTATGCATTGTAAAAGCTAAGTAGCAATATCTACTCATAAGCGGCTAAAATGGGATCTCAAATGTGTACCAAAAATTAACAGAAATTCGTTTTAATTCGGCCAAACTATTTTCCACCCGACATCCGACATATAATTTAAATTCATCCGCAGATTGACATACCTAAGCTAGATGAATGCCATACTATAAATGGTTTTTTTATTTCATTTCGATTGCAGTAGCAAATTTTTCGACAGTTCCTTGACTGTCGGATATCCGAAGGCGTACCTTGGCTACAACAAGGTAGTGGTCCGAGTCAATGTTGGCCCCTCGGAACGTTCGGACATCCAAAATACTGGAGGAGTGCCTTGCGTCGATCGCAATGTGGTCAATCTGGTTGACGGTTGATTGATCGGGAGATCTCCATGTGCCTTTATGAATATCGAGATGCGGGAACCGCGTACTTGCTATGACACCATTTCGCCCCGCCGCGAAGTCGATCAGCCTAAATCCGTTATCGGAGGTGGTGTCGTGTAGGCTGTACCTTCCGACAGTACTACCAAAGATGCCCTCTCTTCCTATCTTTGCATTAAAATCACCTAGGACAATTTTAATGTCATAGTTAGGGCACTGCTCGTATATGTCTTGTCCAAGAGCTCGTAGAACCTCTCTTTGGTGTCGTCGTCTTTCTCCTCCATGGGGGCATGGGCGCATATTAGGCTAATGTTGGCGAATTTAGCCTTGATGCGAATTGTCACGAATTGTTCACGCAGCTGAAACTTAAGACTTCTTGCCTAAGTCTGCCTCCAACGACGAATCCACATCCATTCTTCTTGCCCGGTCCATCCCATCGCACTTCTTGGATGGCGGTTAAGTCTGCTTTATAGCAGTTCAGGGCCTCCGCTAGCTGTTCGGCTGCACGCGGTCTGTTAAGGGACCTAACATTCCACGTGCAGATCCGAAATTCGTTGTCCTTTATTCGTTTGCCAGGTTCGTCAACAGTAAAATCATCCGTATCCGAGGCTTGTTGTTGCTTCGTAACTAGGTAGGTTTTCCGTAGTCGGGCAGTTACCCCGGCGTACAACCTCCAACCTGGAGGGCCAGGCCCTTTGTTGGACCCCTTGGACGAAAGGGGCCGGATTCATCCGGTGTCAGTAACCCACTTCGGGGATGTGAGAGCTGCCGTTGGCCCATAAAGGGTTCATCCGCCACCATCTCTATTTCAGGACCCTGACTAGTCATGAAAAATCCTCACTGACCTCAGCTTCAAATACGTCAAAGTAGCTCAAGTAAGGTAACTGTCATCTTGACTGTTGACGACACCGTTGATTCAGTCTAGTGAATTCATCCGCTGTACGTCCTCTTTCTGAGGAGCTCATGTAAGACTTCTGAGACTCGTTCAGTCAGTCTTTCCGACAGAGCATTATAGTGTTGCTATTTTCTTCGTGTTAAACACTCGCGCTTATAAGTTTAGCAAGCCAAGCCCGGAAGGGCGAGGCCAGTACCCGGTGGTTACCACGCGGAGGTAAAATAAGCACAATTGATGTGTATGAAAAACTTACAACAGCTTAATTTTATAAAACAACGGCTCTAACGATTTTGATCAAAATACATATTTAAGACATACTTAGTTCTTCTCAGAAAACTCGAATTTATAGCAGTTTTATGAATATTTCTCCAAAATGACTACCCCAAATCCCGATGTATTTACACCAGGCATTTTTTTGCAAAGCCCAAAACTTCAGTGGCAAAATTCAAAATTCATTGCCTACTTGCCTCCTTCATGTGTCAGTTCGGGGTGAAATTTGAAAGTAAGGAATAAAGTGTTATACATAGTTAATACGTATCTATGTTTATGTAGTATGTATAACTTTTTATTTTATTAACAAGGCTTCAGTTACTAAACCTGAGTACATCTTGAGTGGGTATGATTTGAAAGTAAAATTTATTGAAATGACTCTGAAATTCTGCGAGATTCGCAATAAACGAGAAAGTTCCGTGTGACCTAGTCGTGCACATTTTTTACATCGTTGTTTTGAGCATTCCTATGCTAGTTCATCGGTATCACTTTCATAACTTTTCGACGAAGTTTTGAGCAAGTTTGAATTCTGATCCATTTTCTGTTTTTTCACACGTTTTTTGATTTGACTTCAATACCTACCATATTATTGCAAAAATATTTAATTCAATCTTGAAAGTAAAGTTTTTTTTGATGGGATTTTCTAAGCACTTGTTCATTATTGATTGCTGTCTCGAAAGTGCTTTCACTGTTTAAACACTCTTCACAGCATTTTTAGGCGAGTTTTAAGCCCACTTTTGAATGCTTTGAGAAATCACTTAAACAATAGTTTTGATTTTTTGACTTTTAAACCAGTTTAAAAAGCGTTTTTGACTGTTTTATGATAGATACGATTTCTTAAGAGTCAAGGCATAAAATGTCAAAGTTCTTAAAAAATATCATAAAAAACCATTTAAAATGAGTTTTAAATGCGTAAAAAAAATGAATTTAATTTTTGTAAAAGTTTTTGGAGGCGATTAAAAAGCCGAAATCGCCTCTACTGTGTATAGATTATTATGGTCAAACGGTGATATAGGCTTTTTTGAATAAAATCTTCGAGCTCACAGATTATTCTTTTCTTTTATTGAAATTTTGAAGGTAGGTACCAAGAGTGTTAATTTTTTGTAAATTCTTTCGTTAGGTCACACTAAAAATCGGGTAAAAAACAGGCTACAAATCGACCGCTATTCAAAAAAGAAACAACTCACAAAAGAACGAATCGTTGTGAAAAGCTAGGCCTAGGGTAAATCGTTTTATGATGAACGCCAATCGTAATTCAATTTACCATCAAAGAAGGAGTAGTCATAAACTCAAAGTTATATTCAATCATCATGCTCCTTATGATGAAACAAAAATATGAATACCTTATACCGTCTAGTCATTTTTCGTCCTCGGATATCCGCACATTTCAAAACCAACACCAGCTCCTTCGTTTGTCTTCTCGATATCTTCCGATTATGATCATAATTCGAAAACTTTGTAGACAATTTCGGAGAGCATTTCCCACTACATATACAATCCGCATTCCATTCAACACTATTCACCCGTTCAAGCACCCACCTTCAACGTCTAATCCGCAACAGTCGAAAGTCCAAAAGTTTATGTTATGTCGGGCGCATGAAAGGAGACGAGGAGGCGAGTTAAAGGAAACATAAATTGTAAGCGCAGGGATACCACATCGTAAAATCGCACAATATCCTCTGCCACCATTTACACATATGTTCCACTCGCAGTTGGCGACCTAGCGGCAAGCAGTGTAGCATTTCCCCCCCCCCGCAGCATCTGATGCGACACACAAGGATACATTTATGCAAAAGTGAGAAACTGTGTCGGCTTAGTTTTCTCCTCTTGGAATGGGCTACTACTCGTATAGTGGTGATGGTGAGTTGTTTTTCTTGTTGCTGGGTTGTTGGTATTTATAGAATTTTACGACACACCTACACAAGTATATATGTAGTTCACTCGCAGCATGTCCTTTTTATTAGTAAAAGGGATTTTCTTTTGTGAGTTTGATATCCCAACAATTTCCGGTTTTTACTATCGAATACTGCAGAAGTGCGGAAACTTCTGCACACCGTTATGGTGGAAGTTGAATAAATTTCGGTCTTCCTTCTTGCAGGGAAGAACGGACATTAAATGAAGGCCATTAAATGAAGGGTTTTACTTCTGTTTCGTCTTCTTCTTGATTTGTTTGGCGAAAGTACCGGGAAAGGATATAATGCATGCAAGAGTCCGAAATGAGGCCGATATTAGGTTAACTTTGATGATGGATTAAATGCGGAGGTGTGCAAGATGTGGTTTGGGTATTGAGGGGCATACACATGCGCCTCCACATGAGCCAGAGAGGAACCATGGGATTAGTAGAGATTTAGGAAAAGTGGAACCGGGATGTGGTGAAGTTTGTTGGTTTTTATTACCGCAACAGGAAGTTCTCTAGAGTAGTGCATTTGTTTTTTTTTTTTTTTTTGTATACAGGTACCTATACCTATCTTCCATCTTAACGAAGAAGTTCGGAAGTAAAATTAATGGATTTCGGAAACGACGATCCTAGCAGAGCAAGTTCGTTTAGATACTTATTTTTCTATGAAGTATAGACAGATGGGAAACTCGAAAGTTAGATATTCACCAACATAACTCAGATACCTAGGACGAATTTCTTTTGTTATGTTAAGTTTAACAGGCTTGCGTCTGCAGGATGAAAGGGAGCATTATGTAGGTACTGAATGAAATTAATATAATGGAATTGGAATCACATACCTACAGGAGGCTAATAATGATAATTCCACTCGGGCTGGGGCTTTTTTTGGCGTGGAAACCTTTCCTGAAGCACCAATTGTCCGACGTCCATTCGAATCCTCTTGTCCGACCACTTGCCTTTCAAAAGTGACGCATAACTGACTCGACATTAGGCTCCTTTTTTTAAATACTTCTCCCGGGAAAAGCGAACCTATAACGCTTCAACAGCGCCCCGAGATGCTTGCAGATCTATGTTAGTTCTGCACTTAAATTGCTGCAAATTGTAGCCTTCTGGAAATATATCCCCAGGAAGCGAATTCTAATGTTTGCTTCTCCTGTAACAGAAGGAGTTTTGGAAAGTTGTTGTCCTCGCGGTTGTCAAGTGTACTTTATGGTCATGAGCATTAGCAGCCTGTCTTGTGGGGCGCCCAAAAGTTGCATTTCGAGGGATAATGTCTTTGAGTTCCTCGGAACATCTACCATGGAAGCACCTATAGAACAAGCATAGGCCAGCGACTTATCTTCTGTTCACCAGCGGTTGTAGATTCGATCTGAGTGTAGGGCTGTAGGGTCTCCAATAAGTTGAACTGCTCGTCTCTGTATGCTGTCAAGTAGGTTAAGTGAATGTTTCAGGGCCGAGTTCCATAGGTATATGGGAACAATATTTCAGGCCTGGTCTAACCTGAACTTTGTACAGAAGGAGAAGTTGCTTGGGGCTAAAGTATACCTACCTCTTTGCTCGAAATAGGTAGCTGAACTTAGAGGACGCCGATCTTGCGATATAGGATATGTGGTCCCTCCATGTAATTCCTGAATTGACTGTGACTCCTAGGAGGTGAGGTATGGATCGGATGGTCATCCATGAGGAACTGTTGATACATTTTTCCTAGAAAATATTGTGAGCTGTGTCTTGTTTGCATTAAATACTTCGCGGGGTAGATAACATCCATGACCGGTCATGAGACGGTTGTATGAGACGGTTTGTCCATCTTCCTTGTAGCGATTCGCTAGAGTTTGTTGTTTGTTAACAGAATGCGATGCTGACATTTCTTTCGCATTTTCTTTTTTCCTCGTCCATCTGATGGGCATTTTGGAGCAGCTGTATATAGCTTGGGCTTTTCGTCTACGATAGATATTGACTTAAGAAAACCGTAGTGTTCCGAAAACCCTTCTATCGTTTAAATTCCTGCCTAGAGTCTATTTTATGTTCCCAATTTGGACATCGATGTGTGTACAACTGCACATACGACACGCCTTTATTCGGCCTGGGGGTTTAAAAGGGTACAACCATGGCGCTTCGTCACACTGCAAACCTAAGTTCAGCCTGTACGCCGTACTTATCGCCCTAACTGGCAGCAATGCTGTGAGGCGATATCGCTATACCTCTAACCTAGTTAATATATCGTTTAAATACCTTGTCCACATCCAAGCCGAGTACAACCTGATGTTGGACAAAATTGAACCATTCCATTTCGCATTCCAGCTGACAGACGGAGAGTTAAATTAAAATGCCCAATTGAATATGCTCGCCTTTAGGTTAGAAATAAAGGGTCATGGAACCCGGAATACCTAATGAAATGGATAGGTGGGCTCTCACCAGTACACAAACTATGTAGGCTGGTTATAGAATTCATTCTCATGAAAATCGATAGCGCACTACTTGCTGCACATCATAAAAAATATGCAATTCCCGCTCCCATATATGCCAGTCGGGAAGCAATTTTGCACAATTCTGCTCCTTTTTGTCCTTGAATTTCAAATTCAATTCCATATTCTTTAGATGCACACAAAAGGAGTTGGTATAGATACTGAAACGTTGAACATTGAAAAGGAAGTTCGTCCGCATCGATTCCTTCCTTCTGTCATCGTGCTCTTATTATAGCTAAGGCTGACTATACTTTTGTCTGACCACGCCCTACATTCTCTTGGTTTTCGTTCCAAGGATTGCACTATCTTTGGTCGATTCGTCTGGCCAGAATCTATCCTCTTCAATTTGCACCCAATATTAATATTGACACTCTCAAACTAACAGAACTCAATTTAAGTTTTCTCCCACTCCTTGGACACATTGCGTCCATCCATCTGCATCTCCACCAAAGAAACAATTCCATTATATTCCATTCCGTACGTCTGTCTCTATGTCCTCTCAATGTCTACCCGCCATCCAGACAATACACTGCAAAAGGAAATGATCGTCTTCGTGGATTCGTTGTTGGTATATATACGGGCATGGGGAGCAGGCAGAAGGAAAACTAAGGTCTCGTGCGCTTATTCTGTCTTCGGTTGTTATGGATATCCTTTTTACCTTTGACTGGTATAATTTGAATACAAAGTAAGGAGTTCAAATTGGTGACGAGGGTGGACCTGGACCAGTCGTGCGGGCATGAGTTCAGTGCGCCACTACTGCCTGTCACTATGGTGGAACTTAATTCTTTCATTGTCTTACGGGGTCGTTAAGATGTCTGGGAAGGACTCTGTTCCTTTTTGTTGGTATATTCCCTTTTTGTTATTTTTTTCAATACGAATATCCTCTTTCATGATTTTTTTATTCTGAAATTTTTCCTCTGAGTCGCGATATTTTGTTTCAAGTTGCCTCGGAAGTGGTTTTTTATTCATATTTACTTCCATATAGTTGCTTTCAAAGCAGATAGATGAACCTGTTAGGATACCGTCATAAGTTTGCTACTTCAGTGCATATAATGACATTTTCCGCATGTCTTCATCATCGGTTTGACTTTGAACTCTGTTTTTCAATGGCATTACTTCCTTCTGTGCTTTATTAGGAATTCTTGTTTTCTTGTTTATATTAGGTAACAACCTACGCTTGTTGATGGTTGAAAATGTCCCTTTGATGATTAAAGGATGTCTGGCTTCGTGAATAGTTGATAATTTGCTTTTGTATAAACACAGGGGGGAAGTCATTAAGAATGATGCGTATCCATTGCAAGACGGAGAGAGAGAGGTACTAAAACAAAATGCGTCGCATTCGTACTATTTATTCCAGTCCGTCCAATCACACAATTTTGAAGGTCAGTTGACAGGTCATATATGTCCTTTTTTTCGCAGCTGATCTCTACTCCATCAGAAGCACTTCTTCGCTTACTTACTGAATTAATCAATCGAACATTATTTTGCTCTTCAAAAAGTGTGCTGTGCTATGAGCTCTGATGAAACGAAAAAGCGACATGTTAAACTGAAGCTTCTTACAGCTTGTTGGACAGTAATTCAGAACTCCCACAGGTTGAAGTGAAACATTTTATGACTTGCTGTGCAGTAATTCTGAACTCCAATGAAACGAAAAAGCAACAGGTTAAAGTGAAGCTTCTTGTGGATTGTTGGACAGTAAATCCGAACTCCTACAGGTTGAAATGAAACTTTTTATGGCTCACTAGGCAATAATTCCGAACCCCGAAGAATCAGAAAAGCGACAGGTTAAAGTGAAACTTTTTATGGCTTATTGGACAGTACCTCCAAACTCTGATGAAACAAACAACCAACAGGTTGAAGTGAAACTTTTTATTGTTCGCTGCGCAGTATAATTCTGAACTCCGATGAAACGAAAAAGCGACAGATTCAAGAGAACGTTCTTATGGTTTGTCGGAAAGTATAATTCCGAACTCGGAAAAGCGACCTTTGAAAGTGGGTACCTACTAGCTATTTTAGTATCCCTAGTTATTTTTATTATGTCAAACTTATTATGATTATAAAAAAGTCAGAAAGTCTGGCCTAAATCATGCATTTTTGAAAAATAGGGCAGACAATCTTAAACCTTGTTTTTAGGGTACGTTTATAAATAAGATCAAGCAAAAATTGTCAGCAAATGCTTTTAGAATTCGGTGCTGAGAAGTCCTACACACTTACTGAATCGCGAGTACTACAACCTAAACTTAACTCACTCAGACTCACGTATTCAAAAAGCCTTACTTCGAACCATTTGAAACGACTTCAAGTTCAAGATTGATCTGTATGTTTATTTATTTATTTATTCATCTACAAGTCAAGCTTACAGACTACAATATTTTATATAAGTAGAAAAAAAAAAAATAATTTCTGTATTATAAATAATATACCTACAAAATAATTATATAATTTAAAGTTCATTATAAAGCAGCCAAAATATGATACTTTTAAAGCGGTCTCTTGGAATAAGAAAATCAATGTGTCTACTAATTTCATTATACGATCTTAAGGATCTAGAGATTGGTTCATTGCGACCATAGTTTGTTTGATGCTTCATCTGAAAAAAGAATACATGATCTCTTAATACCCTCTCTGGAGCATAAATAGGAACCATAGATAAAATAATGGGACTCGCCTTCTGCAGAGATATTATGCCTTCTCGCTTTAAGAGTCATAATCACAAACCACAGAGAACTAGACCGTCGACTTCCCGTGCACCTACCCGATTCTCCCCGGAAAAATATTACCCTGTCTGTGAATACGTGTAAATGTCAAAATTAATGGCGGCAATGTAAATAAAACATGTAAGCAGCCATTTGTTGAGATGCGTTAAGAAACGGTGGGAATTATGGGGAACTAAAATTAGGTACTGTTTACATTTCAGATAAAATCATATTGCAAGTAGACGGTTGGTTGGAATGATTTAAATTCAATTTGAGCGAAAATATAATTTATATCGTTAATAATATTTTGTTCGCATATTCAAAAACTAATACTTTCTTTATCGCAACAACAAATCACCTAGTGAATGTAAAATGTAAAAAAAAAATTCAGGCATTTTATTTTACGTTCCAGCAAATTTGTCAAAATTGTTACCAACAACTAAAGGATAATTGTTGGAATTGTTGTTTAGTTTAACATGAGAACAATACCTTACGGCATCACCATAAACTATTATACTGCTTTTTCTGTTTTACAAATTATTTCGAATAATCTCACGCGTCCTTTTTCTTTTCAGGGAGTTGGTTGTGTTTTATATTTGTCTCCGAAAAACTTTAACTTTTTCAGTATTTGTTCATCCATAATAAAATAAAAATAACTAATATGTAAAGGATAACCACCTGATTAAGACAAAATTATTAAGAAATCACGAAAGGCGTTTCCACCGAATTTACATTTTTTATTTTGACATTGCCGTCAATTCCTGAAGCTCTTCATTCCAAAGTACCAAGAGCAAGTCTTTTTCGGGCCAATTCTTTCTCTTGCTTCTGATGGGATGACAAAATAAAACACTTAGGATCCAAATAAGATATTTTATTAAAAGGCGCAGAACAAGCGCAAAAAGAAAGAAGAAAATAGCAGATGTAGGAATTTAGTATAAATAAAAAGAGATGGAAATACATCTGCAAGCAAGAAAATATTTTGTGGTGCAAAATCAATTTGAGTTCACTGTCCTAACAGCTTTTGGTTTGGAAACATTACCTGACAATATGAATAGAACTCCTTTTTTATTTATATGAATATAATATAAATATCATAAGCTCATCGAAACAGTTTTGTTGCTAAATAAAAAGCTGAATAAAGAGCTGCTGTTGAAAAGGTATGTTTCATTTTATTTTGCGACAAGAGCGACGCAATTAAAAATAAAACGCGTAATTAGCAATAATGAAAATGTATAATAATTAACGAAATTAATGACATGAATTAGCTAAATCACGTTGGTGGGAACCTGTTAAAAGTTAAAGGAATATTCACAGGTTTTGGCAGTCCATTCACATGAACACTTTTCTTGGTCGTAACAGTTCACGAAGTTCAGACATCAATTTCTACTACCTAACAATCTCTGATTTGAGTTTAAGTTCAACCGAATTTTTTATTTGATAGTTTGTGGAACGGATTTGAATTTTGAATAAACTTGTGACAATTCGCGCTAAGGGTGTTTTTCTTCGAGGCAAAAAGTTTGGAGTTCGAAATTTCGTCGTTTATGCTCTTTTGAAAATAGTTTTTCCCATATTTTGATGGATTATTTTATTATTCTACTTAGGTACTCTTGCAATAGTAAAATGAGCAATTCGTTTATATAAAATGCATCAAAAGTGGTTTGTTCGCATAATATCAATTCGTTCGTTCATTCTCATGTGAATATTCCTTTACATCGCCGATTTTAATTGATATCAACAGTTTAAACAATTTAACATTCCCTAAAACTAAACTGTGATGTGAACGAAGTGTAACCGAAAAAAAATAAGAAACCTGCAGAACACAGCCCCACAGCCATAAACCACAGCCAGGTGCAACTACCATAGGATTTTGCTACGTATGCGTGTGCCGTAATTTCTTTCCTTTAATTTATACAGGCCCAACACATAAATAAATCCTATGGTACCAACAGCTTGTAGGCAAAGTCCGTTATGTGGGAGGAGTCGACGGTCTATTTCTTACTGGTTTGTGGTCATAATGCCCAAAAATCTAAGTCAGGCTCCATAAGACGGTTCAAAATTCCAACGCATTTTGAAAAATATATATTTTGTAAAGCGCCTTTGTACTTTTTCTATGCGATCCGAATGGGTGGAATAGTATGGATTCCAAACAACATCTGCATACTCAAGAACGGATCTCACCAAAGCGATAAAAAGAGATAAAAAAGTATGGGGATCATACTTTAGAGTTTCATTTAATAAACCCAACTAGCGAATTAGCCTTCGTCACCATGTACTCAATATGGGAAACAAAAGTGATATTAGAATCGATGATTATCCCAAGATCTTTTATTTTATCAACTCTTTTTAAAGTACAGTTATTAATATCGTAATTATAGAAGCAAGGAAATTGAGATCTATAAAACGATAGCTATACAAGAGCATTTACTAACATTTTTAACATTAAACAATTATTAACACACCAAGTGGATAAATTGTTGAGATCAATTTGAATCTTAGAGCAGTTATCGAGGCTTTTAACTTTTAGGACAATTTTAAGATCGTCCGCATACATAAGGCAATGACAGTATTCAAGGTTTTGGATAATATCATCAATGAATATAATAAACAGGAGCGGTCCAAGGTGACTACCTTGTGGGACTCCAGAAGTGCAAGAAATTGATCTTGAGTGATGATTATCTAAGCAAACTCGCTGAGACCCACCGGTTAAATATGATGAAATCCATTTTAACATAGCAGAGTGAAAACCAAATATCTCAAGCTTTTTAGTAAGCAATCTATGATTAACAGAGTCAAAAGCCTTGCTAAAGTCGGTGTAAACAGCATCGACTTGAAACCCATTTTCAACTGCATTAGCAACAAAGGACGTAAAGTGCACCAAATTAGTTGTTGCGGAGCGACCAGAAACAAACCCATGTTGCAACTCTAATATGTGTTCTTTGATATAAAACTCTATTTTATTCTTAACAATGCACTCAAAAAGCTTTGGAATGGCAGAAAGTTTACAAATACCTCTATAGTTTGCAACATCGTTTTTAGAGCCAGACTTAAATATTGGAACCAAAAAGGAAACCTTCCAATCATCTAGGAATATCTGATTCAAGTGATCGGTTAAATATTTTAAGCAACTGTGTGCATATGGAGTTACAGCAGTTTTTTTAAAATAATGGCTGGAATACCGTCAACACCAGGTTTGCCTTGGTAATCCGTTGTTGCATCTTTTATGGTTAATAAAAGACCAGAACGATTTACAATCAACTTTTAGCTTTCTTTCCATATTCATAATGTAATTATTATAGAGAAAATTACTCAAAATTGTAAAATCTTTCCTAGATTTAGCAAACAATTCTTTATTGTGAGTGTTATTCAACTTCTTGTAGCGTTTGTGGGCTTTGTTCTTCAAATTTTTTAGTTGCAAGAGACGTTTATTGTACCATCGAGGATAAGAATTCGATTTTCTTACTAAGCAAGGAACAAACAAAGAAAAACCTATATTCATTATGCTAGAAAAATATTTGTACATATCGTAGAGACATCGATTTTCTAGTTCCATACCCCATACTGGAGATACTCATTTAAAGCGACTAAATTACATTTAAGAAAATTAAAAGAAGCCGATATGTCAATCAATAGCAAGAGCTAGTCATCGCTGGAGCTCTTCATTCTTTGCTTTGCAAGCGCTTGAAACTGATGGTAACGCTGTTTTTATAGTTTTATACATGGTAACACTATAACGACTTCAGTCTGCCTACATTATTGAAACCTCCCTAATAAGTAGGTATAGAAATTACATACCCAATCGCAGAAATTTTGAGTCCAATCCCATTTCAAGCTAAACGTTGTTATACACACCTAAAACACCAGAAACTCCTCAAAAAATTACAACACCATAAAATCGTATTTTTCAACTTGCCAATTAACGCATTACCAACATCCCAGCACCTTTGTCCCCAAATCGCAATCTCATCTCGTTTCATCACCACTACTATCTTGTACCACAAATGCTTTTATTTCCAAGAATATCCATTTCATATCAAAGTCTGTCCCCCGGGAGGTCGCTTTCAAACACAAACACTGCGTCAGATACCTATCCAAATCCAACACCTACGCTCTCCTTTCAGAGAGTTATTATCCTTCGGGGAATTTTCAGAGGCTCTCATGTTAGTGTACTCTGCTCCCTCTTGTATCTGGGCCTTATTGATTCACACACACTTCTGGTAATTAAGACTGGACTGACCACCTGAAGCCAAAAACAAACACGCCAACAACACAAAAGTAAATCATTAATCGATTTTCCTTCAGTCAAAGGATATTTATGTTTGTCCTTCAAGCAATGAATATTGTTATAAAGCCACTTCAAGGAAATTAGTATGCCTTGTAGATATACAAGCGACATTGTATAGGTGAACCAAACAGAGGTATATGTAGAATCAAAAAGAGACTCTCAGTTCTCAGTATACTCACAGGAGTCAGTTGCAGGTCTCAGGACATACACAAAACGCATAATGGAGGATATTCTCTAGCAAAATGGAAATTTTCCCTTGCAGCCATTGAGCCATTAATTACTTCTGGGCCAGGCACAATGCACCGCACATACTATATCCTTAGAGAGTTTTGGAGTGCTCGACGCTCTGGCTGTTTGAAAATGTCAGAAACCATGTTTCTTCATCTATATGGGGTAGGGGGGAAGCTCGTGTGTGTTTTTAAGCTGAAGCATAGGTACTAATACACCTTCTGCCATCATTCCCGTCCCTGACCATAGAGTGGCATCGCAAGCTGATGGTGTGGAACGTCCTCTGACAGATGTACAGGGTGTTAAAGATATTATTTAAAATGAAATTTTAAATTTAAAAAATTTTTGTTTTCACCAAATTTCTTCTAACTTCACATCACATGTGTACAAATTTTGGTCGGATTGAAAATTGTCAGTGTAGCTATTTTAAAAATCATATGGACGATAGTTTTTAAAGTCATTGTCGTTGTTCTTTCAGAAATTTGTACTAAAACATTTATTAACTCTTTCAATAAACGTTTTAATTTACAACTTGTACAGACCTTATTTTTTTAAATCACGTCATGTTGTGTCTTTTTATTATTATTTGATTTATCGAAAGTCGAAATTCGGGTTTTTAGAATTTAGACCACGCAATAATAGAACGAACAAAAGTAGGTAAGGTATCTATGTACTTGTTAATTCCGCCTAAATCTGACAAATCTGAAAATATTTAGGGTCCGGGTTAATTAAATGTTGTCAATAATCTCAGTGGAAATGTTGCTCAATTAAAGCTGCTTGATTAGAGCGGCACATATTTTAAAATCCCAAATTTTGACTTTCAGTGAGGGGGATAAATCATCTTTGGTTGCACCCTGTATAAATAAGCAAGAAAAGTATATTATCTCGTTTCTGGAAATTTGTTCAGTATATCCTTTACATATTTTTACCTGCATACTAGGAGCAAGCCAGAGATTATCCTTTAAAGAGGAGGGAGGAGGGATAAGTGTATAAGGAGCCACTATTCTTCTTTGTCTGCATTATAAAGCTGTCTTGGTTAAGGGTTAACATTACGTGGTAGAAGTAATTTTTTGCCCTTTGCCGTCTTCATTTCGGACAGTTTTGTTTTATTAATGGGTTAGGTCGGTATGGGTGTGGGTTTTTTGGTATGGGGTTTGGAAGCACACGATATATGATTGCGTTGTCTTTCGAATTTCATGTCACACATGATTGACTGTGCATTGACTTTCGGCAACTAGTGGGAGTGTTTTTTGTATTTTTTTTTTTGTGCGGTCAAAATGCGTCGAAAAGAAGTTTACAAAAAACCGTTCCCGCTGTTTGGCCGGTAGGTTGTCAGCACTAGCACCAGCAGTCATTTTTGGACTAAATTTTGGATATCATTTTGGAAATTTATGGAAGCAGTGGCTCAGTGGTTAGTGTGGTGGAAACAACCAAACCTAGAGGACCATCAGGCTCTTTGATGTACCTTTTACACGAAACCACTTCGGGGTGTGAGAGCTGCTGTTGACCTATAAACGGTTGATCTCCCACCATCTCTGTTTCAGCACCTTGAGTAACCCTGAAATATCTACATTAACACAGCTCCAAATATGTCGAAAGTAGCTTAATTAAGTTGCCTATTTATATTCCTCTCGCCGCTTTGTCGTCGAAGAGCAGAGGAATCGAATACTCTCTTAAATTCAGACTGCGCTGATGATTTTTGCCCATTCTCGCACAAAATCATGGTGGAATAAGTATAAGGTGGTCTCGTCGGCAAAAAGTAGTCCCTTAACGACACGTTTTTCTCTTTATTCAGCGTAGTAAGTGTACGTTAACGAAGCGTTAAGGGACCAAAAAACGAACGAGTCGGCAGCCGACGAGACCACCTTATACTTATTCCATCATGCACAAAATTACCTCTGAACCAGTGTTGCCGCCGAAAAAAACAAAAGCGTGCCACTTTTTTCAGTGTCCAAAGAAAAAAATTAAAAATATTTTCAAACGTAAAAAAATATTTATTTCATTTTCGTGTTAAATAATTCGGGTTAAATAATAATTTAAATAATGAAAAAAAATAACAAATTTTTAATAAATACTACATTATTTACAAAATATAAATATATATTGTATGTACATTGTACATACATAAAAATTAAATACATAATTAAATTATTAGGATGTTGAAAGTTTCAAAAATTATTTGGCTTAATTATTTCATTGTACATATGATATACAGTCTGTCACGAAATTGTTTTTACAAATTTCTTGACAAACTCATTTTTGCTTATTTTTTATTACTTTCATAATGTAGTATTTTTTGTAACTGTTCATTAGTAGATATATTAATAAAAAGAAATTTGTTAAAAAAATGAAGTACAACATCAAAGAAGCTCTTTTGTTTTATAAAGAAGCTGTCTAAATTACCAGTTGTTTTCCTTTGTAAAAACAATTCCTTGACAAACTGTATGTACATAATTGCATTTAATGTTTTATTAGAAAGTCTGTTCTTATTCTGTGTTTTAATATTGTTCAGTGTTGAAAAAACTCCTTCTGCCGATGGGCTTCTATGAGGCAATCTAAGGAGGGCCAACATAAATTTTGAAATATTTACGAACATTCGTCCAAAATATTTTTGAATCTTCAAGAAGAGAGCTTTCTGCAGTCTAATTTCAAAAAATTTGTTCATTTCGGAAAAAAGAACATCCTTCTCGCATTCCAATATATGAGAACATTTTTAAAGTAGAATGTTGAAGTGTGGAAAAATAGCTACTTTGTGTATTTGAATTCTGGTTTAGAAAGGAAGGGTCAATAACCTTAAAAGCGTTTAGTACGTAAGTAGAACTCTCAAAATGAAAGAAAATAATTTCGAGTTATAGAAACTTCGAGTTATGGAGGCCAAAAATTGAAAAGTTGAAAACGCAAAGTTCTCAATAAAACTTCGAGTAACAGAAAAATTCGACTTAAAGAAGTTCGAGTTATGGAAGTTTGACTACACAAGATCAGTTCGATTTCTTGTGAAAGTTTTTTTATAAAAAGTTTGCCAGTTTTTTAAGACAACATATTTTACATCAGTGCTCAAACCTGAAAGCTCCAGTTAGTAGAATAAGAATTTATTTAGTTGGATTAAATGGGATTTAGAAGAATGGGTGCATTCATACCACAAACCAGTAAGAATAGACCGTCGACTCCTCCCACATAACGGACTTTGCCTACAAGCTGCCGGCGGGCCCAGGATTTTTCATGTATTGGTGCTGTACAAAATCAAAGGAGCGCCATTAACGCACGCATACTTGAAAAATCCTAGGCCCATGGTATAGCATGGAAAATCATTGCCGCCATTAATTTTGACATTTACACGTATTCACAGACAGGGTAATTTCTTCCGGGGGGAATCGGGTAGGTGCACGGGAAGTCGGCGGTCTATTCTTACTAGTTTGTGATTCATACGTAGATATTCAATTGAATTGAATTGAAAGGTCGCATCCAGCTTTGTTAATGAAACGTAATGGTGTGCTTACATTGAGCTTTAATTATTTGAGTAAGGTGAGAGAAGTGAAGAAAGCGTGCCATTTTCAATTTTTGCGTGCCACGGTGCCACAAATAAATTTGCGTGTCCAAAAAGCACGATCGTGCCACTTCGGCAACGCTGCTCTGAACTGAAGTATAAAGGGGGTCAACGTCGAATCCGTGCTAATTTTATGATTGTGTATGAAAAGCGACCATCACAGAGAAAATAGAAAGTTAAACAACGTCCAAATATATCTCAAATGAGACCGTTTACAAGACTAAGAGACATGAACCAATGACACTGTCAACAGAGAAATAGATACCAGTGGATCAATCGATCACACTTTTAGAATTCCGATTGCTTTTAAGCTTGATGCAATCATGCAAGCCATATTGCCTTAAACCCCAAAGAAAAACCCAAGTATAGGCATAGAAGAGACCCTTGCACCGAAAAATCCTTAAGATCATCATCAGGTGAATAATTCACTTCCTTTAAAAAATAATTCATTCCTTTCATGTCTGCTCCTATATCAGAAAATCCTAGTTTAACGTTCACACCTCCCATTCACCTCGTCGACATTGCAAATCCTTTAATTATATCTACCATTCTCCCTGCACCATTGTCATTGTAATCTACACGCCATCTTAACCCTCCATCCTAAATCCTTTTACATTTTTTTTGTTGTTACGATTTCGTCTCCTCGTCAAACTAATTACATACTTAAGTGGATGCAAAACGGTAGGGAAAAAAAACCTCAGAATAGAATGGAAAAACTTGCAGTAAATCCGCTGGAAAACAAAAGGACATTCGCCTGTCGTCGTCATCGTAAACTCAGTCAACTAACTCCAAGTGTGTCCTTGTCCTTGTCATCATACCCTGATCCCACGAGACAGAATGAACACCTCACCTCCTGGGAAATTGCTCCTGCACTAATTTAACTTTTATTTTATTTTCTCTCCTCTATACTTTTCTACACCTACTACACATTCAGTTCCTTGTTAATCTTTCGTTCTGAATCGGTTGGACGACAAGGGACGAAACAAATGCAAATCCTTTCTGATTCTATACATTTTTTTGTCTTGCCAAAGAAAGAAACACAGAGGCCAGCAGAGGTTGCAGTTCGAGACTTTTTTTTTCTGCTTTGTTTGGTGTCCTTTCTATTGCGGAACGGAACGCTTTCTTTCTGATCCTGCATACTTTTCAGTGGAAATTAGTTTTTATTTTTTATTTTCAAGTTCTTTTCATCTTTTCATGGGAAACAAAAAAGGAAATCTTTTTCATAACCATGATCCCCTTCGTCAGAGAGGTTCACCTCTCACTTCATTCAGCGAAAGGACTATGTAATGTAGTGTGGGTGACCGGCGGCGGCGGCGACGGCGGGTGGATGTGGACTTATAAAAAGATCCCTATTCATCGGTGTGTCTGGAAATTCGCTCGACATTGTGGGGACGGAAAATGTCATCACACGTAATAACACGTTACAGAATGTAGATATACCCACCTCTGGGGGGAGTTTTCGCTGGGCAAGACGGTGGAAAAGGACGTGAAGGATTTCTCTTTGCGGCGCGCACGTTAGAGAGGTAAATATACTTGCTAAGTAACCACTTTGTAAGTGAATGTGGTTACAGTTCATGAGTGCAGCTGGCGATGGATGCAGGGACCTAGGGTGCAGGAAGCTGATGGTAAAGCGCATAAAATTAATCGAGATACTTTGCAAGGTATCTAGTACTCTTTTTCGGTTTTTGATGCCACAGGACGAAACGGTCCTCTGCTAAGTAAATGGAATTATTTTTGTGGGATGTTTATTTCTGCTGTGACATTATGTGGCATTTTTCTTTTTGCTTCATTTCGGAAATTATTTGGAAGTCCTAAATGAAGAGATTTAACGAGATTAGTTATTGTCCGTGTATAAAAAGGTGGGGAAAATCAAAAACTGTGAATAATATGGTTTTGAAGGTTGTGCGCCTGAAAGAATAATAAATTGAGGCAAACAAAGTTAGGGGACCATTGGCAACGCTGTTTTATGTCTTTCTTCCTGTGAAGAACTTTTGAATGTGAAGGACGAATGCTGATCAGAGATACCTACATATTTGTTCGGAGAATGGTTTAGGGCACGCAAGTTTTACTTTGAATTTGGAAGGTACTTGGAGAAATAGCAGGACCTCTACTTGCGAGAACCTATCATTGGTCTGTCCTGCTGTAGTTAGGAAAGCTGATTGAACTGGGTAGTCCAATATTTTCGGAGTCTAATTTCGCGCTAACGGCCATATTTTTTTTGTAAATACTTCTCTCCTGAAAGGCGAACCTACGCTTAAACAGACCCCGAGATGCTTGCAGCTTATCTGCCCTTATGGTTAGTTGCGAACTTAAATTGTTGAAAGATAAGGTACTTTGGAAAAATGTCTTCAGAAAACGAGTTTGAAGGTTTGCTTATCCTGTAGGCAAAAGATTTTTGGGAAATTGATGTCCTCGGGGTTGTTAAATATAGTGATAAATTATGTGCATTCGTTGCCTGTCTTATTAAGGCGGTCATATGTCCCATTTCGAGGAATAGCCTCGTTATGTTCCTCTGAACATTCGACGGGGTAGTATAATGTTATTTATACCTATAGAATAGGTATAGGTTAGGGATAAATCTTGAGGTAGCGGTTGTAGAATTTAGTGAAGGATCTTCTATTAGTCGAACTGTTAATCTCTGAATGCAACTTTTTTTTTTTTAAATACTTCTCCCGGGAAAGGCGAACCTATAACGCTTCAACAGCGCCCCGAGATGTTTGCAGATGTGTGTTAGTTCTGCACTTAAATTGCCGCAGAATTGTAGTCTTATGGAAATATATCCCAAGGAAGCGAGTTCCAAAGTTTGCTTGTCCTGTAACAGAAGGAGTTTTGGAAAGTTGATGGGTTCGCGGTTGTCAAGTGAACTGTATGGTCATGAGCATTAGCAGCCTGTCTTGTGGGGCGCCCAAAAGTTGCATTTCGAGTTATAATGTCTTTGAGTTCATCGAAACATCTACCATGGAAGTACCTATAGAACAAGCATAGGTCATCGACTTGTCTTCTATGCACCAACGGTTGTAGATTCAATGTGAGTGTAGGGTCTCCAATAAGTCGAACTGCTCGTCTCTGTATGCTGTCAAGTAGGCTAAGTGAATGTTTTGTGGTCGAGCTCCATATATGGGAACAATATTCCAGGCCTGGTCTAACCTGAGCTTTGTAAAACATAGAACAAGTTGTTGGGCCGTTTCTGCCATCCAGGAACTACGCTTTAGGTGTACAGCCTCACAAAACCACGCCCGTTGTTGGGCCACCTTCTACTACTCATAAGAACCACGCTTAGTTTTAGGGCCTCCCATAGCACCAGACGTCATTGAATAATTGCATTCTGAAGCTTGTCATAGGTATACGTATAGCGACCTAATAATTGCTAAGCCAAGGGAGTTCAAATTTCGTTATAAGGTAATCCTTAGCCTATGCCGGTCTGTTGAAAAACCCAGTAACCGGAGATAACAACTTACTTACTTACTTAAGGTGGAGCTACAGTCCGGTGGACCTGGGCCTCAACCATCAAGCGTCTCCAGCCAGCACGATCTAAGTTGGTTAAGGTCTCTTTCGCCACTTGCGTGCGCCACCTGAGTCTTCCTCTACTGCGCCGTCTCTCGTGTGAGGATTCGAAGATCATCCGGGCCGAAGCATTCACATCCATTCGCTCCACATGACCCCAGCCACCGCAGTCGTTGGACCTTCATTTTTCTGGCTAGGTCGATGTCGCTGTACAGTCCGTACAGTTCGTCGTTGTATCCCCTCCTCGATTCACCGTCTATGCAGACGGGACCGAAAATTACTCGAAGAATTTTCCTCTCAAAGCAACCAAGAGTAACCTCATCCGCTTTTGATAGAGTCTATGCCTCTGCACCATAAAGTAGGACTGGGATGATTAAGGTCGTATAAAGGGTCACTTTAGTTGTTCGAGATAGGGCTTTGCCACTCAATTGCTTTCTTAGCCCAAAGAAACAGCGATTGGCAAGATTTATTCTTCGTTTAATATCAGCGCTGGTGTCATTGCCTGAGTTCATAGCGAAGCCTAGTTAGACAAAGTCCTTTACCACCTCAAAGTTATATCTGTCTATAGTGAGATTCTGTCCGAGACGTCGGTGTTGGGTGTCCTTTCTTGATGACAGCATATACTTCGTCTTGCCCTCATTGACCGCCAAACCCATCTTCGCCGCCTCCGTCTCAATGCTCCAGTGACTTCACGCTGCGTTCTGCCGATTATGTCGATGTCGTCGGCGTAGGCGAGTAGGTGGACGGACTTTTGAAAGATAATGCCTCTGGTGCCGGAGATAACAATCCCTAGTTAAAAAGCAAATCACAATATACCTACAAGAATCCATTTTTATACATATACCTTGGGCATGGCTACATTTTTGCATAAATCACAACAGTTCAAGAAATGTTTCCCGAAGGATTTAAGAAATCCTCTTGCTTATTCCCAAGCGCCCCAAAAAGCGCATAGGAAAATAAAACTAAAATATATATAATCTCCTGCAGATGTATACTTCTTGCATGAGGAAACGGAAACTCCAAAGTAGCAGGAAGAATTACTACTACGAAATCTTACCTATTCATATCACCCACGGGATAAGGATATAAGGCTCGCCACTGGAATCCTTTTGTGCGCTGGCTGTTTCTGAAAACTATACGCGAAACACAATTCCCTTGTCCAATGAATTATAGCCATGAAAGGGTTCTCCATTCAACTCCTCTTGAGTGTTTCTCGAAACAAAAGGTATTCAAATGAATTAAAATTGGTGTCCTGCCCAGTCAGGATAGTGAATAATTTACTATCTCGAACAGCAGCCACCGCACCTCATGTCGTACCTCGTGTATCCTTTTCTATTTTCAGTAACTGGTTATATGTTCAATGGCTCGTATATAGGTATCACGTAATTATAGCTAGAATAGTTTACAGCCATCAGCAAATCGATTCAGTTATACCTACATCCCCTAGACGTAGACCCTAACGTAATCAGGTTATTATACGACAGCCCTTCAGCTGTGGTGGTAGGGTTGATGCTTTTCATTATATCGTCTAGTGTTGCTTGTTTCACAGTAATTAAACAGCCATCCCTTTGAAGGTTTCCCACTCTCATAATAACACCTGCAATTAACCCGAAAAGAGGACTTCTTTTCATGGCCTAATACGGAGCGCTCTTTGGCATGCTCTCACAAGTAATTATGGATTTTCCACAGCAATGGAGAAGCCATATGTAAGCGTTGAACTTGTATAGAGTATTATGGTATACGTTTTGTGGTGGGCTGATTTGGACTCTCCATCTCTTTCATTCATTCATTTGATGTTCATTTATGGCTTTCATCTTTTGAAATAAAGTGTCGCATCCGATTTTGTGTCCTTGTTTGGTCTCTAACATCATAGTTGGATCATACTGCTGTGTTTGCTGGTGATGGTGATGGTGATGTTGATGCCACTCATCTTGTCTAATCACCGAAAAAACGGTCCTAGACGGATTGGGGCTTACCTACAAAAACTCAAAAGGACACCAGCTTTAGGGATAAAATGGATGAATTGGCGTAAGGATGAACAGTTTTCAATGGATTCGAAACAAGCTGGTGTGGTGATGATAAGTAAGGGTTATAATTAGGCGGCGTTGTGGATGGTGTGCTCTTTATTTATTTTTGTTTTTCCCTACACTTAAGTTTGGATGACGGCTATTTAGGCAAAAGGGACTTTTTTCTCGGAAATTTAGTGCTAAGTCCGCTTGTGCTCTTGTGGTCACAGGCTTATCGGAAATAGAACAAAATGTCTGGAAATAGAAATGAGGGAGGGTGAATTTCGAAAAATATACCAGGAACTGAGGAACAGCTTTTAGATTCACTTTGTGAACTTAAAAGTAGAGCTACCTATCTACGGGTGTTCATGGAGAACGTGGTGGGAGAAGGAAAATTGTGCGTGAAGTTGAGTTGTGGCAGACAACAGTCTGTAATCAGTTTTTCTAATTGATAAACAGAAGAGATAATCATTTCTGTTACGGAAAGGCTTTCTGCAATCAATCAGAAGGTGTAGTCGCGGGTGTAGGATGATGAAATAGAGCCTCCTTAACTCTCAATTTTCGGCCACCACAAATCATCAAGGACGATTCCCAAACGGGTAGAAGAGAAACTTAGAACTTGATATAACCATCGCATCCTGGGGTACACCTCTGTCATAATGGCACGGATTCCAAAGCACGTTCTGAAATCAGAGTTGAGGACATAGGTTTAACGTATTGTCTTAATTATGTGAACTCTGTGAGACCCCAGCAATATAACGAAGGAATTTCATGGCAGCTTTGTATCAGTCACAAAGGATGATAAAAAAAATAAATAAATAAATAAATATGTAGTTGGTGCAACAGGCGTATAGACACCAGCGTTGTTGTGGAGAAATTTTGGAGTTGAGCCATTCTCCGAGCCATTTCACACAAGTTTCAGCCACTTTAGTTAAAAAGGGGGTGGGGGTGTGTGTGTGCTTAACTTGTTGTAATTTCTTTCAATTTTTTTGTGTTTGAAGGTTCGCTGGAAGGAACAATCTTCGAAATACATTGCGGAGCTATTACTCGAGGTTTGCTTCTTCAACAGTGAGGGACTTAAACCCAATCGAAGAGTTGATTGAAAATTACCTACTTTCTTAGGTTAGGTTAGGTTAGGTTAGGTGGCAATTATCCATTAATACGGAGTAATTCAATTAGATCAAGTAATTTCCATTGTGATACCACAAGCAGAGTCGGTTATTTACGCTACTCTTGGAACCATTTCGACTTTTGGAGAAATTTCCGTATTTAGCTGATATCTGTTTCAGCAATATCAGCAAGCTCCCCTAGAGCAAGTATTGTCCTAGAGTTTGCTTTCTGATCGAGGATAGCGCCGGGCAGTTACATAGTAGGTGGAAGGGTGTTTGCTCCTCCTCCTCATCCATGGAACTGCGACAAAAGTCATTTGCGGTGACTCCAAGCCTTGCTACATGTCCTCTTAGTACACACTGGTCTGTTAGTACCTACTCCGACAAGAGTTCCGATGTGTGTTCTACTGACGTTTAACAGGACTTTTGTCCTGGACCGACTTATCCCTGGCCATGTCTGTTTTGTATGGTTTCAGGTATCAAGATCCCGCCATCTCTCGTTAGCCTGTTCCAGTGCTAGTGTGGAGATGCTGTATCTTACAGTTTCAATGGGCACATGGGGCTCCCCTTTACCAGTAGAGAGTTCCATTTTCCTGCCTTACTTTGCTAATTCGTCTGCGTTACCTGTTATATCTCTATGTCCTGGGACCCAGCACAGCGTTAAAGTGAACCTCCCCGAGATCTCATTTAAAGATTTACAACAGTGCATGACCAATTTGGATCTTAATATTGTTGATACCTGTGATACTGTCTTAGTCTTAGCTAACTCTTATATAGGTGAAAAGGTTTCACCCGCCTTAATCTCCTGATTACATTGTAAGTATTTAAAAGTTCGGTTATTTCTCAGTTAACATGTTTCAGTTGAGTAAATTTTAATTTGTTAACATTTTTTTTTTTTAAGAACGAAGTTTAGGTTAGGTTAGGTTAGGTTAAATAGGGGTATGAGAGAGATGTCTCATACGGCACTAGGCACCAAAAGGGCCCATCGCGATCCCTAGAGGGAACCAATTGCAGTGACCTACAATGGAAAAATACCTAAACACTTGCCCTTGAGAAAACCCCAATTTCCCTGCAAAAACCAAGTAGCCCCTTGTAGTTGGTATTGTCTATCTCCTCCAGATGTTGGAAGAAGTACCTGCCCAGAAATTTCCTTCTACTATGACATATTGCCTCACATTCACAAAGTATATGTGTTATGTCCTCTTCAGCTTGCAGGTCATCGCAGAATCTACAATTGTCCGAGTCTGCCAGCCTGAGCCTTTTGGCATGTTTTCTAAGAAGACAATGCCCTGATAAAGAGAACGAAGTTAAAGTTTTAAGACAAATGTGAGCCAGTTCTCTTTGGCTCGGAGCATTGAGCCAAAGTTGAAATACGTGAGCCAAATTACCCAATTGGGTACTTCAGCACAACGCTGATAGACACCCTAGGCCTAGCTTCTCACAACCATTCGTATTGTGTGAGTTTTTTTTTGGGACGAATGGAAGGGACCTACAATTTTATGCCGAGTCCGAACGGCTGAATTGAGAAGCTTTTTCAGGACAGACATACTCTCGGATGTTTGTCAGACGTTCGCGAGAGGTGGCGCAGTAGAAAAAAACCTTAAGATGTAATTTGTGTTTTTCCGATGATCGAATCTGTGACCCATCGCACAGTAGTCCAGTACACTAACCACTGCGCTACTGCGCCTACCAAGGATTATCAAGCATTAGAGAAACCAGTAAGACAATTATTATCTTCGACTATGCCGAAGCTCAAATACCCGGTATTATAATTATTGTAAAAATAAACAAAAATATTTTAGTATTAAAAAATTATATATTTGTATGGGATGTATGGGTACTTTTTATTCGACCAAGCTCATTTTTTGTCAAACATTTTTAAATATTATTAAAACAAAGTTTAAACTTGCTATCTTTTTCTGTATTATCCCAGTTTGGTGGATAAAAGCTTACGTACCAAATTTCAAGTCGATAGCTCTTAAATTACGGCCGTAATCGTGCGGACAGACGGACAGACAGACGGACATCGCTAGATCGACTAAGAAAGTGATGCTGATCAATAATATGTATAGTTTGTCATACCTACAACGCCTCCTTATGGGCGTTACAAATGGAATGACAAAGTGAATATACACTCACTGTAGTACCGGGTATAAAAACATGACGTCACCCAAATCAGACTGTGGTTTAACATTTAAATTCATATAAATTATTAAAAGGAGAGGGTAAAACCCCACTCTTGACGAAGTTGAACGCGCCCTCTCCATAGTTGATAAGGTTACCTCGATGGACTCGATGGCCTTAGTAGTTAGCCTTCTCTAAAAATCCGTAGTTAAGTGCGACATACTCTCAAGATTTTTCATGGCATTCTCAAGCCACTTTAATGACGCGAAAAAATTATGGAAATCGCGCTTCTTTAAGCTTTTCTGACCGGATTTCATCCACTCTGACTCTACTACTACTAGTCGCACCACATATTATTAAAACGGTGGATCCTATATCCTAAGTAACCTGTTCTTGATTGAGCACCTCAGAGAAGTGCTCGCGTTATCTTCGTATGATGTCCTTCTCATTAGATGGAATTGCACTATCTTGAATTTGACTCATTCCATCATTATAGACTTCATTACTCTATAAGACGTCAGCAGAAACACCTCATTTTAAGATCAGTTAGGTTAGAACTTTTTTTCCATTTAAAAATACTTCTCTCTTATTCGTTGGAAAGACTGCAGCTATTCGAATTTCCTTTTTCTTCGAATTCCCCGGAAGAACATTTTCTTTCGTTAGCAAGTTCATCAGAGAACTTGAAGTACATATTATATATCATCCTATAGAGGTGATATCTAATTTGTGAAAAATAGCCATATGTAAATAAAGAACTTTCGACGATTCGTCAAAACCCGTAAGAACAAAATGCGAATGCATTGAAGAAGATTATGGAAACTTCTTGTGGAACGAATTTAAAAGAAGGAAGAACCTGGGCCTCAACCTCAACTCCTCAACGCCTCTCCAGTTAGCACGAACTTTGGCTAACCGCCTCCAGTTGCGCACTCCAAGTTGGTTGAGGTCCCTTTCCTCTTGTGCGCGCCACCTAAGGCGAGGTGTTCCCTTACAGCGTTGTCCCTCCGGGAGGGAATCAAAGACTCTTCGGGCCGGAGCGTTGGTGTCCATTCGCTCTACATGTCCTAGCCATCTTAGACGACTGATGCGTACTTTTCTGACCAGGTCGATGTCGCTATACAGCTCGTAGAGTTCGCTGTTATATCTCCTCCTCCTACAAAGCCCGTCAACGCAAACGGGACCGAAAATCTCTCGAAGAATTTTGCATTCGAAGCGATTGAGAAGATCTTTATGCGCCTTTGATAAGGTTCATGATTCTGCGCCATAAAGCAGGACTGCCATGATGAGGGTCTTATATAGAGTCTCCTTACTATTTCTCGGCAAGGCCAATTGCTTTCTTAGGCCGAATAACAGCGGTGGGCAAGTGTAATTCTTCGCTTGATTTCTGATGTGATGCCATTTTCAGAGTTAATAGGGGAGCCGTGGTAGACAAAGTCCCGAACTACCTCAAAGCTATAGCTGTCTATCGTGACGTTCTGTCAATTCGTTGATATTGTGTGTGCCCTCATTCACCACGAAACCCATTTTTGCCGCCTCTGTACTGATATTTGAAAACGCAACAGTGACAGCTCGCTGTGTTCTGCCAATGATGTCAATGTCGTCAGCGTATGCAAGTAGTTGAACAGACTTTTGGAAAATTGTGTCCCTGGTGTTGGCTTGCGAGTTTCACATAATTTTTTCAAGAATGATGCTGAAAAAGCCACATGACAGCGCATCACCTTGTCTAAATAATTTGTTTGACATCAAATGTCTCTGTCAAAGCCAAAGGGCTTAAAATTAGGATGCGCTATACCTACTTGTCTTCTCTTCATAGCAAAACGAAGTTTGAATCTTTGAATAAAAACGGTACCTGACAACAAATAGTCCTAATTTCGACAAAGGCATTATAATTTAAAGCCATAATCAACCAAACTTTAGTGGAGCCTAAAAAAAGCTTGCAGGAAACCATGTAAGACATTACTCTTTCAAAGTTAAGCTATTTGTTACTGTAAGAGCTACTGACCTTTTGAAAAGGTGTCTGCTCCAGCCAGTCTACATTCAAATAATATTTTAATGACAGTCTTCACATAAATCACTTAGATGAATACATCGAATAGGTACCTACCTATACATGAAGTACCTACCTCATATCCTATTCACATATCATACAAAATGTTTTTAAAAAAAAGAAAAGAACATTCCTTCCTCATTATACAAATCTCTGCACGTACACTGGAGTACATTATGGTTTTGAAACGACATTCTATATACCTACCTGCTACCAACGAAACATCTTAAAACATCCTTCCTGTCTAGTGCAATTTATGCAAAGGGAATAAATTTCATTTCAATATAATCCTAACAAGGACATTCCGCAATTACTTACCTCATTCACACCACATACGCCCAATTCGTTCTCCTTTTTTTCTCTCTCTCTCACTCGACTCCACCTCGGCATTAAGGAAGGGACAAAAATGTTCATTTTCCTTTGCATACCAATGCCTCTCCCATTCTCAAGAAAGATTGAAGTTCTTGTCAACATTTATCGTCAAAATGAACAAACGGTAAATATTTGCATGTAAAGCTTTTTTTCCATCTACCACCCGCACCATTTCGAAAAGCAGAGAATAACATCACTTGTGGCCCTCGGCAGCCATCACCGCCGCCAACTGTTATTTATTGCAAAAAGGGTTTGTCTCTAGTTCCAACTTTAACTACTACTACTTCCTCAATTCATATCTGTCCCTGGCAGCAGTAGCATCACGTGAGGATATCGTTCCTACTATACTTGCAATCTGTCGCAATTTCGTCCTTTATTCTATTCCACTATTTATTCACAGACACACTCGCAAAGTGTATGAAGCCCGCCCGAGACGCAAGGCAAAAGCAAGAGATAAAAATTGCTTCAGAATCCTTACTAGAGCGCGATATATGCGGAACTAGATGATAAAATAAAGAAAAAAGTCGCAGAGCATACAAATTGTTAGGTTTATGCGCTACGTCGTCGTTTTTATTTTTCCTCCACCACCACCACCCGTCCATCCATCTATCCTTCTAGCTGATGCTGCTAGATTGACATCTGTTGCGATGTGAATTTATGGCAAAAATACGCGACCCAAAAAGGGATGATTTCGCTTCGCGCGCAAATAAATAAAAAATACAAATAATCGTTTTATTAAAAATAGAGAAGTAAAAAAAATACTGCTACAAGGACATGATGCATTGGGAGCACTTTATTGACATCTCTTGTACATAAGGAGCGTATACGTTTATCCGTGTTATCCTTTCTGGTAGTGCACTTTGAATCAAATGAATGTTTGCTTAAAATATTTCCCTCGCATCAAAAGGCAGGACTCTCTATGTCTCTATATAGTAGGTATGTGTGCAAACAGATGGCTGGAATTAGTGCAAAACGTGTGTAGCATGTTCATCCTGCTGATGATGACGACGATCATCATGGCTGTAAGTCCTAATTGATAAAAATTCAATAAATCGAATAAATCAATTCGAACGCAAGTAGAGCGAGGTAATTGAATTCCATGGCGGGAGATGAGTGCCAACATTTTGCAAGGAGGGTGGGCGAAGAGGCCCCTGCTCCCGGAAGGACATTTGGAAAAGAAATGCGACATTTGGTTTGTTTGGTTGACAATGGCATTTGGTGCGCACTGATTTATTGAACTGTGACGTGAATTCCCTGTCGAAATGTTGTTTTTTCGGTGAAAGTAGCTTAGGAGTTTTTTTTATTTAGTATTCGCTGAAAAAGCAAAGTTGTTTACAAAACAACTTTAACATCGTCCTGATACTGAGTGCTCTTGAAAGGATACACGTGATTTGGTTCGTTGTAGAGATTATGGCATCGTAGATATAGAGGGGTTGTTATTGACTTAAGGGTACAACTTCACTCTGAACGGTGGCGTTTTGCGAAAGCCTTTATGAAATGTGCAAACCGACACACTTAAACCATTATCAGGTCCGTTTTGATACCACATGAATCTAGAAGAAGTTTTGTCCTACTCGTTGAAACACTTTGAGCTTCTAATGACGCATAGGAGACTACGAATATCTAGGTTTGTAGATCGTTTAGATCATAGTATTAGAAGGATCCCAAATGGAGTTTCCGTTTTCGGGAGAGAGCCGGACAATTACAGAGAAAGTGGAGAATGGTCTCGTCCTCCTCTTCGTCCAAACAACTTCTTCAAAAATAGTTTGAGAATACCCCAAAAGCCTTATTGCATACCTGCCCATAGGGTAGTGTTCCGTAATGATAAATGATGACAGATATGCCTTTTGTCAAAAGAGATCAAATTCTTAAAACGTAAGATCTAGCTTTGGCCAAATCTGTTTTGTCGGTAGACATGTCGTGCCACTTATGAAAACTACATCAACATGTTTGGAGATGATCAAGCCAAGTGTGCTGGTAAAATTTCTGACCCGACTTAGCAAAGTGTTGGTAAAATTTTAGGGACAACTAAGTGAAGTTTTGAAAGACTTAATAAACTCCATCTCCTCTATTTCTACTGAGGACCGCGGCGCGATAACTGACAAAATTGGAAATACATTGCCGACCTTTCTACCGAAGCATTTTCTACTAAAAATTAAGTACTTACTGGCGTTTTATATCCAAGACTAGACAAGACTATCCCGTCCCACCTACCCATTATAACAGTCACGGGTGAATGACGTTTAAATCGACACCACATAACTGTCGATCTTCATCCACCGTCCTTAAAAATAATCCCTGGCATTCGAAATTTTCGAAAATTTGCTCGGAACAAAATGTTAAAAAATAAGAAGTGAGTTTGGATTTTCATTAGGTAATTAGGAATAGGTTTTCAAACTTGTAATTGTATAAAAGTCGGCATTTTCAAAGGTTCCACCGACGGTAAGCATCGGTAAATTTGTAGACTGAACTCTTTAAAATTTACTGAGTTTCGATTCGATTTTAAAAAGGACGATTGGCATCGGTGAATTTGCTGACTGAACACCTTAATATCTAAAAACGACTGGACCAAATTGAATACTTTCTCCTGCGGCTTTGATCGTAATTGTTACGCGAAGGTTTAGGAAAAAATAAAGACCGGAAAATTCTCAATAGGTGGCGCTGTAGGCGCACATTTCGATATCTCGAAGACCACCGACTCGATTAAGCTCAAATTTACAAGTGCTCTTAGGTATTGGACCAGGAGTGTTCCTTTTAAGATTGGTCAACATTTTACAAAGGGGCGTTGTGACTCCCATACAACAAAAACACGTTCAAAATATTGTATCTCGAAAACCACTGAACCGATGCGATGGGGTTCAAATTTTCAGGCAATTTTAGGTATTGGCTCGGAATAGTTGCTGTGAAAATTGATCAAAATTGGACAAAGGGGCGTGAAATTCGATGACGTTATAGTTCGATAACCGCTGGGCCGATTTTCATGATTTCTTTACAGTCGGCAAGTTCCTAAAATAATTCGGCATTTCAATGAAAGTCACGACTCGAACCGTCGCTACGACCCTAGAGAAAGGTGATACCTCGACAAGTATAGTGTCTTTGCACTTAACCTGATGGAGAACAATTAGAACTCACATCTCCAATAAAGCTTCATAAAAGTACAGGGGTGAAAATGAAAATGAAACCTTGGAGAAAAGAAAGAACACGCACCTCTCCGAAGCCAAATACCTAAATAAGTTTTATAGGTTTTTAAATGATTAATGCACGGAAACGTATCAATATTTTAACTGGATATTTGGGCTTGTCATGGGGTTTCGATCATCAGTTGCTGCTCATATATACATCCGGGAGAACTCCTTCTAAAAATACAACTTAGACAAAGTCACGCTGTTTTATAGTTTCCCACCTTTGGGCTTACACTCCATCTCGATAAGAAAAATGGTCGCCATTGTCATCGCTTTTGGCAACTTTGCGTGTGTCCCGTATGGGGACCAATACCTGGCAACAGAATTTAGCCAAATTACTTGTACTTCACTTAGCGTTGCCAGACGTCCGAGTTTTCCCGGACATGTACTCTCTTTAGCTTATGCGGGGAACGTCCGGGATAGTTTTTGTAACTTGTCCGGGTTTTTCATTTAAATATCGTCAAGGGAACAGAGCTTGAAAGTGTCAAGTGAATTCTGAAAAATATTATTGTAATACCAACTTTGGTAATCGACAAAAGAAAGTTTCGAAAACACTGAATAAAAAATTACTAGTGTTGTATGACCACCACAATATGCAATCTTACCTATTGAAGTCGATGTAACCACATTAAAAATATAAAAATTTTGCTGAATTGCTCGACAACGAAATAGAATACCAGGCACTTTTATACCAGTCAAACAGGTTATGTCTTTTTCTTCACCCGGTGTAGTGGAACGACTTTTGCTTATGTTAGAAAAAATAAAGTCATATTTGGAAGAAGTCAAAAATCCACGAAAAATATAAATTTTTGTTTTGTTTTGGGTTGTTTAATGCGGCAATCTTTTTGTTTGTAAAATTCGAAGTAGGTATATTCGGCCCTAGCGAGGTATCCGTCGGAACGGAAAATTCTCCGATTTTATAAGAATCGGAGGATTTTTGCAGCGAGGTATACGTCGGATCAGCTTTTCGGAACTTTGTTCCGACAAATATGTAACGCACACTGGCGTTTTGCGTTTCAGTGCGATGAAGTGCGTTTTTACTGATATTTTTGACAGCTTCATACGAATTTTCTTCCGATATGCTCCGACAGGAATTGGTTGCGAAATTTGTTTACGATTTGCAGTGAAGTGTTGATAAATGAAAGCAATAATGAAAAAAAAAAAAAAACATTTTAGCAAAGTAGTAATTGTTTGTTTTTGTCGCGTTAATTTGTGAATAAACGAAAAAACAAGCACTGAATGGGAAAACCCAAATGTAGCACGAAACAACATCATATGAAATCAATGCGTTGTCGCATTTTAATTATTCTTTCCGAAAGCGGATACCTCGAATGTAATTTGAGTCTCCGACGGAGTATGCGTTGCGGAGAATTTTCCGTTCCGACGGATACCTCGCTAGGGCCGATTTTGTCGCCAATAATTCCCAATATCCCATTTCAAAATCCCAGAAATTGATTTTCTTTATCTCTTCCCCTTTCACACCAATATTGGAATTGGAAGTTGGAAAAATATGGTGTATCTGACTAAGGAAAGCACCGCATTTTGGTCCTAGTTTTGTACTCTTTTTTAGATCCTATTTTGTCCGGAAAAGTCCGGGAGCATGGAAGCTCGATAACTACTATCTTCAAATTATTTCTGGCAACCCTAACTTCACTTAACCCCAAAAAATTGAATAAACCAATGAAAATGTATATAACACGAGTTTTTTTTAATTTAGTTAGAGGAATCTGAGACTTTCGTTCCCCTAGTTAATATTTTAAAACTGTGTGTACTTCGCCTTTATAAATGTAAGGAATACCTTAGACCTTAGAAGGATTAAATTTCCTATTGCAAATGCAAACCTATGTGCTTTGAAAAAGTATGAAATTAATTAGTTTTTCCAGCTTCCCCATATCATGCTTAGCTGCAGGACTTGTTTGTATTAATTTACACAGAAAAATACGAAAATGCCCCATTCATCTAGCCTCTCATAGCCCTAAAGCGCTAATTACCCCCGAAAAGTGTTCCTTTGAAGTTAATAAAAATATTTACACAGTCACCGGCTTAAACCTTTTTACTGTAAACTATAAACATCAACTTTTCCAATTTTACCTTTAGCCTCTATACGTAGGCTGTAGAACCTTTCCTATATTTCAATCCAACAAAATCCACTGCAGGCTTAAAACTTTCGCCTGAAGTAACACAATATGTCGGATAATGAGGGTGCACCGGCAGTCGTCCCGTATATATGCGGGTAAATCAAAGTAATTTATCATCCCTGAGGATATTTGGCAATTGCCCTAACTGGCAGCAGCAGGTATTACGAATTGTTGCGCGAAATAATTAAATCCTATTTGCATTCGGTAACCTCTTTGACATTGTATCAGGGGAGATCGGATTTTTTTTCTCTTGAAACTTCATCATACACTCACAAAGAAATGAAAGCACTTTAAGAGCTCAATAGAAAATCGGTTCGTCTCTAAGGATTCTTGTTCATCGAATTTTCTTCGAACTTTTTTTTTTTTGCATCTATAAGCCAAATGGCTGAATCCCGACAAGTTTTCAATGGATCGGATGTCAGGGGTATTAGCCTTTGAAAGGTTGGCCGTGTGGGTGCATTTATCAAACCGAATCTGACAAAATGGGCACACTTCAACAGAGCGGTGAATCAATCATTTTATTATATAGACGCGAAAGACGTTCCTCAGCGGTAGGTATATACTTTAAGCATGCGTTCATTAGTCATAAAGGATTCCGTCCTTCTATCTCTATATAGCTACCCCCCCCAGAGGGTGGCATGGCGACTTATACAATGGGCTTATGAAGGCACGCATTATTTTGGCAGCAGAAAAAAAAATTATAACGATCTGTTGTTTTCGTATAAGAAAAATAAACAAAGTAAGGGATTAATTGAAAATCAAAATTAAGTATTTGTCTAAGGGAAATAAATGATTCTCTGGTTGGAAGGGATGGCAGTATTTTTTTATGGAGGGATATACATTTTTTTTCTAATGGAAGTTGACAAATATTGATTTGTTACTGCGAGCTAGAAAGGACATTTATTTTTTAGGGGATGAATTTTGTATTAGGCTGTATATCGATATTGATTGGCAGATGTGGCACACAGCGGTTGTCCCTATTGCTGTTATTAATTGGACGTAAATGTGGTATTTTAAAGCGGACTTAGAGGAGATTTGCGGAAGCATTGTTCGAGATGAAATAATTAGGAAGAAATTTAAGGAAATTGGTTGAATGACAGTGAAGAGCTTAAAATTAAGAATCGAATGTCATTATGGGAGAACGAAAATCATCTCGTTTTGTAATGCCGTAGTAACGTAGCTGTCAGCCTAATTTTCATTAATGAGGAAGTGAAGCTGAAATTGTTTGCGAATTGTTTTGATTTTAAATTTTACAAAAGGTACTTCTATTAGCTAAGTGTAATAGTTACCAGTTCCACAGACTAATAAAGGATTTCTTCAACTACACGTAGGTACATTTCTGCTTTATAATATCAAAGAACTGCTTGGGTAGACAAATGAAATATTTCTAGCCTTGATGACGACAGCACTCTGATCTCATCTTCCTTCTGGTATAGTGTGCAAACTCATTCACAGAGTCAAAGATTGAAAAGTGAATGTATTTAATGCAACTTTGAGAAAAATGCATCGACTTTAGGTACCGCAGATTAAAATGAACCTCCAATTCATCTGCTATAAGGAATCCTTTCACCTTCTTGGAGACACTTCGTGAATAACAATGTTAAGGCCACTTATCCATTATAGCAAGATCAGCGTTATGAAAGTTAAATTACCCATTTAAAACAAAGTGGTACTTCAACCCGAAGCAGTTCGTCTTTTACTGAAAAGCTCAGTTTAGCCCAAGCTTCGAAAATTGTTCCCACATACCCATGAAGCTGGACACTAGAACATTCACTATTAACCTATACATCCAACTAAGAGTGTACTGAATACGTGGACAAAACAATGATGCCTTGTGGTTAACCCCCAGAGAACTGAGCTTGTCCTGTTCACAAACAAAAGAATAATACCACTATTCCAGCCACCAACTCTTGAAGGAATATCTCTAAAGGCGACGGATAGGGCGAAATATTTAGGAATGATACTAGATAGAAAACTTAATTGGAAGCCGAATGTCAATGAAAGAGTGAAGAAAGCGGCTAATGTTTTCTATGCATGTAACCTAGGGTGTCCATCTGTGGTCCTTATAAAAAGAGAACATTTTGCTCCCAAAGACATAAAAAAAGAGAACATTCGTATAAAAATAGAGGACAAAAAAGAGAACACACTCACAAGAACTTCAAACATATATTTTAATTAACATAAATGTACGAATTCATTATTTTTTAAGAAAATAAAATTAAAACAAAACAAATTATAAAAAATAGTATTTAGATAAATAATAATATACCATGTTTCTACCAACATATTGCCATATTGACAATTTGGCATGAAAAAGACTACCTAGTTATTTATTCCTCTCGGAACTTTGGGAGAAAAGTTTCAGGAAATGATAGAAATATGTCAAAATAAAATACGTAAAATTCTGTGGGAACGTTTTTCGTAATTTGTAAATCACTTTCGTGGAATAATCTTTAACAACAAACTAACGTGGGATAATCATAAAAATTCCATAACAAATAAGGTGTATGCTTCACTACGAGGATTATCAACTACAAAATCTATCTTACCCACACAGGTTAAACTGAAATTGGTAAAGGCATTAATTGCACCTATTATTTCCTTTGGCTGTGAGGTGTTTGCCAATCCTGACTCCCTCTCACTTCATAGACTAAGCGTTGCTTTCAATTCAATTGCCCGTTTTGTTTTCAACCGAAGTAGATTTGACCACATCTCATTCGAGGCTCGTCAGCTCCTTGGATGCAACTTGGATGCTTTTTTTAAATATCGATGCTGTGCTTTAATCTTCAAAATTATTCACAAGAAAGAACCTAACTACTTGTTTACTATATACAATTCTGTACTTCCAATTGCTACATAGTATTGCGACCCGCTACATATACCTGTTTGAATTCACGCAGGCAATTCTTCGTTTATGCTGTCAAGCTCTGGAATAATCTAGCCAATTATGTGAGGTCTAAAATCGAACACAGATCATTCGCTTACGCTACTTGGTTGCGTTTTTTTTTCTTTTTCTTTTTGTATTAAATATTTAACTAGAAATTTAAATTTTGTTTATATAAAATTGCCTTTCTTTTCAATAATTCTAGTATACTTGCACACTCTGTAATTTAAATTTTATGCTTTTTATTTCCTGTGCTCTTATGAGTTAAACTCTATGTACAAGTACAGCGTTTCATTACAAATAAATCTAATCTAATCTAAGTCTAATCTAAACAGTTTTCTTTTCCAAATACAAAAGATTTTTGATATTATTTTAAACAATCCGCTTTAAAACTGAATAACTGATTACCTCTGTTGAAAGTTCAGTTTTCAAAAGCCTATTTACAATAGTTTTTACTTTCATGGTAACAAAAGCATTTTCAATCTACTTTTTTAGTATCAGTAAATCTTTTGTAAAATTAAATAAAAATTATACCGAATTAAAAAAAAGAGAACAAAAATAGATCCGTAACAAAAAAGATAGTGTAAAAAAGATCGGATCAAAAAAAGAGAACATGTTCTCTTTTATAGAGATACGATGGACACCTTAATGTAACCGCATCTTTGTCAGGATGTTGGGACCAAACCCGAAAATAATCCTGTGGATGTACACGGCAATCGTGCGGACTTTACTCACAGCGTAGTCTGGTGGCAAGCCGCGGGCAAAGCGACCAATCTTAAGTCAATGACACAAAGACTAGCATGTATAAAATAGTACTTGGAATTCGTGCAATTTTGTTCACGCACAGATTCTAGGGAAATCCATTGGGAACGTTATCACTACTGGCTATATGATTCCACATCCAAACTTTGATAGATCATTCTCCGAGTAGAGATGAATGAAACACAAATCAACCCATAAAAAGGAAATCGATATCCTATCCAACAACAGCAGAAAGGGACTAACTACCTGTGAAGTATCACGGAAGCTTTGGCCAAAATACATTAGTGGCCGTACCATAAAACTTCTACAGTTCGACAGGTCATAGCTGTCTAAATTGGTAGGGGCTCTAACGGGTTATTACTTCCTACAAGAATCCATACTATGAAACTAAATCTCAAAGATGTCGATATGTATAGAAGCTGCGGAGACAAAGAGGTTCATGAGGACACACCTCATTTCCTCTGCCACTGCCCGAGTCTTGGTCACTTGAGGAACCGAACACTTGGAATTGGAAGACATTATTTCCACGACCTACAAGAACTTTCTGATGTCTCACTTTCTGATCTTTACAGGTTTTTGAGGATATCAGGATGGCTGGACGTCGTCGAGTTATAAATAGAAGAAGGGACATGAGTACCCGGTTAACCCCCATTTAAAAGGGCATCACAATGGATCCACAAGGACCTAAGTGTGGTACAGCAGGATGTACCCTTGCTCTGTCAACCCGTAAACCTAGCCTAACCTAACCAATACTTCCAATACTTCAGATTAGACCAGGCCTGGAATATTGTTCCCTTATATGGAGCTCGGCCCCAAGACATTCACTTAACCTACTTGACAGCATACAGAGACGAGCAGTTCGACTTATTGAAGACCCTACACTCACATCAAATCTTCAACCGTTGGTGCACAGAAGACAAGTCGCTGACCTATGCTTGTTCTATAGGTACTTCCATGGCAGATGTTCCGAGGAACTCAATGACATTATCCCTCGAAATGCAACTTTTGGGCGCGCCACAAGACAGGCTGCTAATGCTCATGACCATACAGTACCTACACTTGACAACCGCGAGGACATCAACTTTCCAAAACTCTTTCTGTTACAGGACAAGCAAACTTTGGAACTCGCTTCCTGGGGATATATTTCCAGAAGTATACAATTTGCAGCAATTTAAGTACAGAACTAACATACATCTGCAAGCATCTCGAGGCGCTGTTGAAGCGTTATAGGTTCGCCTTTCCCGAGAGAAGTGTTTAAAAAAAAAAGACTGAGAATAGTTCCTAAGCGTAAAATTCAGATTATTGGGCGTGATTCAGATTTTTTGGAAAGTGGTCCCGTGATGTCCTACGATTAAACCTGGTTATTTGGCAGCAGAAAGATGCCCAACAACAAGACTGGCTCATTTTATTTTGTGACGAAGTGAGGTATACCTACCTATTTTATGGATTTCTATCAAGAACACCTACTCAAGTTCGCCTGTCACTTAAGTAGATATGCGTAAAAGCGGTTATAAAAGTCATCATGACATTAGAAGGAGGTACTAAAATACAGCACTTCAGTCCAATAGGTAAGATTGTGTCACCCAAAACCCAGAACTCAAACTCAAAAACAACACGATACAATATTGAAAACTGTCAAATCGTGTCAAATTGACTTTTCTCCTTTACAGTGTCACGCAATAAGAAAAAAAAAAATACCACCTTCCTCACAGTCGGTGCCATCGAAACAGGACGAGATGAGTATTTTATTTTCTCGCCATATTGACGTTTTCTCTGCACCAACTTTCTTTGCGTTTTCTCATTTATGATGTTTTATGACAACCATTGCAGTTCGAAAGGTGCAACATCATTTGGTTCAGCAGAGACAGCCACCATCAGCTATAGCTATAGCTTGGGGGTAAAAAGTTAAAAGCAATAAAATTTAACATTAAGTGCGGGCGGGAGATATCTGATTGAGAATATTGGTAACAGTGTGATGGTGGTATATTGGCCATGGTGGAGTGTGTTGGCGATTTAGTTGACAGGAATTCAATTGGCATGGTTACCATCAGGATGGTTGGCAGTCACTTGGTTAAGCTATGTGACAATGGACGAGAATGCGGTCGGTGGTCGAGGTGGTAGCTATTACAGTTCAATTCATGGGATATAAGGTGAACGTCGAAGAGAGGGATAGAAATGGAATCGTTCGACTTCAAAGGACAGAATGTCATGAATTGTCGTTACTGGGTATAGGTGAGGTATTGGTTTATAGGTATGTCTCCCCATTTGTGGTGGTTACATTAAGTAAATGGATGATATTACTTAAGGGATCAGTGAATTAGCTGATTAGTTACAGGGGAATGGACAAAGAAATAGACAATGGTGCCAGTGAAATTCACTCGTAAGATTATAGACGTGTAAATTGTGGTCCTCTGGTGATGTAATTTTAAAGGAATAGGGGGCACAAGAGTTAAGGATATGTACGCTAGACCAATTATTATGGATATAGCTATACTGATTTACAAAAAAAGTGACCAATAATGTTCCAATATGTTTTATATACAAAATACAATATATTTGTGTTAAATGTTATGGGTTTATTTTAAATTGCCTTATTTATTTGTTTTTTAGTCATTTTTGTAAAAAAAAAAACATGCAAATAACGCCAGAAGAAGTCGCCGGGGCGCTGACTTAGTTGAGGTTGGACGAAGTGTGCGGTATGCTGCTGTTATGATCAAGAAACCGGAGACCGACGCTAAGAAGAGCCATTAAAAGGTACATAGAAACAAACTCCTATACACTCGGCGTCAACGCTTAGGTCGCCCCAGAGCAACACATGTAAGGAATGATCGATATTTGGTGATTCAAAGTGGGCGGGTTCCCATTATGAACACTAAGCAAACATTTTTTTATTTTTTTTTTTTTTCTGGCTTAAAATGGGCTAAAAAAACATAAATAATAGTTTTTTCTTGAGGAAATTAATTTTTTTTTCTCTAAATTTTAATAATTTTTTTTTAGTCAAACCGTGTTTATGCGTGACTCATTCCAGTTACATAGCTGAATAAGTCTATACCAAAAACTGTCAGATAGGCGACTGTAAGAAAGTCTGGTGTTTTTAAAGCAGGTATTGGGTGGGTGGCTCGCTACGCTCGCTAACAGGATTTTAACTCGTTTTTCGCAGGGTTTAGCCGCTCACACGACTCCGCTAAGGGTATGTCAACAAGGCGCCTGCAGCGAAAGTTTAATTATATTTACTCTGGGGTATTTAGCAGCAGGTATAATACTTTCAGTCAATAAAAATACATGCACTTTTCTGTGAAAATTGAAAACTTTAAAAATAAAAAAAAAAAAATTTGAAAATAAAGTTTCCGCAGAAAAATTATTTTACAGTACATCTTAGAATAAGTAAATTTAAACAAAAAAAAAAAATAAATTTGCTTAGTGTTCATAATCTTGCGAGATCGCACCAAACTGCGGTTAGCTGTCTCACAGACTTAGATCCGTTAGAGTGCTTAAACGATGTGGTGGCGATTAGTGGAGAGTGGCCTAAGAGTAAGAGGACCTGCTGGTATATCGAGACTCACGGTACAGCACAAGCGAAGCGACGTCGGATGGAATTTGCTCGCCTTCACCAAGATTGGACCGAGGCCGACTGGAGTAGAGATCTTCTCACTGATGAGTCCAGGTTTTGTCTGGGCTCACCAGATGGACGTAGCAGAGTGTGGAGACTTTTAGGTGAGAGATACTCTCAGAAGGAAAATTTCTGGCGAGGTTCCGTCATGGTGTGGGCAGGAATTTCAATGCACGTGAAAACCGAGCTGTGTATCGTGGAAGGGTCGGTGAGCTCCAGGTATTATGTCACCAACATTCTGGAGGAACATGTGGTTCCATTCGCACCATTTATTGGAGAAAACTTCATTCTGATGAATGACAATTCTAGACCACTTGTTGCCAGGTGCGTTAGCGACTTTTTACAAGAAGTAGAAATCGATGTTAGGGCTTGGCCTGCGATGAGCTTGGAGATGAATCCCATCGAACACGTTTGGGACCTGCCTGGAAGAATGATTAGGAGGCGACCTGCCCTTTCAGAGACACTCAGTGGGCTGAAATCTGCTCTGCTCGAAGAATGGGAGAATTTGAACGACCACATCGTAAGGAACCTTATCGAAGGTATGTCCAGGCGGATTAAAACTTTATTGGACGTTCGGGAAGCAAATATACCCATTAAGCCATTACTAAAGGAAGGAGAATTCTTTAGAAAAAAAATAGAAATCTCAAATGTTAAGTTCTGAAGCTTTAGCCCATTTTTGTTAATTTATGTTTCATTTTTGTAAGTTCTTCCATTTTTTTATTTTTTTTTTAACGCTATTTCTTTATTTTTATGATAAAACAAAATAGTATTAAAAAAACGTTTTTTTTAACTTATTTGAAATTATCGCAAAATTGAAAGGTGCTCCACTTTTTTTTTAACTCAGTGTACTTTAGCCGTGGAGAATAAGTTGTTCAAGACTTCAAAACGAAAAAGAACCGCTCAGCGGAAAAACGGTAGCGAGGCGAAGGGTTCTTTTATGTGGACGTATTCAAGGGGAATAGCTAGGGGATTGTTTAGGAGCTATAGGAAATGTGTACCTACCCACCAAAAGATTAAGGTCAAGCTTTTGTTTAACAGTATTAATCTTTAGCTGCACTTACATCAAAAGGTGTTGATTTATTTTGTTTGTGAAAATTAGCAATTCAATTTTCTAGGGTCGCAGGTCCTGGTACAGCTGTGAATGGTATTTTTATGGAGAGCTCCGTAACTTTGTTCGGTGAGTATTGAAAAAAAAAAATGTACCCCGTTGCCAGTAGCACAACATCATCAGCATAAGGAGCGATTCTGGACACCACGGTTTTTAAGCTGTTAACTTAAAACGAAGACAAAAAGCAGTGGGAAAACCCCAACCTGAGGAGATCTTCTGGGGGAGTTAAGTTCGAGCTTAGAGCCCTCAAATTTAGTTATAATGTGTCTGCCTTTAAATATCCTTATAGTCCGCAGTTTATGAGGGCATTTGACAATATTCAAGTTATTTAGTGCTCTGCCTACAGCATTTGTATTAGCATTGATATATTGTGGCCACATCAGCCATATTTTTGCCTAATCGGATATAACCAACACGGGGATAAATTATGTTCTGACCTCCCATGACAAATATTACAAACTTTCTTCAAAAATGTAATGAGATGTTGGTACGTTTTTTTACCGACATATTTTTTTTTGAAAATCGCACTACGCAACACAACATCCCCATATTTTGGAAATAAATTTACGTGAGGTGATCATTTTCATTCCTCGGAGATTTGATGCTGTATTTGTGTCTGTTTTTGAACGCCAAAAAGCTCTCAGTGTCAAAATAATATTTAATTTAAAACCCACCGAATAGTCGACCCTTACTTACATGTTGTCGGATGTAGCTGCGATGTGTAACATTCATAAACATACAGATGGTCCAAAAGGGAAAATAGGACATTAGAACGAGTACTATATTCCGAATATACAGCCAATCTGTAGTTATGCTCTTTTGTACAACCTATATCAATGTCCTATAAGACAACTCCACTTTTGTCCAATTCTATACATAGACTACAAATACAACTAGATGACTATACTAACTCAGTGGCTGGCAACCATACTCCAAGCTACCAACCACATCATTCAGCAGGCGTCAATGACATATCACTCACAACAATCCCTGCGGTTCTTGGCACCGCCATAAAGTCTGCCATCTCACAACAGGGGACCTCAGTATACTCCCATTCAAATCAAATCGAATCAACGTCAACACCATAGGGGGGTCCATCACAGCACTGCCGAAGAGGCAAAGGCAGGAATAAAAAAAAAAAATTTAACGCACTTTCGCAATTCAATTCCACTCTGGGTGTTATGAAGCCACCACCCCGACCCCATCCCATTCGGCTCCATAGTGTGCGAGAATACATTCCACTGCGCGTTTGCCTATAGTAACATCCGCATTCGTTTTTGGCATCGTATCGCATATTTTCGCCAAAGTTATTTAGAGTCCTCGAGCATCAGGATGATATCTAATTTCATGGCCCATTAGTGGGTTGCTATTATTACTACTCCACCCGTACATATATATACGAAAGGACTATCACATTTCTTTATTATCCTTTTTCTGCATAAGCATAAGACCTCGACGACGACGCACGGCATGTGCTAGCCCAAAAGGGGGATGGCCTCCATGGCAACCTGTTTCATTTAATTTGACATGGTGGTGATGGTGCAAAAGTTCCATTTTTCCAATTTACTACATCTCTGTGCGGTGTTGTTCGTAGCCACCGCTCACCCTTTATAAGCCCTCGATGCCTTCCGAGTTGACTGTCAGGATTAGGTTGTGTCTTGTAAAATTTGAGGATGCGGTTCGTTCGTTAAAGCATGACGCGAACATAAGAAAATGGCAACAACAACAACCAAAAAAAAAACCAATTCATTCATAAATTGCAAAATTGGGATTGTATCGTATTTCATGGGAGGAAGGGTGGGATAATGTGTTTTGTTCTCCTGATGAGGATGCGCGGCGTCGGAGTCATCGCTTGATGGTGACAAGCAGGGATTCGTTTTCATAGCATCCAGATAGAGATTTAGAAACACAAACGCATGCAGGGTGGAGCGGTTGATGTTGTTGTTGGCAACGTTGTAAATCGAATTTTGAAAAATTGTCGAAGGGAGTGAGTGAAAAGCCATCTAAGATGTAACATGTGGAATAAATGATGCAAAACGAAGAAAAACAATGCTCTAGACATTATGCCAGGATAATATATCAAATTGGCAATTTAATAGGCAAAGAATATGAAATTGCAAATTATGGCAGTAGGTACATGTACGCATGTAAAACGCGTGGTGGCGAAAAATGCGCACTGGATGGCAGGTGCCGCGAAAACACATGGCCCGATGGCCTTGGAATTTATTAGAATTATCTGAACTTTGAAGATCTGCTTTAGCATGATGGGATTCAAATTAGCTTGGGTGTAACGACTTACAAGGATAATGTGTGTCTGTTCTATTAATTTCGAATGTTCTCAGTACTGGAGCCGTAACTTGAAATTTTATTTATTTTTATTTTATTTATTTTATGGGTTGTGCTAGGCCTTTCGCCCTTTAATGCTACGTTGGGGACAATGTGACTAGATGCTAGTTATAGGGTAGATGAGACTATATTCATTTGACAGATCCATGCTGTAATTGGCAAGCAGCATGTACTCATACTTAAAGAATCATTTTCAATATCAAGGGCCGTAGCTTAATTCGTGTTCCTCCACCATCGACGATAAACCATTAGAAGCAATTCCCAGACGGGTAAAAGGATATCGGCCAAACATATTATTCCTCGCATAGTCGATGAGACTGAGTTCATGCCACATCTTGGAAGCCAAGTTTGGGACAAGTGTATAAGAAACATGACCATGGAAGTATGGGTTGGAGAAATAGCTGCTAGAAATTGAATAGGCAGTTCTGATACTCCACATCCACACCAGACTTCTGCGAGTCATTTATCAGCAGGTTTCATTTGTGATCTTATTCTTTCGGCCCATATGTATGACTATAGGTATAAGAGCAGAAAGCCATACTACACTGGATTCCAGCCCACAGCGGCTTTGCTGGAAACGAAACAGCAGACACACTGGCCGAAGTCAGCGCGACAATGCCACTTGTTGGACCTGAACCATACTGGGGTGTCAGTAATAGATGTTTCAGAGATGTTGAAGTACATGAAGAACTTAGCTCTAATCGAAACTAATGAAGTCTGGCTTAAAACACCTGGGCAGAATTGGACCAACAAATTTTTTCCAAAACTCTCCCCCAGGAAATCATATTTTCTTGCTAACCTGGATAACAATAACCTAAGAATCCTAACAGGTATATGTAATTACTGGCCATGGCCTTATGAAAAAACATATTCACCGAATTGGAGTCTCCCCGGACGCCACATGTATTTCTGGAGAGCGAGACCTGGCTTCACATTCTCAAGGAATGTCCGGCTCTCTTTCGCCTTAGAAAGAATGATCTTGGCAAAGAAATCATAACCTCAGCAAATCTTGCTGACATACACCCAGAGAAGATACTTGTCTTCCTGGAGTAAAAAGATGGCTCTAGGAAGTTACCAGGGAATGTCACAGGCCGCAGTGCCAGAGCCTAATGAAGGCTCTCCCGACTTATTATCTAATCTAATTTAATCTAAGAGCAGACAGTAAACTGTCAGACTTGAGAAAAATCAATACCATGGCTGGTTAGGTATAGTTACAGATTAACCTCCACCGTTACATCATAACATCTTCCGTCCTCCTACAACGCCTCAATAGAGACAGAGAAGACGCCTTCCTGTTCCAAGAACTCTGATGGCTCGCAAAATATCGTTTGTGAACTCGGGACTTCAGATTAATCTTAGGATTCGATATAAAAAAACAAGATAATAGACTTTGGACGTAGCATTTGACGTCGATTTTAGTTTCGATTTGTTTAACTACTGCAAGCTGTCTAATTAGCTGTCTAAGGTGCAAAATTGTATTCCCAGTTGGTCAGTGCTTAGACTTTTGGACTACTAAGCAAAGGGTCCTATGTTCGATTCCCGGAAAAACATAAATTAAATTTTAATGTTTTTTCCGCTGAGACGCGAACGTCAGACAAACATCCCAGAGTATAACTTACTGTTCTGAAATAGCTTCTTAATTCAGCTCTTCTGACTGCCAATAAAATTGTAGGGACCTTATATTAGTGCCAATAAGAACCACTCATACCAACGAATGGCATTGAGATTAGAGTTCCTATAAACGAACCAATAAGTAACTTCAAACATTTCAAGAGGTTACCAGCTGAGGGCACTACCTATCTGCCAAAAACAGTCTCTGAACATAGTCCTTACTTATATTGGGTGATTATTATTTTAGAGGACTCTATTTTAAAGCAATGTAGTACCCGAAGGACTACTGAACCCAACAACTAGGATCGTAAACCTTCAATTTACCCCACCTGGAGTTAACAATTGAAACAGAGCAGGACAACAACACTAAGCAGTAGAGATAGAAAAGGGTTAATTGAGAATGTGGCATTCGGAACACAAGCGTTGCAGGAACAAGACGTGTATTAACACCTAAGGGATTGATTGAAGAAATAAAACTTTTGTAAAATAATTACTATTTTCAGTTACTCTTTTATTTCTTGGCTTACAATGATATTCCGGATGGTGCTATACACATTTAAGAAATAAAGGATGGAATCCCATAGGAGTTTTACAAGTATGGCACAATGGAGCTCATTGAGAGATTAAGGGCTATGTGTAATAATATTTTTGAGAATGGCAGCGTCCCGACGAGGATAAGGGAATCATTGATTTTTCCGATTCATAAAAAGGGTAATACAGCCGACCCACAAAACTATCGTGGGATTTCCTTTCTTAACGCTTCATATACAATACAATTTCAAGCAACATCTCACAGAGGCGGATAAATGAATGGATTAGAGCCAACAACCTACTAAAATAATTTCAAGCTGGATTTAGACTTGGGTATCTACTCCACTATAGATCACATATTTGTCCTTACCCAGCATAGCAAATGTATTCCTTACAAAAGGTAAGAAGTTATATGCCTTCTTCATAGATTTCAAGGCGGCATTTGACTCCATTAACAGAGGTTTGTTAGTGTATAAACTGTATAATATGGGAATGTCGATTAAATTTGGAAGATTGAACGAAAGCCTTTATGAAAATACTTTAGCAGCTGTATGGGATGTAGAGGGACTTTGAGAGTGGTTCCGACCTTGAAGGGCATAGGACAGGGATGTGCACTAAGTCCCAGCTTGTTTGCTCTATTTATTGAGGATCTAGTAGATTTTTTGCCAGGAGGAGTAGAGTATCCATATTAAAGCCCTAATGTTCGCGGATGACGTCGTGCTGTTGGCGCATTCTCCTGAGAGCTTACAGGTAATGATCAATAGACTACAGGATTATTCTCGATTATCGAGCTTGGAAATCAACCTCAGTAAGTCAAAGATTATGATATTCAAAGAAGGTGGAGGTAGAAATTGTCGAAGTGAAAAGTGGGAATATAACCAGGAACCGATTGAAATTGTAAAGGTGTTCAAATACATCGGAGTCTACATCAGTAGAAATCTCAATATGGAGTATCATCTCAAGGAGAAGCTTGCTAGGTCCAAAACTGCCATCAATACGGTATGGAGGAATTGCTTCAGCAATAGATACTTGACGTATAGCAGTAAGTGTATAGAGTCCTTGAAGCGAGTCAATTATGTTCTATGCTGCACAAATCTGGGGCGGTAAACAGTATATGACTGTGTTGAAATTTGAAAAACTCTTAAGATTTTTTAAGAATTTTTTAATCTCCCCCCAAACACGCCTAACAATTTACTTATACTTGAGACCGGATTATCACCACTGTTTATAAAGACCTTGAAAATACAGGTTGATTATGTCCTTCGAACTCTTGCTATGCCAGCCAACCGGTTACCAAGGATAGCTCCTGCATAAAATTCATCCCAAAACAAGCTGGTACGGCAAATGGATAGAACTAGCCAAAGGATGTGGGGTTGCACTTACCGAACAGGACATAGGAAACTGGAAGCCGATGTTATATACCTAAGCTTATTGGCAAGATGGATGAGAAAATTCGGCAACGTTTTATTAAGGAGGTTAAATTATGTTCCTTATCGTAACGACCTGCCGATTATTTGCAACCTATGTAATTTAGAAGAACGAGAGGATGTATTCCATTTTTTGGGTAAATGCCCAATCCTACGAGAAGCAAGGAGGGACGTCTACAGTTTTTTTTATTGGAAGAACAGATGATTTCACTCCTCAACGAAAAGGATGTTAAAAAATTGTTTACATACAGCAAGATATCATTAAAATATAGAAACAATATTATTAATGAAAACTTTTAAAAAAACTCGCTTAATTTTTGTTTGTACTTATATACTATATTAGTTAATTGTTAATTAAAAACCAATCAGGCCAGACGGAAAAGCCATGCAAAATGATTTTGTAAAATATATTGTAATTCTTTTGGTTAATTAATAAAATCTTATCTTATCTATCTAGTACCCGAAGGTGAGTATAAGGTCAAACATTAGGAACCCTACAGATTTCCGATCATTGGACTTGTGATTATCCTTTTTCAATATTCTGGAAAGACTAAATTGATACCTATTACTTACACTTTTCCAGCTTCAGAATTTGTAGCCAAAGCCTTGTAGCCATGGGCAACTTCCAGCAACTCAGCTTATGCTCTTTATTGGACCCCTTTGACAATATCGACACGTCCAATTCTTGCATAAAGTGGCTGTACTCGTATACCTGAGTAATTCAAAACCTTTCCGGTTCTAACTGCCTTCTTATGTACATTTTTTATTTTACAAAAAGTCTTATGACAAATGGAAGCCTGAGTCCTGACTGGAAATATGTAAGTTGACACTAATTGCCCATAGCCCATAGGCAAATATTCCCTAATGGATTTGGCCCCGATGATTTAGAGTGGGTGGCGAAAGAACGAGAGCTATTGTAGGATCGACTTGGTCATCGTAGATACAACCACTATCATTTTACATTATAAAGGATAGACTGGCGGCACTATGAAAAGGATGATGAGGATGTTGTAAATCACAGAATATAATCGCTGATCCCTTGAGTCGCCTCTTCGTGTCATGTATAAGAACATAAATATGGTTTGTTGAGGATCAACATTTCAACATTATGACAAAGCATATTGGCATTGGTTTCTTATTTCATTCCCTCCCTCCATTCAACAAGATCCTTAAAAATTGCAATACTTAACAAATTATGTAACGAAGTAATGCTCCTAAATTCGTCTATTCCAGAAATTGCTCTTAAATTTTATTTTCATTAATTCCACTTACACATGCCCAGGCAATTCCTTCAAAGCACACCTACCTTTCTTAGCTCTGACTTTCCCATTTTATGTCACGTAGTAGAACTCCTATTGCCTATTAGAGACTTATTAAATCACTGTAAATACAATAGGCACCGGTCTGACTTATCTCTAGTCACTTTTATAAGCTCGGTAGTAAAACAATTTAGGTCTTCATTTTGGGCCAAATAAAGAAGTTAACATCTTGACCGCACATTTCAAGACGCATGTCGCAATTTGGTCAGATGACCAAATAATTATTTTCAGCTTCAAAAAGGTGAATAGCCCCCAATGGTGTGACAAATTATTGTAGGTGGTCTTAGGAGAGATACATAAAAACAAGAAGCAATACAGGTATGCGTTGCAAAAAAAAAAAAGTAAGAAGTCCATACAACAAAAAAGGACGAAATGAGAATTTTTATTGTTATTACACAAACACCTTGATAGAAGAAGTAGGTATCAGTTTATTGGTGCTCCTACTAGAGTGTTTTATTTGTGCGCCCTCAGTACTGCAGAGAGTATAGGTATGTCCTTTTGGCGTTATTAAAGTTCATTTTACTGCCGGTCACATTTCAAGAAAAGCAATTCTCTATTGTGACGATTTGCGAGTTGAGTTTTTCGTTGATGCTGATAGTACGCACATAAAAACATTTTTAACATTGTCCTTTTTTTTAAGAGCATACTTGTACATGGTGCAACTTTGGTTTAGTGTAAAACATCAAAGGAGGAGGTAGAATTTCAGTCATAAATTGACTTTGGCGACTTTATTGCATCGTGAATATTTGGAAAGGTGATTGTGAAGGAACCTTTTTTCAAGACTAAGCGCTCTTAATAAAGGTCGGTAAGTTATGAACTATTATGCTCTGTATCTAAGGTTTTGCTAAATAAGGAGCAAGAGATTTGACTTGTGGGTATTTTTTTTAGACCTTTCTTGTGAAGAGCTATAGGATCGCTTTAAAAGCACTCCGAAATGCTTATCATGTTTGCCTAATATGTTTTACTTACATTTTTCTAAGTTTATGTAAGATGCCTTTGGAAGGGACGTATTCCAACAGTTCGATATATTTCTCAGACCCGAATGTTGGCGTTAGGCAATAACGCCCAAATCAATTTGGAAATATCGCCCAAAAAAAAAACCCGTACAATTTGTTGTAGCAAAATTTTTCGTCATTCAATTTTAACGGTGAAATAAGTTTGGGGGGGGCATGCTACCCCCTGCTTGGGTTTTCATTTGGATTTTGGAGTGGGTGGGAGTTTGTACTGCAAAAAAACCTTCTATATATGCAATTTCGCACGTACTCCAAATCTGACAGTAACCACAAGCAGGGGGGTTGCAGATTATTTTTGGGCTTTATTTCTATCTTCTTGTTTATTGGGCGTTTTTTTCAAATCGATTTGGGCGCTATTGCCTAACGCCCCGAATGTTACTTTTTTTCAGTCATATGCTGCCCCGAAATATCGGGCTCAAAACTCTGATTTTGTTGCAGCTAATTTTCTGATTTTATAAAAGCTTGAATTAGTTTGAACTTATTTATAATTGGTTTTTAACTCTCGCGTATATTGGTAAATAAGGAAATACAGTCGAACTTCCACAAGTCGAATCGTCAGGGAACAAATATGTGTTCGATTTATTGAATGTTCGTTATGGAATAGACGAATAAAAAAATGTCATGGTAACTTCAGGCTTTTTTGAGCCTTTTTCGATTTAGTTGATAATCAAAATTTTTTTATTCAGATTTACAATTTTTTATTTAATTTTTCTGAACGAAGTGTTAAAAAATTACAGAAATGACAACTGAATGATAATATGCAGAAACGGACTATCTTTGTTTGAGATATGGAGGGAAATTTCTACGGAAAGTAACTCGAATAATCATGTCGCTTCGACTTACAGAGAGTCGACTTACGGAGTGTAAAATGTTGTAAAATTAAAGTCTTGAGTCTAAGTTATCAAGCAATTGTTTGACTAATGGAAAATTCGACTTAAGGGTGTTTGACCTATGGAGGTTTGACTGTACGTACCTTTTATTTTTTTTTTAGCATTATTTTGGACTGGAGATATAAAGCAATTTTGATACAACGCTGATAGAGAAACCATCCGTGCTATTTGACTTAGTGGCATTTTTTAAAATTTACTTTCCTAACGCTAGCACGAAAACGGCTCTAGTGCAGTCAGCATTTTCAAAAGTATTTTCAAAATCTAAATATTTTAACATTATATCCCAAGTAGCATTCGAATAAACATTTTAGGCCTCGCGACGTTCTGGTGTCAATTCGTGATCCTATTTAGGAACTTATGTTTCGAAACAACGAAGTAACAGATTCCTTTTCGTTTCGGAAGTGGCGCAACACAAAGTAGGAATTGTTTTTGCCGCAAATCCTATATACCCTCTTTGAGCACACAATTTCAGCCCAAAGTGTCAAGTATTGTGCCTAAGTAGACGTGGCCATAACAATTTTCAACACAAATTGGGAAAAATGCCTTATTAATATTTAATTCTTTTATTGTGTGTGTATACCATAATTTGTGATGTTATGATAAGTCATTAATATTGTGTACCTATGTATGTTATGTACCAAAATAGTATTCTGACTGCATCAAACATTTAATTATTAAACGGAGAAAATAACTACAAATTGTATGGGGAATATCATTTTGTCTTGAAATGTTACTGATGTACTTCGAAAAAAACCTTGATCCTTACAAAATATTCAATATTTAATCAAAAATTTCTCTTATAATTATTTATGCTATTTTAAATGCTGATAAGGAGGATTATAAAATCAGACTAAAATAAATCCACGATATCTATTAGACATAATAGTAACATGTTACTCTATTTAATTACACAATATCCACCAAAATTGTAAATTTAAAATTTTGTATTTTCCATTTGCAATTTTTTTACAAATACAAAATGGATACCTAACAAATTCCTATTTGGGAATAGTGGTTACAGTAAAAAATTCCCAATTAGGAATTTGGTCTTATTTGCGTAGTCAATGTTTCTTATTGAGAATTATGGCTATTATGCGTGCCAAAAAATTCGCAATGGGGAATCGCGTTTAATTTGCGTTGACAAGAAGTTTCTATTTAGGAATATGTTCTTATTTGCATGCTTAATGTTTCTTTTTTGGAACTATGGCTATTATGTGTGCTAAAAACTTTGCAATTGTCAAACACGTTAAATTTGTGTTGAAAAGAAGTTCCTATTTAGGCATTTGTTCTTATTTGCGTGCAAAAAAAGCAAAACGTCAAGAAGTGTTCAATTTATCGATATTAAGTTTTTGTACATCCAGTTCTTTTTTCACTTTTCAATAAAAGGATGTATTATAATCCAACTTAACTTTATAGGACATATTCTTATGTATAAATTAGTTCAACCCATAACAAAATATCACTGATGTGTGAATTATGTATGTTGCCCGGATTTATATGACATAAGAATTCTTGGGCATAGTTTCGTCGCTGTGTGTAACAAAAAATTAACAAAAACTGGTACACTGCTACTATATAAGAATTGGGTACATGAACACACATCTACACACATTTTATACACTGCGGACAAAATGTTCCATGGAAGAAACAATTTTGCCACAATAACGTATCTGCGCCGATATAAAATTCCTAAATAAGAATATTCGTAATTGGGAAATGTTACCAAGCATATGTCTAAAATGTTACTTGTTCGGAATCTTTTCTGGTAACAAAACCGACTTAACGACGTCGCGCATGACACATGACACATGAAGTCGCTAAATGCTCCTTGGGATGTAGATTAGATAGATTTAGGTTTAAGGAGTTGTGTCGGGCTGATGTATCTCTTTGGTGTAAATAGCTAATTTAACCTTGAGGACGCCGATCTTGCGATATTTGATAAGTGTTTTTGTCTTGTTATTCCCAAATCGACTAGTAGTCCAATAAGGTTCATTCCTTGAAATGGATGAGTTGATCGTTCAAAACGATGAGCTCTGTTTTACACTCACATGCACTTGAATAGGGACAAGATTTCTTGTTTCTCTTTTGCGGTTTTTCAATAAAACAACACAATATTTATATAAAAAAAATATATTTTTTAGTGTTTTGATTTCAATTCTGTATAAAGGGAAAATAAAATTAAGCTCCAAAATCTTTCCGTTATTTTTAAACAAATGATTTTTGAATGTATTCTAAAGAATGCATTTTTCTCTTGCCGCACTTAAATAGGGTCAGTAACTGGTAGCAAAGATCCAAAATAAAATGTTGCAAAATTCAGTTCAAATTAATTTCTTTTCATCTTTTTAAGCTAGTAATGGGTGTATCATTTGTTGGAAATAACTTCATAAATACCATTTGGAAGTGAATTAACCAGAGATTCTAGGTATAGCTCTAGCAAATGTCTCTCCATGCGGCATTGAGGGCTTCTGTTAATGATTTAACATCTGAAAATTTTTAACCGGACTCGTATAATTTCCATGACAACCATCCTCAAACAGTCTCAATTATATTGAGATAGGGGGAATAATGTGGGCACCCGAGTATAGGCACGTTTTGGGTACGGATACACTCTTTTACCACCCGTGCGGTATTAATGGGACTGTTATCCTGCTGTAAAGTCCATTCCACAGACCACAGGTCCAAATTAATTATCGTAGTAAGGAAAAGCCTTCTGCAGTATATCTACGCCTTTGTAGTTATTCGCGTTCGTTCTTGATGACAGAAACTGCAATTAACATTGGCCATAACATAATAAGAGATCGCACAATATACTATTACACCCCTTTAACGGCTATGGTGACGAAACAGATAGTGTTTTATTTTGCGTATGTCATGAAATTTGTATTTTAATCATCACATTAAATCGGTTTTCGTCCGAAAAAACTATTTGATGCCACTAGAAGCGAGGCTCCTTCCCAGTAGTGGTAAGACCACTAATCTTTTAATCTTTTTAGATATCCAGCTCTCCGCTTTTTAGATACTCATCTTACCGTGTCAACTCTAGCAGTGATTTCAAAATTTGATCCGATCTGCGAAGCGGAACAGTGAGAATTTTATGCTTCTCCAAAAATCTGTCTATTTTCAGTAGATGTAGTAGCTGTATCTACGTATCTATATTCTATAAACATGCATTTTCGACAAAATAGCTTAAGGGGCGCCGGGGATGAAATATATCAAGAGCTCGCATTTACTTGTCGTTCTGGTGTAACGAAAATATTAAAAAGCGGCCAAGTGCGAGTATCACTAGCGCACCGAAGGTTCCGTACTTGGGCAGAGTTTTTTTTATGAAGGAAAATATTTTGTTCACCAAATTACTAGTTTTGTACTCCAAGACCAGTCTATCGCTATCATTGGTATTTATTGGTTAACTAGAGGTTGCAACTGATGTTGGGTGTAAATTTCAGCCTTATATGTTAATTGGTTCTTGAGATAGACCTAGGAACAAAATTGGCTTAGTGGGTTCGGACAGACGAACAGACATCGTTTATCATTATGGGAACGGAACTTTAAAAACGAAATTATTTTAGTAATTTTTAACAGAATTTGTGAATATTTCAGTAGATTTACAAAAATCTAAAAAAATTCAACTGTTATATTTCGTACATTCCAGGTTAATCTCCAGCTGTAGCCCCACTTAAATTTCCATTGCACCAGAGCACCACACTTACATTCAAGTCATCATCTGTTCGTGCTGGTGCCCCATAAAACTTCAAGTCCACCTTTAACGACACCATCAACTTTAGGTCACTGCCACTCATACATTCATTGACAGACATTTGGATTAAGTGTCCATAGACCATTGCTGTAGTCCTAAAGTACTGCACAACATACCACCATCTCATCGTACTATATCCTTTCGTTCACCTCCATATACCCTTGTTTGAACTTCACTTTATCAGCTTATGGCCACCACTCGGTAAGCTCAGCAACTATATCTCTGATCTGAGGGTTGGTAAGAAAATACGAACGAAAAAACAACCTCTAACCGTGCCTGTCTGTTTGCTTCATCAGGCACAAAGAACTCTAACTACCTTAACTCACGGCAAAAAAAAGCAAACCTCCGAAAGGAATGTGCAATGAAAATCATAAACTAAACAGAACAAGAAGTACGGTTATAACAGTAAAAAAAACGTGGAAACAAATTGTTTGTCTAGAAAGACGGACAAGTTCTGTGTTATCTTCAGTTTGGTTGCAACCTTGTTGCAGGCAGACAACGTCCTCCTTCACAAGGCACTACCTCATTGCAATCTTTTCCTACTTTTTAGGGGTTCTCTGCCCTTCGTTGAAGCCGGGTTAATAGTTTTTCGGGCGGCCGGCGGTAGTGAGTAAAATTCATTTAACTGATGCACAGGTAAACGAAGGTGGACCTCTGTATACCTATAGGAAGAAGCACAGAAACCAAACCCCATAACCATTTTGCAACTTTGCTACAGAAAACCTCCTCGGTATTTCCAAGTAGTACCAAGTACCAAGTGCATCGTATAGAGGAGGCGCAGGTAAGATCCACACCCGAACCCAGGTTAAGGGGTTGTATATATCTTACGATGCATTTAACTTAATAAAAAATTAAAAGCATCCATTGTCATCGTCGTCGTCGTCCTTGCTTTGCAACTGTCCGTCTGCCAGCCAGACAGCATCAGCGTGCTCCACAGCTTTGCTCGTAATAGTCTGCAAGAACACCCGTAGAATGTATAAATGGACGGTCCAAAGGTCTTGGCAGGTCATTTCTGGAATAGGTAACAACATTTAGTTGTTTTGTCTGCCCCTCGCTCACACAGACTCCGCTTCGGAATTGGGTAGAGAAACTTTTAAGTGAATTTTTGATTAGATCGTCGGAATCCTTCTCTGTGTCTTTTTGGGCGACTTTGTCGTTGTACTTCCTAGTCCTTGGATGGAACTTTGGTGTGGTTAACTTTTCCATGATGGTTAGTATAGTCGGAGTGAGTAAATAAACTTGACGAATGTATAGAAATGGCTTCTTAGCTTTTACCTGGACTGCAGTTAAGTGATGTGTAAGTTGCATACGGAAATTTAAGTAGAATGTCATGTCGGGTAAAAGGGACGCGAGGAAAGCACTACATAGTATAGTGGAGAGCGTGTTTTGATATCCTGTCGTATGCGAAATTTTAGATTGGGTAGTATAAAGCGTGAGCATTATTTATTTAAACAACTATTTGTAGTAATCCTGTTAATGGATCACCAGGACCAGATGTTCTATTGGTAAAACACCCTATTCCACAAGCAGTCAAAATATGTAGGTTCAACGAGTTTTGTAGTACTTAATAAGAAAGTAGGCAAAGTGAAAATGTTTTTGAGAGTACCTTGTTATACCTGAGTGATTGAGACGGTTTTAATACTGAAGGTGTGTAAGACGGTTACTCAAATGAAGTCTTCAGACAGAGTATTGGGTTTGGTATATGATTTAAGCTGGATCAAAATCTTTGATCATGATTTGGAAGTTTTAACGCTCTTAGACAAAGTGGATTGTTAATTTTGAAAAGGCTTTGCTACACCGCCCTTCTAACAGAGCCAATGGACGTATATAGGTTTTAATTCCTTCAAAACCTTTTGTACGCAATTGCGCCATTTTTTCTAATAAAAATGAATCAGAATATGAGGTCTTCTGATCCACTCATCACTCTATCACGCCTCGTTTTTGTTGACTTACTGAATATATCGGGTCTATCACTTCTATAGCTATCTTTGGGACTTATAGTATAGCACTACCAACTGTATCTTACAGTGTATATGATTGGTATTCAGCTCTTGTTCTGAACTAACTACACTGTGGGTGCAGTAGCGTGCTGGACTACTGTGCGAGGGATCCCAGGTTCGATCCCCGGAAAAACACAAATTACATCTTCAGGTTTTTTTCCAGTAATAGAGTTCGAAATAGCTAAATCCAACGAAAGGAAAAAAATGCCAATAACGTCCTAAGAAATTTACCAAAAAAGTCCTGAAAAACGTCCTAAAATACGACTCAAAAACGCCCCAAGGACTCACTGATTACATTTTGTTCACAATCCCACAAGGTCGTAACTCGTATAAGGCGAGGTCTTCCTACACTGCGATGTCACTCTAGGTTGGTAGGGTAGGTAGGTAGAAGTGGTGGTTCATGCCTTTAAGCCCAATTAGCACTAGGGTGTGCCGTTTTGTTACCACGCCTCGAGGGACCCACTTTGTGATGATTGTCAATTTGTCAATCCCGATCATCGGAGATTGGCTTTCTGCTGAAAATGTGAATGTATTTGTGCCTTAACCGCTCCTAGCGGAATGTGGACCCTCGTTGAGAGCGAGGCGTGTTGTGCTGAGCCCTTCCTGGCCTGCTATGTCACTATGCCCTGGAACCCAGAGAAGTGTGACCCTGAAACGTTCGCTCAGACAGGCAAGCTCGTTCCGGCACTCCTGCCCCAGTTTGGAGTATATGGTAGCCGAATCGATGGCTTTGATGGCGGCTTGGCTATGTGTTATGTGTTGTGTTATGCCCTAGTTGCGTGCAGGCTTCTCGGATGGCCAATGATTCCGCCTGGAAAACACCGGCCCCGACACCTCAGCTCATCTTAGATCCGTCGGTGTATATGACCGTTTCGAAGCCCTTCACTACTTCGTCCCTCTTTCACTGAGCCCTTGTTGGGGAACCGACGTGGAAGCCTTTCGTGAAGTTTAATTTGGATGTAATGTAGTCGGTTGGAGACGTGACCTCATTGCCCCCGTGGTGCCTATACATACTGGCTGTTCTTTGCAGTCTTTTAAGTTTCGTGAGGTTGCAGACTTTGCTCAACGCAGGCCACCATACTAGTGATTCATACGTGGGAATTGGAAGCACTACGGCTGTGTACATCCACAAGGTCATCTTTGGGTGAAGTCCTTCTTCTGTCCAAAGGTTTTGCTATAGACATAGAAAGCGACCGACGCCTTCCTTACTCTGTGTTCAATGTTATGTTTCCAGTTAAGTTTTGGATCGAGCATGATACTTAGATACTTAGCGCTGGACGACAGTGTGAGCTGTAGTTGATCATTTAGACGGGGTAGGGTAAAATCGGGTATTTTGGTTTTGGTTGTGAACAGCATGTTGAAAATTATGCAGAGATACACTAAAACACATACATAATGCACACATATCTCTTTAATATAAAATCTTGCACGCACACATACATACACATTAACGTACATTTAACGCTTTGAAAAAGTACTCAATTTCAGTTGTCCTTTTTACCTCATTGAATTCGTGTCGTGTAAGCCTATCTCTTTTGTTTTATAATTGATTAATAAATCGTGAAATTTTGGTATACGTGTTTTTCTTTCTTTAACCCCCCTTTTTTTAACATTTTGGTGCCGAAACCCGAGAGAGAGAAAAAAAAAACGATTTGTTAATATGGAAATAGCTAACCGCGGTGCGTTTAGAGCGCAACTAACAAAATTGATAAAGGTTGCGACCGAGTACTTGGAATCGGACGCGTCGCAAGTGAAAAAAGAAAACGTTGAATTTGATTCAATGGAGGATCGATTGGAAACTCTTATTCAACGATTAAACGCGGTTCACTCGAACATAAAAGCTGCCGATCAGCAAGTGATAGACAAAGGACTAATAAAGCCCGAAGACTTCGATAAAGAATTCGAAAAAGTTGTAGAGTATGACGACAGTGCGGTGTCGATTATAGCGCGTTTAAGTTTAAGGCTGCAAAAATTAAGGAAGACCCTGGAAAATGGTTCGCCCGAAGTCGTTGAAAATGTATCGCATCCATCTGTGAATAGCAACACAAAGCTTCCTAAGTTGCAACTCAAACGATTTGACGGTGACATGAAGGATTGGATGCCATTCTGGGATCAGTTCAACATAGCAGTACACCAAAATAATTGTTTGACAGCAGCCGAAAAATTCAATTATCTGGAAGTATCTTTGTTTGGAGCTGCTAAAAAAGTTATTTCAGGATTCACGGCATCGGCATCATGCTATGACGCAGCAATTTCATTGCTTCGTGAACAATATGGCGATACAGAAAAGCTGGTAGACAGTCATATGCAGAAATTGATTTCATTGCGTCCAGTTATTGCAAGGACAGATGTTGCAGGTTTACGGAACCTATACAACACAATAACAACCTCAATCCGATCGCTGACATCCTTACAAATACCATCCCAGCAGTATGATGTAATGTTAAAATCGATATTACTCCGTTGCATACCAGCTGACCTTCGTGTAGATTATCATCGGCAGCACGACAAAGATAGCGACAACGACGAAGCAGACACAAGCGCAGACGACGAAACAAAATCACAATCACAAACATCCTTGCGTGGTATTGATGATCAGTATGTAAAACAAATAATGCGGTTCTTGAAAAAAGAAGTTGAAGCTTTGGAGAGGAGCAAAGTCACCCCTGTTAACACCAACACAAAGGTATCTCCAACCACTGCAACCAGTCTAATTGGAATGAATACAACCGGCAAATGTGTGTTTTGTGATTCATCTGCTCATGCTACGAAGGATTGCGATAATTTGTCTGTGCAACAAAAACGCGATATTCTCTTAAAGACAAACAGATGTTTTCGGTGTGCAAAGATTGGACATGCATCAAGGAAGTGTAGAAGTGTGCAGTTTTTAAAATGCAATAAATGTAATGGTAAGCACTTAACAGCTATGTGTGATCCTGGAAGGAAAATAGACACATCCAAAAATGTTCCAACGGAAATAAATGAAAAAATGTCTGATGTTAATTTAAATCTGTGCGCGTATAATCCTGTGTTTTCTAATGTTCTTTTAAAAACCGCGCGTTGTATTGCTGCTGGTAAAAGTAATAGTCTATTGATACGCGTAATTATTGACGGCGGTAGTCAGCATACATTTATTACAGAAAGCGTAGCAAAACAATTGCAAATTTTAGACGAAAGCGAAACCGTAAATATGTCCGTGATTCCGTTTGGGTCGACTGATCGAGTGCCTTCAGAAACCTTTAAGAAAATAAAAATCATATTGAAGAGCCAATATAATCAAAAAAGTGTTTTATTAGAAGCGATTGTTGTCCCAGAAATTTGCATTGATGTGTTGAGTGTGCCAGACAGTTCGTGTATTTCGTTAAGAAAATTAAATTTGGCTGACTGTAAGCTCGCTAACATAGACGCGGTGGATGGCCTAAGTATGCTTATCGGTTCTGACTTTTACTGGACCGTGGTCACTGGGAAGCAACGCAAAATTTCAAACCGTCTCAGAGCAGTGCAAACAATATTTGGATGGACATTGCAAGGATTTCACGCAACTGATAAAAGTAGTGCCAACCACTCATCTATTGTTACCAATGTCTTAAGTGTGCCTAGTATTAGCGACCAAGAGTTATCATCGATGTGGTCATTGGAGTCTATTGGTATCAGAGGGGAAGCGTCAGAGAAGGTCCACATGACACAAGAAATGACTGAAAGGTGTATAAGAAGAGTCGGATCCCGGTACGAAGCATCTTTGCCATGGAAAGATCCAGATGTCATTTTGAATAACAACAGAACTCAAGCGGTAAGTCGATTACAATCTTTAACTCGTCGATTATCTAGAGATCCAAATAAGCTACAAGAGTATGACGATGCTATGCGCCAGTTAGTCGAAAATGGTATAGCTGAACCAGTTGAGCATGTGGCTAATGCGACCTCAAAACGGATTTTCTATCTACCTCATCGGCCAGTCTACAAAGAAGAGAGTACTTCGACAAAGTTACGCATTGTATTTGATGCTTCAAGCCACACTGATGCTATCTGTTCTTTGAATGATCAACTCTTAACTGGAACCAATCTTCTGCCTGATGTACTGAAGACGTTGCTGAATTTTAGGATTGGGCGTGTTGGAGTCGTAGCAGACATCGAAAAAGCTTTTTTACAAATAACACTAAATGAAAATGATCGAGACTCTCACCGATTCATCTGGTACTCTTCGCTTAACTCAGAGACTGAACAAATGGTCTTTAAAGATTTTCGGATGGCAAGAGTCACCTTTGGGGTAAGTTGTAGCCCATTTCTTTTATCATCAACTATTCGACTACATTTGCAAAAAGAAAGTGTTCGGTTTCCTGAGACCTGTCAAATTCTGGAAAATAGTTTTTACATGGACGACCTTGTTCTGAGTGTGGACTCCGATTCCGATGCTATCCGAATCTATAAGGAGGCTGTGACTATCATGGAAGAAGCATCGATGAACCTACGAAAGTGGCATTCAAATAGTAGTAGCCTTCGAAATTCCGTGAGCTCCCAGGAATTCCCTGTCATCCAAAAGGTTCTAGGGTTGTCATGGTCAGTCTTTAGTGACGAACTAGCCGTACCGCTACATTCAGTACAAACTTTTTTGGAATCAAATCTTTCTAGAGGGTCTAAACGAAACATACTTCAAGCCATCGCACGAGTCTACGATCCATTGGGAATACTTTGTCCAACCATGATTAAATTAAAGATATTGTTTCAAGATGCTTGGCGAAGGAAATTGACATGGGACGAAGCTTTGCCGCCAGATCTACTGCTTGATTGGAACGATTGCGTTAAGAACGTTTTGCAATTAAAGGACATGGCGATTCCAAGGTCAGCGCTGTTGTCATCATCATCAAACCATATTCGTTGCTATATCTTCGCTGACGCCAGCCTAAAAGCATATGGGGCTGTTGCTTATATACAAGCTGTTAGTCCAGAAGGAGTTGGTGCAGTTTCATTTTTATGCGCCAAAAGCCGAATTGCACCATTAAGAGAAGACGGGTCGGATGAGTTAACACTGCCAAAGTTGGAGCTGACCGCAGCCCTAATTGCTGCCAGAATGTCTGCGTATTTAAAGCAATCACTGAAGATCCCGATACATAAGTTTTTTCTATTTACTGATTCAAAAATATCATTTCACTGGATTTATGGGCGTATGCAGCGATGGAAGCCTTATGTACAGAGTCGCGTCGACGAGATCCGTCGCCTTACTTCAATATCGGACTGGAACCACTGTTGCGGGAAAGATAACCCTGCTGACCTGGTTACGAGGGGCATATCGGGAGAAAAACTTCAATCATCTTTCTTGTGGACTCAAGGACCAAAGTGGCTCGAAGATGTGAATGCTTACATCAATAGAGATCGCCAAAATGCTGAGGATTTGAAGCTGCAACCAACGCTGTTAGTGGAGATGACTGGTACTGTTCAAGAACCTGATGGAGATCCAATATTACGCTCAGAAGATTTTAGTAGCTGGTCAAGATTATTGCGCGTCACCAGTTGGGTACTACGTTTTGTCAAACGCTGCAGATCTAAGGAATCGAAACCTAAAGAATTTATGACTGAAGCAGAAATTACAATTTCGGAACGCTACTGGCTCAGGTATGTGCAATTGCTAAATTTTGCTAACGAAATTAAATGCTTACAGAAAAATTTGCCTGTACCGAATTCTTCAAAACTCGCTCAACTATGCCCTTTCCTGGATGAGGATGGTCTGCTAAGACTGGGAGGTAGGCTCCAGTTATTAGATGAAGCATTTGATCATAAACATCCCATAATCCTACCTGGTAGTCATCATATAACTACTCTTATCATTGATGATGCACATCTGCGGACAATTCATGGTGGAGTAAACATCGTTCTCTCCAAAATACGCGAGCGTTTCTGGGTTACTAAAGGTCGTCAAATAATCAAAAGAAAAATCAAAGGCTGTATTGTATGTAAAAAATTATTCGGGCAACCAGCATCGCAACCATTTGCTCCCCTGCCGCTCCAAAGAATCACTTTGACCAGACCTTTCGACAATGTGGGAATAGACTTCGCCGGACCTTTATACTATACGAACCCAGGAGAAGATTTCACGCATAAGGCATACATCCTGATCTTCACTTGTGCCGCAATCCGTGCTGTTCATTTGGAGATCACCATAAATTTAACTACCGAAAGCTGTGTAATGGCTCTAAGGCGATTCATGGCAAGGCGCGGTGTTCCATCGGCAATATTCTCCGATAACGCTAAAACATTTAGAAGGGCATCTATTGAACTAGCAACATTTGATGGTATCTTCAAGGAGGAATATGTTCAAGGATTCCTGTCCCAGCATCGTGTAAAATGGCATTTCATCGTTGAGAGAGCACCCTGGTGGGGTGGGTTCTGGGAAAGGCTTATTCGCATCATTAAGAACACCCTAAAAATAGTCATCGGCAAAGCAAAACTTAATCTCGAACAGCTGCGGACAGTAATAATTGAAGCTGAAGCCACTGCGAATGAACGACCGTTGACATATCTGTCTAGTGATCCTTTGGACTTAACACCGCTAACCCCAGCTAAGTTTTTATTGGGCAAATCTCAACCAAGTCAGCTTTCTGAAGCTAATGACGTCAGCGAGTCAAACATAAGGGAGCTTTGGAAGCATCGTATGAAATATACAACGAAATTGAAAAAACGATGGCGCGCAGAGTATTTACAACTACTGCGATCTTTTCACTACAACGATTCAAAAGTGTCGATCGATCTAAAGGTGGGAGATATTGTTCTTCTGTTCGATCCTTCAGTTCCCCGAATTCACTGGAAGATGGTCATAATCCAGAAGGCGTTTCCGGGTAGAGATGGCAGAGTGCGTTCTTGCGAAGTGCGATGTGCAGATGGCAGTATATTACGAAGACCAATCCAGCTCCTATATCCACTGGAGCTTCCGATTTCTTCCCCGGGCGGAGGGTGTTGAAAATTATGCAGAGATACACTAAAACACATACATAATGCACACATATCTCTTTAATATAAAATCTTGCACGCACACATACATACACATTAACGTACATTTAACGCTTTGAAAAAGTACTCAATTTCAGTTGTCCTTTTTACCTCATTGAATTCGTGTCGTGTAAGCCTATCTCTTTTGTTTTATAATTGATTAATAAATCGTGAAATTTTGGTATACGTGTTTTTCTTTCTTTAACCCCCCTTTTTTTAACACAGCATCAGTTCAGTTTTGCAGCCCAGGTGCTTACCTTTTCTAGAGCTGCCCCCTTAATTTCACTAATCACGGGTAGGAAACTCCCCTGACACTAGTATCACCACGTCATCCGCGTACGCAAGAACTTTGACCCGTTCCCTGTCTAGTTTCACCAGAATTTAATTTATAACCATTAGCCATAGTAGGGGCAAGATAACTCCGCCCTGTGGCGTTCCTCTATGGGCAAATTTGGTTATGTGGCTGCTGCCTAGTGTTGCCTAAATAGTTCTTGTTCTGAGCAAAGAGACTATCCATTGACTAATAAATTCCTCTATGTCCAGCTCAATCAGAGATTCAAGAATAGCTTCAGTGTGTACGTTATTGAAAGCTCCCTCTAAGTCTAAGAAGAGGCTAGTGTGTATTCTTTATTATGTAGCGATATTTCGATTGTCCGCACTACCTCATTGGACGCCTTTAGGTAGGCGTGCTGTGATTTGGATAACAAAGATAGCAACTCTAGGTTGGAGTAGAATGTTCTACAGGTCGGACCTCTGGTGTCAATTAGTTATACACAACTTAGCCTTCTTTCCCTTCAAAGTCTTTAAAACGACCATTCATCCGCCTTACTGCGGATGCTCCATATATATACCGGGAGTGGGATGATGAGAGAGTTATATTGAGTCTACTTGCATTTTCCAGACACGTCTTTACATTGCCGTCTGCCAATTTTTACATAATGTGTGTTATCTATTTATATTATATCAGTTGCCTTCAATTAAGGATAAGGAGTGTGGTCAACCTTTGTAAAGTTCTTTCTGACCTTAGCAGCAGTTTGTTGACAGATAGTGTCAGCCGTTCACAGAATAAAACTGACCGGATCTTGTATGCGATGTTAAGGAGACTGGATGTTTCTACATTCTCTTAGTTTCGAGATCCTCCTTCTTGTGTTCGTTCTAAGTTTGTATTCATCAGGCTTACTTCTTTCTGGCCAAATCTTGGAGATGAGTTAGGTTATGCTCTCAACCAAGCCGTCTTCCGCCTTGAGTAAAGCATTAAGTACAAAAAGTTAAAATGATAATAAACTTGAATGCTATATTATTTACTAGCTGTACCCGCCCAACTTTGCCCGTGCACAGGAATTGTATTGCTTAGATCTTAAATAATAATGTTCTTTCGTAAAATGCGAAAAATGAGAATAAATCTATTTTCTGGAATTTTCTTTCTAAACCTGAAATATACAGCAATACGAAAAAAGCAAAAAAAGGATCATGAAAATCATAGAAGATGTTTTTTGTATGGGAGGCATCACCTCTGTTTGTCCAATTTTGGCGTGGCGATATCAATAATGGATGTACATAATGTATTGGATATATACTAATGTGTACCCTCTGCATCGCCCTTCCTCTCCTTGATCATGCTACTTGTTTGTAATGCTGTAAGTATTTCCTTTCCTTTGTTTCCCTCTTCCTATGGAATCCGAACAACTACCTACCCCGCCCAACCCTACACTGTTACCATACCACATTCACATATCAAATGAAATTCTGAGATGAAACCTGTTTTGTATTACACGTCTCTTCTGTTATGAAGATTATTAATATACCCCATGCCATACTGCAGCACGCACGACGCACCCCATCCCCATCCTGCATGCATCGGACATGCGATCATAATATCCATACCTACCTACACTATATGTATATACAACTGACCATAGCACTCCCTGCGAAAACAAATCAACCCTTTTCGAATGTGTATTGTTTTTGTTTGACGATCGCAAAAGTATAAACATCCATTTGAAGCGGCCCATAGACACCACACTTGTGTCTGCACCGATGTACTGACACCGGTGTGGCATTCCGCCATACACATCACACCGATCGAGACCCCGACACCAAAAATCAAAAACTTTTGATTTTACTCGCACCGTGTCTGACACCAAAATCGGTGTGCGCACCAGCCCACACACAGCACACATTTCCGTACACCGGCACCGGTGCAGACACAAGTGTGGTGTCTATGGGCCGCTTGAAGCAAGGTATACGTGTATGTATATATTTTCACTTCAGAAAATACATTTTGCCTAAAAACTGTTCCTAAGGACGTGGCTATAAACGACATAGCCTATAGCAGTCTTACAGTCTTAAGGAACATTTAAAAAAAGTTTCATCAAAATCTGTCCAGTAGTTTTTGAGTTTTTAGCTGACAAAGAAAAGTCCTACAGTTTTATTATATGTATAGATTACTCGTAATGTTAGCATAAAATCAAAACGTCTAATTTTACGAGCTCTACAATTAGGTGGGACAAGCTGGACGCTGAAAATGTAATGGCACGTGGAGCACATGGACACTGCGCCAACTCGCTCGGCTTCTTCACTATACGTTCGGAATTACTTGGTCCAAATAAACAGACTATAGGTACCTACTGAAAAGATTTTTGAAGCATAAAAGCTAGCTCCCCTATTCTCACTACACAAAGTCCCATTTTGGAGCTTTGCAAACTACATATTATAAAAACCTCTTCCAGTGATTTAAATGCACTTTCGAGTATCTACCTTTTTCCCATTACAATCTCCAATGAAGGTGAAAAATCTCTAAAAATAACTCAGATCTCAACTGCAACACCATAATGTCTTTGGCACCACTTTGCCCTATACCTACGTGTACCCAACCCATTCTACCATTAAATTGAAAACCAAAATTGCAAATAATTTTCAACCCATTTCCGATTTCAACCACAACCCCTTTAGACCACCATCAAGGATTTAAAAAAAAAACGGTAAGTAACGATTTTGATATCGCTGAATGTATGTCGTATATGCGTATTAAATGCAACATCATGAACCGCAAAAAAAGTCAACACTTACATCATACACGACAACGGCATAGCGCCATCTGAACTCAGATAGAGGAAATAAAAAAAAAAACGAAAAAACAACAACAACCCCACAGATGAACAGATGAAATAAATCGAAAGGAAGTTGTACACAGCCACGAGTAGGTATAACGGTATATAGTGCAGAGGAAGCAGGATATGCAATTCGAGAATGCAACAAAAAAAAAAAAAAAAAAAAAAACATCATACAGCACTTCGCGTAATATCCTCGTCGTCGTTGGAACATGTTTTCTTTACCAATAAAATTTATAGCCCGCCATAAATTTGCAGAGTTTCCTTGTTTTTTGTTCTTCTTGTTTGCTTTGCGAAAGTGCATTCGTCTCTTTCTGGTGCAACCGGAAAAATGCAATCGTATTCTGGTTGGAAATGGGGGTGGGCTATTAAATGCGACATTGCATTCGATTGCGAAATGGTAATCGACGAAAGGTACGGCATAAACTGCACTAACTGCCGACGTAAAGGGTTTTAAATGATTTTCATACGGTTCGTGTCTTGGAAATGCATTATGAATTATGAATACTAGCTGAATACTCGATATAACTATTTGTAAAATATTCTAATCCTGCCATTGCTGATCGTTTGGTATTTTTAAAGCCAAGTACCATGTTACACACGAGGGACTTTTAAGCACTGATGGGTTTTGGTCTTCAAATTGGATTAGGGCGTTTTTGGGGAGTTTTAGTCTCGTTTTTCGTGCGTTTTCGAGGTGTTTTAGTGCGCTTTAGAGGACTTTTTAGATCTATTTCATGGCGTTTTTGATGCTTTTTAAGGACATTTATGTAAGATGCATTTTTGGTGGCATACATTGTGGCATGTTTTTGGAGCGTTTCGGTGCATTCTTGGTAAACGTTTTAGGCGCGTTTTTGTTTCGTTTTTGGGGCATTTTATGTGTGTTTTCGTGGCGATCATGACCTGTTTTAGTAATTGTCTTGGGGGTTCTCGGAGAAAATTTTTGCTGCTTTTTATAGGGCTTTTGAGGCGTTTAAGAGTGTTTTTGGAGCATTTTTCGTCATATTTTGGTGCGGTTAAGAAACGTTTTTGGAGCGTTTTTGGGGTGTTTTTTTATTTTTTTGCGATTTAGATGCGATTTTGGGTCATTTTGGTATATTTTAGACGTTTTTGTGGCAGTTTTAGGGTAGCGTTGCCATCCGTCTATGTTTTCCCGGACATGTTTTCCATTTTTTCATCGTTAAGAGAAAAGGAAATTCGAAATTAAAAGAGCTTGAAAATGCCAATTTTATTCCCGCTTTTTGGAAGTGATTGTTGCTTCTGAATTCTGCAACATATTATTGTAATACCAAAATTGGTAATCGACAAAAGAAAGGTGAAAATACTGAATGAAAAATTCTAATGTGATCTTTCCTATTGAAGTCGATCTAATCACTTTAGAAATATTAAATATTTTGTTGAATTAATCGGCAAGGAATATATGGTTTGATTGCTTTCTTTTCACCCGGTAGTGGAACGACTTTTGCTTATTTTTGAAATCCTGACATAATATTTCAAAAATGTAAAAAACCAACCGAAATTATACAATTTTTTTGTGTTGTTTATGTGTAGGGTTTCTTTCAATGAGAAAAACTTTTTCCAATATTTTGAAAACCCGCGAATGTCAGTAAAAATTCACGCAGGTAATTTAAAGCACAATCTTTTTGTTTGTAAAATACGAAATATATTTCGTCGCCAATACCTCGGGTCCCAAAATTTCCAAAATCCCAGAAATTGAAATTAATTTTTTTTTTTATTTCTTCCTAAGAAAACTAAGGATGATTTGAAAGATTTGAGCTTAGTGGACTTCTTTTTTTAAAACTTTCATATGTGTCAGAAAATCAGCCGAGAATATTATTCAGCGCAATTGGCACACGGCCTTAAAACATGTATCCGAACGCAATGAAACCGAGAAAGTTCAAATATTTTTATAACAAATACCTAGTACGCGCATTTTTGTCCTAGTTTTGTACTAATTTTTAGATCCTATTTTGTCTGAGAAAATCCGTGATTTTCATGCTCGATAACTACTTTCTTCAAATTTCTAGCAACCCTATCTTAGGTGCTATCTCGTCGGGCTCTTGGACAGTTCTCCGGGGAATTTTAGTGCGTTTTTCAGAGGCTTTTTTTTTTCTTGTTGTATCTTTGGTGTATTTTAAATACTTGTTTGTATTTTTTGGTGCGCTTAACGGACGTTTTTGTGGTTCTTTTAAATGGTTTTTGTGGCATCAAATCAAGTCAAGTCAAAATTGATTTTACTACAAATTCAAATGAATATCTTTAAAAATAATTTAAGAACTACTTAATAAGGCTAAATAATAAGGCTAAATTTATTTTCTCCTAAAAATGTTTGTTTCCTTTGCGTACTACCTGTTGGTTTATATTTTAGAAGTTATTTCGTGGTAAATTGAGATACTGGACTTATGCCAAAAAGTTATTTCATTGAAATTAATGCTCAGAAGTCGTTCTTTGAATTCTATGGCGTCATAGTTACAGAGATTGGTGATCAACGGATATATTTTAAGATCAGGTAACTATTTTCATTGATATGTTGAAGAAGGAACTGTTTTTATACCTAGAGCAAGTTCTTAGATATTATCCTTCCTTTTTTAAGTGAACGTTTCAAGCAATTACCCCTCCTCTGAATTATTTAAACAATTTATTGTAAATATTACTATTGCCTAAAACCATTTAATGTGCTTTACTAATGGTATATCCAAAACTACCATCATATTGTGAAATACGAATAATATCGTACAACTTATTCAAAATAAAATTTACCTTTTTTTTCTTGTTCCAGTTTTCTGTCAATAGTGACACCTCATTATCGTCCACTTTTACGTCGACCTCCCAAGTAATGAAAAATCACTTGAACACTCGAACATGAAAAATTAAAACAAAAAAAATCTATTTCAAGAGATTTTGACAGCGACGCCTGGCAGACAAGAAGAATTAAGAAAACAAACAAACATGCGAAGACCCACCAAGTAGGATACTATTCTCCGACATCCAAGCACCTCCTTCCATATGGGCCTTGTCTTCGTTGTTTCATTTCTCTGGTTGCTACTGTTACTGTAGCAATATTCTTCAAATAGCGTTCCATTGAAATGCGTCCACTCAATCAATCAGAGATGAACAAAAAAAAAATGGTTTGAAGGATGCTGGATGGCGTTATGTAGCACACTTCTCACAAGTGCGACGACCTGTTCTCCTTAGTGCTCTAGAAATTGTTTTATTCCAAATGAAGGAGGATAAACCACAAAATTGAAGCCCTAAAAATAGATTTCACTTTTACTTTTTCGATTTTTTGTCCAAGAAGATACTTTTGTTTGGGGGGATATTGTATAGGAGCAATCTGTCAATTTGTAATTTATTTTGTAATTTATTGATATAGGAAACGCTGTACATCAAGATAAACTTATAGTTAGTACAGGATATAAAATAAGATAATATTTTTTATTATAAAGTGCAAAAATAGAGAAACACTAAAAGAAAATACAATAATTTAAAAATGAATACAAAATTTTAAGTTAAACATTATTAGATAAAAACGCAACCAAGGACGAGTTAAAAGTTAAGAAAGAGAAAAAAAAGGTAAATCAGTTCAAGTTGGAAAGGTGTTCAAAGCAGGCAGTGAGAAATTTTCTGTGTTCGATTCTAGACCTCACATGATTGGGTAGATTGTTCCAGAGTTTGACAGCATAAATGAAAAATTGCCTGCGTGATGTCAAGCAGGTGTATGTGGCAGGTCGCAATACAATATAGCGATTAGATGAACATAAATAAATTTTATTAAATAGATAGTTTGGTTCTTTCTTGTGAACAATTTTGAAAAGTAAAGAACAGCACCGATACTTGAAAAAAACATCCAAGTTACATCCAAGAAGTTGACGAGCTTCGGATGAAATATGGTCAAACCGACGACGATTGAATACAAAACGTGCAATAGAATTGAAAGCAACTTTTAGTTTTTGAAATGAAACGGAATCAGGATCCGCAAATAGCTCACAGCCGTATGACATTATGGGGATTATTAATGATTTAACCAGTTTTAGTTTAACTTGTGTGGGTAAAATAGTTCTTGTAATCGATAATCCTCGAAGCGAAGCGTAGACTTTATTTGTAATAGAATTAATGTGCGCATCCCACGTTAATTTGTTGTTGAAGATTATTCCCAGATTTTTAGCATAGGCGACATATTCAACTTCGCAGGAGTTTAAAAAGATAGGAGGAAAATCGGAGAAATGTGGTTGATGTTTGTATATGGGAATGGCTTTAGTTTTATCAGGATTAAGTTTAAGCCCATTCCGTATGGACCAATCGAAAATAGAACATAGATCGTCGTTTATTTTTGCTATGGCGTCCTCAACCATACCAATAGGAAAACTAAGGTACAATTGAACATCATCAGCATATATATGAAATTGACAGTGAGATAAAACGGAAGGTAGATCATTGATGAACAGAGAGAACAATAATGGACCTAGAATAGATCCTTGAGGAACACCAATATTAACAGGAAGAAACGAAGACAATTTACTATTACACGAAACGGCTTGCAGCCGATTAGTCATATATGAATAAATTAATTTGTTAGAAGTGTCAGAAAAGTTAAAATATGTCAGAAGTTTATCACAGAGAATATTAGGATTAACACAGTCAAATGCTTTGGAAAAATCAAGTAAGGTTATCACAGAAGTATAATTAGCATCGATTGCCTGTCTTATATCGTCAGAAACTTTTAGTAGAGCAGATGTGCAGCTATGTCCGGATCGGAAACCTGACTGAAGAGGGTTAAGAAGCTCTTTGTCTTTTATGAATTGTTTTATTTGGTTGCTGATGATAGATTCAAAGGCTTTAGATAAGAAGGGAAGTATAGCTATGGGTCTATATTCTGAGTTAGTGCCTTTTTTGGGAATTGGGATGATCTTAGATTTTTTCCAGGCAGATGGGTACGTAGAAGTCATAATAATGGTGTTGAATATATGGGTGATGTATGGAAGTAAAAAAGGAAGAAGGATTTTTATAAAGTCAGGGTGAACATTATCTAGTCCGACAGACTTACATTTAATAGAGAAAATTGCGTTTCCTACGTTATATTCGTCAACTGTAGACAATGAAAATACGTTTTCTCTATCGTATAGCGCAGGCAATAAAGATACATTTTCGTTGTCATGCTGACCATTCATTTGGACTGTGGCAGTTGACGTACTGGGTGTAGAGAACCTAAGGTTCAACTCATCTATGTCAATATCGTCGTCTGAAACTGAGATATTGTCCTTTCTCAATCCAATATTACGAACTTCATTCCACAGAAACTTAGAAGTGCGATCTGAATTAAATCTATTACTGTAATAATTAAGCTTAGCGGATCTTATGAGTTTGGTTACAAGATTACGGGATGTTTTAAAATTTCTTAGCATATCTGCACAGCCGAAGCGTTTCCAACGGCGATATAAGGCATCTCTTCTTCTAATGGCATTGAGAATGACATTTGAGAGCCAAGGGCAGCTATGCGATTTGATAAGACGTGTCTTAATAGGTACATGCTTGTTGAACAAGTAGTCAATTGCGGTGGTCAGGAATTCGGTTTGTTTATTAACGTCAGAAGAAAAAAATATGTTGTTCCAATCAATTGACGAACAATCACTAAAAAGACTTTCAACATTGACACGGCGGAAATCACGATACTGAATGGGCTGCGCTAAGTTTTTATTTGCATGTAAGTCAAGTGTAGCAAAAATTAGATCATGATATGAAAACACGGGGACAGATAATTGACTAAAACATTTAACAAGACTTTGATCACTAGCTAGGAACACATCTAACAAGGACGGCACACAGTTAGGCTTAAAGTGCGTTGGCTCATTATAGTTAACGAAAGAAAGGCCAAAAGAGTTCATCGAAGTTTTGAATGAGTTGGATGAGGATTGCAACATGTTTATATTTAAATCTCCACAAAGAATAAATTTAGGTGCAAGGTGAGATATTTCTTCCACAATCGGGGAAATGACACCCGAATTTGCGATATGTGGTGGCATATAAAAAGCCCCAATGATGCATTTATTTTCGCCATTGAGGATATCGATGAAATAATAGTCACAAGGCTGGGAGCCATCCGAATGCGCAACGCGACTAGATCTGATATAGTTCCTAACATATATAGCAACGCCTCCTCCAGTTGTGCGAGTACGATCAGCTCGGTAAGGCTTCTTAAATCCTCTTAAAGACACAAAACTATTTTTTAAGTTAGGGTAAAACCAAGTCTCGGAAACGCATACAATATCAATTAAACTGTTTTCAAAGAGCATTCTGAACTCATCAAACTTATTCACAAGACTCTGTGCATTTATGTGGCAGATATGAAGACCATTACTACTTTTACAGATGGTATTTAGTAAAAATTTGTTTTTTTCACATATGCTGTCAAAACCAGCATCATTGCTGCTGGCCATGGTGAAAATAAAAACCCACAGCGAAGCTAAAATCGAACGCAGGTTGATAGCATTTTCTTTTACATGCTAAGAAGAAAAACGACAAAGAACACTTAAAACCAATGTGAACTGAGATAACTTGAACATTAAATAATAAAGTAAGCAAAAACAAGAAAAAACAAAAAACTTGGTGCGATAAGGAAACAAGATTCAAGATATACGTTAAGAAAAAAATAAAAACAGAATTAGCTTTGATTTTCATTGATATGCAGATCATTGTTGACGTCAGGTCCGATTGCATTCCTTAAATCTCCAATGTTGTGGATGATGAATGGGGTCTGGCTATTTGCGGTGCGAATGTAAATTTGCCCATTGAATGTATGCACTGAAGACAAAAGAGATTTTTGTTTGAGTCTTAATGCGTGCCGCTGCAGTTGGTAATTTGTTTTCGTTAGACTGTCATTGATAAAAAAGCTTTTCTCAGAATCGATGCTGACATCACGAAGCTTTAGGGGAGCTTTTTTATTTTTGCAAAAGCTCGCAACCGCCCGCATTAGATTTTGTTTGCCACGCTTCTCAGCAAACTTTAGAATGATGCTGGCGTCGGCAGGGGAACGATCGTTGCGAGAATTCGTTTTGGCGCGAAAGATGTTGTGTAGGCGAGGTGGCTGAATATTTACTGTAGAGCAAACTTTGTCAAAGAAAGTCTCCAAATTTTCCCCAGGAGACTCAGGCACACCAATGACAACAGCATCACAGCTGATTTTCTCTCGCTCGGATTTATCGACGGCGAGCTCAAGCCGTTTTATGTCTTAAGACACTTTTAGCAGTTTTTGTTCGAAAAACAAATTATTTTCTCTAACCTTTGCATTTAGACGATCCTCTAAGGCAGAGAGTTTATCATCCAGCGATTCCATCCATTTATCCAGTTTTTCTTCTATGCGGATCCACAGTTTGTCAGCTATGCCAGCTAGATTGTGTGCACCATTATCTCTCGGAGAGCTTACACTGCCTTGTTGTTGTATACGGCAACCTCGAGTATTAGCAGGCATTTTAAAGAATAATAATGATAATTCACAAAATTAGACCGAAAAACCAATTACACAAGCTAAATAATAACGATGGCTTGATGGTAAAGATGCGAGCTGAGAGATGTGCTGGATTTTGTGCACTTAAACCGTGATTTAACTTAAGAAAAAGAATTTAATCAGGGCGACGAAATTAACACGTCTAGTAACTTTGCATACTTTTGCACTACCAATGATGCCACCCTTAATGTCAAGCACAAATAAAACACAAAGAACGGAAAAGGAGTCGTCAGAAAAAAAGGAAGATTGGCGCCTAATCACTTTTCACATGTAGCTTGTAACAACATTGTTGTTAAGGGGAACAGTATGACACATTGACACCACCACCGGTATTATAGTGGTTCCTAATGCAATGTTGTGTAATAAAATTGGAAGAGGATCCGTTTGGAAAAATATGAGAGGAAACTCGAGGCGACAATTTCACCGGAAATGTACATTTACATGGAGGAAACATATAGTGACACACAAAACGAATCAAAATAAGAGACTTTTAGGATCAAGTTGCGCAAATTGGAGCTATGCCTATATAACAGCAATGAGTGGCGGAAATCGGATAGCTCCATAACATGTGAATGGTAATGGGTTGATGTTGAAAGCTATAAGTTGAATGTGCTCCAATGAGTGATGTCTTTAGTCTGTAGTCAATTCAGGTCACCTTACAAGACATATAATCGTTGAAGCACACGTGTCTGGTAAGGTAAGTTGATTGAAGGAGACCTGTCCATGTCCAGTCTGAGAAGTTTCCGATCAGTCTTGCTGGCCCCTGGTTTATATGCTTTTAGCGTTCTTGCCAGTGTTGAATATAGCCTTGATAGGTGGAAAGTTCTTACTGACCAGTTTCAGAACTAGCTGCTCTCGTTAACGCTGAAGCAATTCCGAAAGTACATATTATATGAGTCAAGGAATTCTAAGGAAACAGTCTCTTGCTCTATGGATCTGAAGCTTGGAAATTACAAAGAAGGGCGTTTTGAATAAAAAAAATCATATTTTGGGTTGAGGGGCTCGACGATCTGCAGAACGACATTTTCACTGTAATTAGAAAACCTGTTATTCCCTAGGTCAAGGGTTCCCAATCTTTTCCATACTGCGACTCCCTATACATGATACTTTTTTTTTAGACGCCCTTCCTAACGCGGAACAAAGCACAGATATGTGAATAGGAGCTTATTGAAGATTCCCTAAACTGTTTTTCAATAAGGATGGTTCGAGGTTGAAATGGAATAAAACAAGCTGTGTACGAAGCTGCGAAGTATTAACGAAATCCTTTTTTTATTTGAAAAATATTTATTTGAATATAACACCATGTCCAAATGTCCGCCGCAACTTGTCCGTTGACAAAGATCCGAGTGGTCGAATCTGCCACATAGATCCAGCTGAATTTGAGCCATAGCATTGTTTATGTTGGGCAGAGTTGTAAAAGACTGCAGTCTTTTTGTACTGCAGTCAGATAAGTCGCAGTCAATTGACTAAAAATTTGAATAAAAGTTAAGATTTTGACTTAGTACTTTAACTTCATAAATGCAGTCACCAGTCATTTCGAATATTCTGACTGGGGAGTTAATTAAAGCAGTCAATTGACTGCAAGTTAAATGACTGCAGTACTTTTTGACTGATTCAAGTCTTTTAGTCAATTGTAAGTCTTCTAGAATTCTTAGTCAATCATCGCAGTCAGTAAGTCTTTTGATTGAAGTTATTTAACTGTAAGTCAATTGACTGCTTTTTAGTCAATTGACTGCATTTTAGTCAATTGACTGCATTTTAGTCAATTGACTGCATTTTACTAAATTGACTGCTTTTTAGTAAATTGATTGCCTTTTAGTCTATTGCCTGATTTTAAGTCTTTTAAATGATATATTTAAGTTTTCTATAGCACCTGTGTTGTTTTAATCACTATTTTTAATTTAAAGTGAAATTTACGATTTGATATAGTATCAACCTACATATGTATTTATGGGGTGTGCAGATGATAGATGGCACTGAAATTATGTGTTAAATCAAAAGAAGTGTTTTGTGATGTAAGCAATAATAAGTAAATTGTAGACGTGTATATATGTATTGTATTTACATATTTACTTTATAGACTCTTACACTTCTCTATAATATAAACTACGTACCTCTTACACCATACCTTTACGATAGAGTATACAAACTAGATGAGAGAAATTTACAAGGAAGTAGAGTCTTCACCGTGTATATTTTATTATAATTATCTATATATATAAAAAATGAGTTCTAAAATGTGTTCGGATACGTATAACTTGAAAACCACCGACTCAATTGCGCCCAAATTTAAAATAATCTTAGGTATTAGCCCAGGTGTGCACTGAAGGAGATTGGTCAAAATTGGACAAAGGGGCGTGGCACCTCCCATACAAAAAAACACTCAAAATCGTATATCTCGAAAACTGCCAAATCGATTGAGTTGAAACTTACAGACAATCCTAGGTATTGGCCCAGGAGTACACCTATGAAGGTTGGTCAAAATTGGACAAAGGGCAATACAATTCCTGTGCACGGCCAAAGCCGGGCGGGTACAGCTATATTATATAAAAACGTTGGTGTGTATGTAAGTCCGATAATGGCCGCGGAACCACTGAAGCTATCCGCCTTCATTCCTATTAAAAAAAAATATTGAACAAAAATATCAAAATAAATCTTGAAATATTTAAAATAACTATTTTAGGCAGAACAATGTTTGCCGGGTCAGCTAGTTAATTATATAGATAATATTTGAAAATTATTTCTCAGTTAAATATTTTTGAAAAAATTTAAGGGCCAGTTTCAAGACCAGCTAAAGTCTTGGATAAAGTCTCGGATAGCCTATCCGGAATTTATATGCCAGATAATCTTCAACTTTCGGTTTCAATGGTTTCGGATAGTGATTTCTGACAGAAAAAGTTTCGGATAGTCTATCAGCCGGTTCAAGTGGCTGTTAAAGCCTCCGGAAGATAAACAAAATATTTATTTGAAGTGGCTGGAAAAAATATAGTTTCAGAGAATTCTTTCGTTGACGGGCGTAGACAGCAGTCAGAAGTGTCCTATAGTGGATTTATTTGAATTCTTAGACGATTAATTTGATAAATATTACAACCATATTACACGGCCCCGTAAAAACAGAGTAGATATTTCAAATTATTTTGAGAAACCCTCGACGATGAAGATTCCTGAATTTTTACTATTTTGTTTCACTTTATCCATGCTCAGTGAATACCTTTCACCGTGGGCGTTGAACTTTTGCAAATCTATCCGTATGTACGCAACATGGCAACACCATAACAACAATATCATCAAAACAACTATTTATGCCAATGTAGACTTCCGCAAGCACCGCTCCTTACGACAGCCAGATTTGGTGTCCCTTTGATGATCCATCTGTAGGTCTAGCAGTTATACCCACAAGAAAGGTATCTATCATTAAAACAACTTGAAGGCCACATTTTTACAAGCACCGCTGCTAACCATCTCATTCAGTCGGGTGTTCTGTTAGTGCTCTGTCTCTGTTAATCTATATTATTGGACGATAGTTTTGTGGCAAACATGTCCTCCCTTTCTTTGGAATAGGTTGAATGCGAGCGGTCTTCCAGCAAGAAGGAAACGTCTTCTGGGAGTACGACATGCTAAACAGCTTACATAGTACAGGTGCAAGTTCTGTTGCACAGCTCTTGAGTACTATAGTTGGGATTCCGTAGGTTGCCTTATTGCAATCTAGTTCTTTAAGGATGCGTTGAATTATTCGAGGCCGAAATTTCACTTCTGCCATCGATGTTTGCACCCTCGGGATATTTGGTGGCTCTATATAGTAGTGCAGAATCTTGGGACCTATGTCCGCAAAACTCGAAAACTACCAAACCGATTGAGCTCAAATTTTGAGGAAATCTTTTTTATTTGCTCAAAGGCAGTTTGTGAAGTTTTGGAAAATTGCACAAAGGGGCGTGGCACCTCCCGAAAAAAAAACCTATAAATCTTATATCTCGTAACCCACCAAACTGATTGAGCTCACATTTTGAGAACGTCTTTGTTATTTGCCCAAAGGCGTTTCTGTATTTCTCAAACAAACAACCGCGAGAAGTGTGGGTGGTATGGCGCATGGGACCCATACAACAAAGTTATTTAAAACCCCACATCTTCACCATAGCTTTAGCTTTGAAATTTGGTAAAAGGACATGCATATAATTATATTGCCTGATTGAAGCATTTTACGAAATCATCCGACGCTTGACTATTGATCGGCTTACATATTTCCTCTTGATGGGCTGAAAAAAGTCTGCTTTGTTTTTGTGGCTTTTAGCCCATATCTCTTCCGTTATCTTAATCGGCTTTTTTGTGACTATAATTAACAGAGTGCTTGGATCCTTTTCCAGCTGTAAGAATTTCAATGCAATTGCTAAATACAATACATATGTACACGTCTACAATTTACTTATTATTGCTTACATCACAAAACACTTCTTCTGATTTAATACATAATTTCAATAGCATCTGTTATTTCCATACCTAACCATACCCCATAAATTCATAGGTTGATATTGATACTATATCAAATCGTAAATTGAAAATTCAATTGAAAATTATGGTTAAAATAATTCAATACTATTGAAAACAGAAATACTATGTCAGTTTAAAGACTTAAAATCAGTCAGTAGACTTAAAATAGCCAATTGACTAAAATGCAGTCAATTGACTTACAGTTAAATAACTGCAGTCAAAAGACTTACTGACTGCGATGATTGACTAAGAATTCTAGAAGACTTACAATTGACTAAAAGACTTGAATCAGTCAAAAAGTACTGCAGTCATTTAACTTGCAGTCAATTGACTGCTTTAATTAACTGCCCAGTCAGAATATTCGAAATGACTGGTGACTGTAGTTTTAAAGTTAAAGTCATTGAGTAAGTCAAAAGACTTATAAATTAAGTCAATTTTGTCAATTAACTGCAGTCTCCAAATGACTGCAGTCTTCACAACTATGATGTTGGGTTTAAGGACATCGGTCGATTGTGGTTTACTCGCATTGAGCTGCGACTTCAGGCAACCCCACAAGAAAAAGTCTAGCGGAGTAAAATCGCACGATCTGGTGACCAATTAAGGTCACCTCTGCTAGATGACCATACCCTCAAATCGTTCATGCAGAATGAACACCGTGGCGTCTGCTGTGTGACACGTAGCCACGTTTTGCAGAAACCACATGTCGTTTACCTCCATATCTTTCAATTTGGGCTGTAAGCATCGTTCTGTAGCGCTCGTCGTTAATGGTAATGGCCTTACTAAGATCTTTTCAAGAAAAAGTACGGCCGGTCTAAAATCGGCACCAAAACAGCTTTTTATGGATATGCATTGCCACCTCGTGTGGGTTGGCGTCATCCTATTTACGGCAATTTGGCTTATTAACATAGCCATTCATCTAAAAATGTGCCTCGTCGCTAAAGATGATTTTTCTATGGTTAACTTTGAGCTCCTGGGTCAGTTGGATCTTCAACGGGTATAGACCCAAGTCCCGACGCAAAATTCGCCAAGTTGAAGTCTGCAAAATGCCGACTTTTTATGCACGGCAAAACAAAACGGCCAACATCGACCCGACACGACATTTTTTAGTTCCTATTTTGTCCGGGAAAGTTCGGGATTTTTATGCTCGATAACTACTTTCTTCAAATGATTTTTGGCAACCTATGTGTAGACGACTTGTGCGTACCGCCTTATGACGCCCCAGATCGTCGGGACGCACAGTTAGGGAACCCCTGCCCTAGGTAATAAAAATCGGGAAAACCAAAACAGAAGTGAAGTTCATTTGTTCCCTTTAAGACTGAAGAATTCCATGGCCCATGGGTCGGTGCGGGCAAAAAATACTTGTTTTCGAAGGAGGGATCCACTATTTCTCTTCGGTTTTCGAAGCCTCCTTTTTACCGGACATGACTCCTTCTTCACCATAGCCATAATAGTGCCATGCACCTATAGTATTCTTATTGCCGAGGTATCTCCCGAAGCATCTATTATTTCCGCATAACACTATGCTCCGGTATCAGTAGATACACTCAACCCCACATAAATCATTCGATATACAGAGAAACACAAAACTATTTTCCTACGGCTACCTTAACAGCCATGACAAATTGCCGCTAATCCTTCTAATCCCACTTTGAATTCAATTGCAATATGCGTCGTCCTCCGTATAATCTTTTGTCAAACCCATCGCAATCAGCACACGGTGCAACCTACCCCCATATTATTGCGATAGAATTCGAAAGAGAGAGGAAAATAAATTATTAATGAACCTGACAGTCCATAAGATTACTACGCGGGCGTCACAGGTAATTTACATGGACAGTTTAAAGACTTCTGACAGCCAGATCCCATACAGTGTGTCCCGAAACTATATAAAGCCTTTAATTGCAGCGATTTCTCATGGGTTGGCACTTGTATAACGCCCATTTGTCGTTGTTGCGACCACAATACTCGTATCTATAACCGACAACTTCATTCAACAGCAACAATCTGCGAGCAGAACGGATAGTCTTATAGTATCTGTATCTAAACGATCCACCTATACCATGCGGATACTTTTAAAAAAGGCGTTATTGCGTTTAGTTTTCGCTAACATCGTAAGCTATATAGGTGATGTGACATTTTTGTATAGGAGGTGCGTCAGTCAGTGGGTCGATGGTGTGACGAATTTAAAGTTCGCAGATGTGCTGTTGCTGTAGTGATTGCAATTGTCTGATGGTGTCCTGTGCAAATATTATTACAAACAGAGACAATTCATCGCAATTAAGCTGGAAATGCCTCGGGCAGGAAAAAAAATAAATAAAAATTGAGAATTTCGTGAAAAACATGAGCGAGGATGAAAACCCTTGTAGTTATAATCTAACTAAAGAAGATGGTCTGTAATTAGAAAGTGCCTTGCAGGCATTTTACTAATTTGGCAGTGTTTCTTTTGTTTGAAGTTTAAATTGGACAAAAGTTTGGCGGTCATTATGGGTCTGAACCTATATTTTTCTATATACGACTGGCCAGGATATGGCATTATAATGTTGTCTGCCATTGAGGCGGAGTTGGGGAAACTTGCTGGATTATAATTATAATGCAAAGAAATAGTTAGATTTTCTCAAAAGGACATTAGGTGGATGTGCATGTACATGGGTTAAGTGGAATACGTTTCAATAACTCCAAGGAAATCTACAGAAACATTGATAACCAAACCGACGAGAATTTGAGTTAATCTCTGTGGGACAGTGCAGCAGAGGAAACCCCAAAGCCAACCTTAGGTGGTGTGCATAATTGAAGAAACTTGGTATTGTAATTGAGGAAGGTAGTTAAGCGCCAAGCTCACTGGAGGACCTTAATGGTTGAGGTCATGGTTGGCTTCGGAATGTAAGTGCCATTTAAAGTACCTACCTGTAGTAAAGTAGGTTTTTTTTCTTTCATTCAAAAACGTAGAGCTATACAAAATTTAATTTAATTAAAATTAAAATCTGAAAAAAGATATTTTCAAAAATATACCTACCTAGCTTTTAAAAGGAAGAAGAAAGGTACATTCTGTTATCAGATTCTGACAAGAGGCCAATCTAAAATTCAAACTAGTAATGCGATTAAATTAAGAAATAAAATCAACTCAATAAAAAAAATTAAAAAAAAAAGAAAAAAATAAATATGAAACAATTGCAAAAAGAGAAATCATATCAATGGATTCATTAATTCACGAATTTCAGCATATAGTTTAATAAAAACCAGTAAGACAATTATCTTCGACTATGCCGAAGCTCAAATACCCGGTACTATATTAGGCGTATTTTTTGGGAAGTGAGTATAACAAAATCAAAAGTGAGTATAACCGTTTTGCATGTAAAACCAAAAGTGGGTATAACAAAACCAAAAGTGAGTATACCAGTTTTGCATGTAAAAGTAAAAGTGAACTAGCTATAGATTTCCAAAAAATACGCCTATTATTGTAAAATAAAAAAAATATTTTAGTATTAAAAAATTATATTTGTATGGGAGGTATGGGTACTTTTTATTCGACCAAGCTCATTTTTTGTAAAAATTTTTTAAATATTATTAAAACAATATGTGCAAAGTTTAAACTTGCTATCTTTACTGTAGCTATTTAAATTTAATATTTTTAACATAAAAAGCTAAGTAAATCTGATATTTTTGTATGGGAGGTAGTAGTAGTTTTCATCCGATCTTGCTCATCTTCGAATTTAGCCTCAGTTTGGTGGATAAAAGCTTACATACCAAATTTCAAGTCGATAGCTCTTAAATTACGGCCGTAATCGTTCGGACAGACGGACAGACAGACGGACATCGCTAGATCGACTAAGAAAGTGATGCTGATCAATAATATATATAGTTTGTCATACCTACAACGCCTCCTTATGGGCGTTACAAATGTAATGACAAAGTGAATATACCCTCACCACAGTGTGATACCGGGTATAATAAATATTTGCTCTTTTAATCTAATGGGATGTACACTGTCGATCACTAGGATGAGGCCAACTTGATTTCTTCAACTCGATTGTGCCATAGTAGGTAATAGCTCCCCACACCATTACACATGTACGGCTGTGATGTCTTGGCAAAATAAGCTCCTCCTTTCTTAGATCATGGAAATAAAAGTTGTAACCATCGGGGCCGTCAAGGTTAAACTTTTTTTTATTCGAAAAGGCAACGCGTATTTCATTCACTGCTCCAAGCGACATTTTCTCTTGCAAAATTCATTCGAGGCTGCTTGTGTAAAACAGGTTTCTTTTTAAGTTTTCTTATCACTTTTTCGTATTATCCTTAGGACCGTTACTAGGCTGATACTCCGCTGTTGGCCCTTATTTTAGTCGCTGGTAGAGTAGAGTTTGAGGCAAGCCACAGAATTAACCGCTTTTCTCGCAATGTTGATGCTTCTGCCATGCGTCCTTTTTTGGATCCCCAAGATAAATGTTTACAACAGTCTTACTTCTATTTAACCTCCTTGCAATTTCTCGACCTGAGAGTCCTAACTCTTTGAAAGCATCTATTTTTCCTCTTTCTGTCGCTGTCAAAGTCTTTCCGGAACCCATTTTCTTTTAACTAAATAAAAACAGTTCTTCTCAACGCTTTTTTAAATATTCTTAACAAAACTTTGAAAAAAAAAAAAACCCCGATGTGAACTCCTGCAATGAAAAATTCGCAATGGCCTCATCCGCCGCATCTTTTTATATGCTTTTCAAGTAGTTAATTTTTTGGGAAATTCCAGCCGTCGTTTCTTATTTACCCTTTAATTTTATGACTTACTCGGGAAAATATGTACCCGTTCACAGGTAGTAAAAGTTTCCGGTTACAAAATTTCTACAAGGTATAAAGAGTGAAAATCGACCATCCTACTGATCGCAAGTGTATCACTAATTTATGAGCTAAATTAAAAGAAATCCGACTTCGTTTCGCAATATAAACCTTTAGATAGTCAAAAACGAATTTTGGTAAAGTTTTGCTAAGACGCAACTTCCAGATCGACTTTTAAACGTCTGTCCTGTGCTTCATTTCCTGGAGCACCCAGACTTGAATATCGGTCCATTCTACATTGTTGGTTACGTACTCACCTGCTTACACACTTAAGTGAGACAGTCCTTGGCGGACCTAAGCTTCAACCAGTCCTCCTCTCTAGGTAGCTCAGTCTTTGGCCAACTGTTTCGTACTACAAATCGGTTGAGGCCCACCCCACTTCCTTATGCTCGCCACCTAAGGTTAAGTCTTCGTAGACTGAATTGTCGGAGCATTTATGTCCATCCGCTAGCCATATTAGACATAGACAACTGATGCGCAATCTTTGAACTTTATCAGAAGGCTGAGCTCACGACGTCTTGGCTAATTTCCCAGATTATACTATTTTCTAATGGGCCTGTTGATGCGACTCATTGACATGTCTGTTAAGCCTAAGACCATAACTTGGATGTAGGATTGCAGCGGCATTCGAAGTAGAAGGTTTAATGACTTCTGAGAGAACGCTATTCCTGTCCACTTTTTTAAAGTAATTTAGCGCTCTCAATCTCAAGTGCCATTGCCATGGCTTCTGTCTGAACCGCTTTCATATATAGAGCGATGACTCTTTGAAACGCTGGTTACATCTATCCTTTTGCAAGCTTTCTTGGCGTAATTTGGCAGACCTGCGGAATGTCTTATCATAAAAGTGACAGCCCATCTGCCTTAAGGAGACAAAGTAAACACATTTTAAGGTATTGTCTTCTTGCCAGAAGACATCTCCCGTCTCCCGTAATATATCTAAACAGAAGGATTTATTGATTTTAATTTTTTTGACAATTGCAAATGGTCGAGTCGACCCATAAATTAGAGGCAGACAAAGCTTTGCTTTGTAAAATCTACCGCTGCGTCTGCCTAACTGACAAAATGCAAGAATCCAACTCAAATCAATACAACCACAAAAGGAGCAGCCTTGAGCACGGTTTGCCGTCAAGTTGAGGACATGATACCAAACAAAGGACGAATGGGACACCCAGAATATAATACTATCGGATGCTCCTGGAATATCACAACCTTTCCTAAAACTATACAACTCACAACCACGAACAACTTTAATATTTTCCTTCCTTCCCCCTTATGCAAAATTGAACATTACCATCATCTGATGGCACTCCTCTATAACAGCTGCTCCAAATCGAAAGAAAAAGGGTGTCTGTTCAGAAAAAAAATGCACTTATTATTAAAAAATTCCAACTTGCAACTGGCACCGGTGCTATAAGCAGACAGTGCCAATGTGCCAGCTCCACCAAGCAAATTACAAACCGAAGCACAGGTTCGCACTGACCATTTGCTCAGCGATGTCATCTCTGCCGTTGCCATGATCTTAGCCATCTCCTTGAAATTTGTACTCCTGCATAATGAGCGGAAGGATTCCCGGATGCATTGGAATTGCAAATCCGAAATCGCAAAAGTATCGAAAGAATTTCCAACATTCGATTCGATTTCAACTCGTTTTCGTTGACTTCGAGTTCCTTATTAAATCGATTCCACTTGCACGATCCTTTTCTGGTTGCCTCCGCTTTTACTTTGTATTTTTCTCCACGAGTGTTCGTCCAATTATTTTTCAACAGACTCGCATTGATTGCATTTTCCAGACTTGCGATGGCAAATAACAAGGTGCGCCCTTCAGAGGACAAGTGACTCCTGTACCGGACTCACATACGTAGGTATTATGTGAAATCGTTTGACTTGACTTTTAATTGTAGATCCAGTTGAGTGTATGTAGAAATGTACCTCCTGGGCTGCGGTGCACCTTCTGCCCACATTTGTTTTTGCACACAGATAATAATAAAGCGATCTTGGCACAGATCTTTGGTTTAGGGACCTCGTTCTCCCCAAGGGGTGCGATGCAGCGAATAATTGGTTGGACATTCTTGTGAGCGATGCTGCGCCCACTCAGCACTTGGACTCTGTGAAATTTTGTTAACTAATCGATGAGGCTAATCATTGAATCGGTGATTGAGTGTGAGATGCGAAGAGCAGGGAAAAAGGGAATTTCGCGCGGAGGTTGGTGTCTTGGACGACAAACAAATTACCGATGTAGAATGCAGGTCGACTTGTATGTTGGGTCCAATCAATTTCTACTTCCCACTTGGTGACACACAGCAATACAAAGAGTTGAACAGGTATATGAGGATTGGAGGCACCGGAAACCTTTATTACGGTTATACGTTTATACAGTACATAAGTCACTCTGTGTAGGAAGTTCCGCAAATAGCATTGCCATATGTAGGCAGGTTTGCGATGGGCCATTCGTCGCCCATTTCAACTGGAATACACAGAATGTTGGTATTGAAACATCCTTCGTATGAATCCAATCCATCCCTAGATAATACATCCCCTTCCGGTACTGTATAGTGGAGGCGCAGTGTGGTACTTAAAATCAATTCGCGCCGTGCGTCCTCCATTTGATAGCTCTTCACTGGTTCCACCTCCTTTGAACATATTCCATGATTTCATTTAAGGTTTCCCTTCGTTTTGGCAAGGTCCTTTTAGCGCGTTGGCCCCTCTCTCCATCATTTCCTGTTGTAGCGGTTCTTTACAGTTTTTTTTATTTTTGCGGTGGTTATTTGCCGCTTCTTTGACTTTGTGCTAACAATTGAACACGCGAATGAGGAATATAACAACAAGGATACTCAGATACTCAGACTCCGGAAAAACAAAAAAAATCAACAAAGCTACCGAAAAATAAATACAAAAAAAATCCCTTTTGATTATTTTCGTCCTGATTGTAATGATAATAATCATCATCATCGTAATAACAATACTTTTGCACACATATAACGCCACAAACGGAAAATGGTGTGTAATGGCATGATGGGTGGTGTGGGTCTGGTCGCAGTGGGCGGCGAATTATTTTTCCTGGATCTGATCATCGTGGTTTTTTTTTCTGTGCTCTCTTTTTCGTCCTTTTTACTTGTTTCATTTGAATTGTGCAAATGGGAATGTAATAAATTTCCGTTTGTTGTTGTTGTAGGTACATTAATATACACATAGATAGGAAATGACGGCGCGCGCGAGTCCTTCGGGCAATGAAGATGATGATGATGATGCTTGCAAAAAAAAAAAACGTACTAGGGCCAGGCTCAGAATAAAAACAATTACTGTGAAAATAATAATAATAAATTCAATTCGCTTTGTTATACGAGTATATGTACTCCTGTACGGGTTTGCCATTCAGTTTTACATTTTTCTTAACCATTTCGGTGGGAAATGAGATATTTTCTGGATGAAATTTAATGGGACACCAGAATGGAGACTAAGTGGGCGAGTGTTATATTATTTCTGGTTTTTTATTTCATTTTTTAAGTCATTACGTGAGAAATTGGTTATTTATTTACGCTAATGGTTATGATGGGTTTCAAAAGTATCTTTTTGAATGACATGTTTTCGCAAGGCGGATTATGTTCAAGAAAGTTGTGCAAGCATGAGGTGGAACTAAATCTGATAATATTTATTAAGTAGTTGCAGACATGATCATGATAATGATTCAATTAAAACTGTCAGAAGTTGCTGCCCAAATTTAAGAAGAAAATAAAATAGGACTAAGTAAAGTAATTGGTGGGCCATCTGTTGGTTTCTTTTTGAATCATTTATGCTATTCTGACACTGACAGATCTTATGAGGTATTAGTACCCAGTATTAGGTATATATTGCGGTACGAAATGGATCAATTTACGCTTGAACAACGTTGGGAAATAATTCCAACAATACAAAGTAAAGTGGACGCCGTGCTGCCGAGAAAGTGCGAATTTTGAACAGAAGTTTTAGCTAAAATAGTGCACCAACTGCAGCTGGTGTAAGCCTACGCAAGTTTGTGAACAGAATGTTCTGGTGATAGATTACCGAATAAAGGATAATATTTCAGGTATTGCCAAAAGCCTGCGCCTAAGCCCTACAACCTAAATCGCCCCAAAGATCTCAGAACCTGAACATAAGTCACATCAGCCTGTTGACAAGTTTGCTTAAAGATCTTGGATTATTCGATTATACGGTCCAATAAACTAGAGTAGTTCGAAACTGGCAATAATTTGCTTAAAATCTATTTTTTTCAGAATCGCATTTCCATTTCAACGCTAGGTAAAAATTACAGTATTTGAGGCTCGCAAATAGGTGTGGGCTGTGGGGCCGTGGGCACAGTGAGTCAGTGCTCTGCTTTAGGATGATGAGCACAGCATGTTTGGTTGAGGAAACGTGCGCCAGTCATCGTGTCGAAACGAAAGATGAACAAATGTGATGTGGCCTGTATGTGCGTAGAGGGCATTGTATAGCCTTTGTTAGAAAGAAATAAAGATGGTTGTTCTGGGTGTATCTTTTGATTACATTTTGCAATTGTGATGTTAACTCGAAAATTAGCGAAATGGAAAATGTATTTTTTTATTAAATTTAGTTACCTATATATGTAAACGTAACGACTATTTAACACTTTCGAACTTAACCGATGCGCTATAAAATTATAGGTCCCTTCGAGGCATTCCAAAAATAAAACTCTCCCATAATGGTTGTGAGAAAATATATGCGCTTAGTGTCTCATAAGGACCTACCTATTAACCTTCAATAGGGCCGCGGTTATTGAGAGCGGCTTTGAGTCTCCCGATCTGCTTCTTCATTTAGTAGAAGCTGAACAGAGCCGGAAATTAATTCTTAATCCTTAGGTTTCAGAGAGCTATACTTATAAAGTTTCAAAACAAGACCTTAAATTAAATAAAATGCACTTGTCTTTATTCTGCTCGTGGACGTAAGTTCTCCTAGCAATTTTCAAAATTGCGACTCCTCAGCTTACAGCCCTTTACATAGCAATACCATTTCCTTTCATCGCATTAGTTTTTCTCATCACATCACAGCTAAATCTTTTAATACTTCCTTTGACAACCGAGTAACCAAACAGCGTCTGTCTACTGGCGTTTACAAGTGATGCCTTGTTTACCAGATCGCCTGAACCAACCACCCACTTGATCAAACTTGAATGCCCACTTAAACTCCAAAAATCATCCTCAAATCTCACTTCAAAGGATTATCAGAGTAAAGTCTCTAAAACAGAAAAACCGATGACAAACGAAAGAAGCAGTAAATAATTTTAATTGATTACTCCTTTCTATAGGTAAAGCAAAAAAAATAAATCCTGCCTCACCAAACCACAAAGCAATGCACTTGAGTTCCGGACCATTTGAGACAAAACGTTCTCCCCCCTGCCGAAGAGTATCCTTTCTGCTTCTGTATTTCGTTGTCAAAAGAAGAACACTTCCCGTTGGCGTTTTATTTTTTATTTGCCAAACGATGAACTGATGGCAAAGCAATGAAATCAAAATTCGATTACTCTTCAAGTTTCACGCACACAAACACACACATTGGCATTGGATGCGACACAAACAAAGGCGACTCTAGCGCGCAAAGGATGAAGACATCATACCAATTCCATCGAGGAACTTCGTATAACCATCATCAAGATACCATGAGAAGTGTCAAAGAGGTTAGATGAACTGAAATCGAAACTTTTTGTCCGTTAGTCGTGCCACCTTGAAAAACTGACAGAACTGGATGCACAAGTGCGCCAGCTCTTCGCTTAATGAATTTTTGAACAGAGTTGGAGAAAGTCTAGACGTGGAGTCAATGAAAACAGTAACTACATCAGCATCGTGCAGACGAAGGAGTATCCTATATACGATCCAACAGTGCGGATTCGATGACATTCATCAACCACTGAAGCAATATGATATCCTTATAGACAGACACATTGACTGGGGGTGATGGTGGAGTTTTTAAGCCCAGATTCCAACCCGTCAAAGTGAAGGAGTAGCACGAATAACCAACTGGTGGGGTTAAATACTTCGTTAATAATTCAAAGCGACCAACGACCGTTAGGGAGTGGAATTCCCTTTATTTGCAAAAAAGGACATTGCATTGAGTTCGTTGCCGCATGTGCGAGCGAATGTGCTCCTTGCACGAATGTCTGGGACGAGTTGGTGGTGTTATTTGCTTGGGGAAGGACACGGATACTAGTTATGTGGGACAGCAGACTACGAATTGTCGTTTCCTGTTAATTTAAGTCATGACTGGTGTAAATTTCTCTGCATTGAGTATACTGTGTCACAATGGCTGAGTTTAGAGTCAGCTCAAACATTGGCGTTACCAAACTACTCGTATAACATCAAAGCAAATGAATAAAGCTGCAGGACTTTATTAGGTACTACTTCCTTGCAATTCTATCACCAGACTAGGTGGTAGTACTCAGTATCTGTACTGAACTTTTACGTAACAGTCGTTAGGGCGAAGGGCGCCAATTGCAATCGACCATCTGCAGTAGCATGGCATATCTGGCAATCCTGTTTTGCTGTTAAAATGACAATGTTGACCACAAATCTGCTATCGGGGTGTACGTATGGTCCATTCAACATTGACGATGAACAAATGACAAGAATTTCGTCAGCTTGATCAAAATTAAATGAGGTTGCCTTTAAGTACCAGCCACCCTCCTTAATAACGGACTGTCAGAAGCTACCAGCCAGCGGGGCCCTAATTTCGTTAAGACTTCCGCAATGGCTTCTATAAGGCCTTAGCATAACATGCTTGAGCAGTTATATAGCTTTCATAGAGCCTGCGGGTAAAAGTCTTATGGAAAGTAAATAACTTCGCCAAAGTGCGCCAAATAGGTTTCCATAAGATTTTTTGCAGTTGTTATGGAAATAAGAAAGTAGCTTCCTTTGAGCCTTATGGAAACTAAATTGTTATTTGGGGGGGTTAGACTGCTTCGGCCAACCCTTTGCCCTCCCCGAAGACTAACTGCCAACTAAAGGAGCTGACTACATCAATCAACCTCATCTCGATAATTCGAGGTTCCCGTCAGAGGCAACAGATGTGGGCTTAGAGTGTTTCGGTCACCCGTCGCCTATTTCACCGAAGACAAATCCCGACCTCTCTTCTTTCGGTATCAAGCAGTATAGGACGGAGTGCTTCAATCAAGCTATTCTGCTCAGCAAATCACTTAAAGGTCTCTGTCATTTGGACTGGTCGTCAAAAAATTGAAATAAACGGGAGGCAGACTGCTACGGTTAGACCCATCCTTTTCCAAAAGACAATCCATTCACGGAATTTTGGTCAAGCAGCAATAGCAGACTGGTTCAATCACCCACTTCTGCCACGCACCAGTCTCCCTCCTTAGTGAGGCAATAGGCAGGAGGCAGACAGACAGAAATTACCGGGGGCGTGCCCCAAGGATCAGTGTTAGGTCCTTTACTGTGGAACGTGATGTATGACGCCATCCTTCGACTTCCAGCCCCCAGGTAAGTCTCCATTATAGGGTTCGCGGACGATATTGCGGTTGTAGTCGTGGCGAAACGGCTTGAAGAAATCGAGTTGTATAGCAACGAAGCAATAGCACTGATAAAGAATTGGCTACGCGATATGAGTTTAGACCTCGCGGACCATAAAACGGAATCCGTGCTCATTACAAGTAGAAAGGTGCTAGAGACGATAACGAACAAAGTCGGAGAGCACAACATTATTTCCAGCCCATTTATAAAATATCTGGGAGTGATGATTGATGCGCGGCTTAATTTCCGACATCACCTCGCATACACCTGCGAGAAGTCGTCCAAAACTATAGGCGCTCTTTCGAGACTCATGTCGAATATCGGCGGTCCGAAGCAAGGCAAAAGATTATTGCTTGCGAGGGTTGTAGCCTCCATACAGCTGTACGGGGCACAAAAATGGTCTGACGTCGCGAATAAAAAGACACACGTTAATGAAATCAAATCTGTGTATAGATTATGTGCACTACGAGTTAGCAGTGCGTATCGAACGGTATCCCACGACGCGATATTGGTACTATCCTCTATGGTACCAATCGATATCCTAGCTTTAGAAGCTAGGCGAGTTTATGACAATCGCGCCCAAAACGGGCCAAGCGCAAATCAAACGAAGAAACTCGAAAGAAGCCGCAGCATAGAAACGTGGCAACAACAATGGAACGAGTCTCAAAAAGGGAGATCGACGTACCGACTAATCCCAAGGATTGAAAGTTGGGTAAACCGAAAACACGGGGAACTGAACTATTATCTTACACAGTTCTTGACTGGTCACGGTGGTTTCCGGGAATACCTATTCAAGCGAAACCGTGATTCGAGCCCATGCTGTCCTCGCTGCGTAAACGCGGTAGAGAACGTGGAACACGTTTTCTTCGAATGTGCTCGGTATGCAAACGAAAGAGCTGTATTGCGTGAAGCATTTGGTGAACCGCCAAAACCAGAAAACATTGTCCAATATATGTTGAAATCCGCAGATCTTTGGGCTGCTGTGAACGATGCAGCAGTACGAATAATGTGCGATCTAAGGAGTTTAGAACGGCAGCGGAACGCGAATTCGCTAAACAACATGTAACGAAGCAAAAAGCTCGAATCCGTCCCTCGCGAAGTAATACCTAGCGGTAGTTCCGCGAGGAAATAAACGGAAAGATTCGGTAGGTGGTTTTAGTCAGTAAGAATATGACACTACCAATGGACGTCGGACCATTGGTGCCTATGCAAGGTTTCCACCTACCCACGAAAAAAAAGGCAGGAGGCAGACTGTTACGGTCGCCCTCCACCTTGACCCGAAGACTAAGTCGCAACCAGGAGATGTACACTTATATAAGATTTGACTACCTCAGTTACCACTAAAAACCTCTCAACGAGGTAAAACACCCAAATTCGCAAATTGGGTGTTTTTTGTTTTTTGGGACCCATTGGGATACCCTTCGATGGGGTTTGCCGCGTTGTAATGGCTTTATTGCATCCTTCCCATGGTTACTCGACCTTATCCAGCCATCCCGTTGTCCTCAGAAACCGGTAAAGATCAGATATTGAGGACAGAGACCTCAAGTGACAGAGACTTGGGCAGTGACAGAGAAAGTGAGGTGTGTCCTCGTGGACTTCTTCATCACCGCATTGCATGGCTTCTTAGGAAGTTGTGACCGGTGAGGGCGCCAACTAACTTGGACAGCGATATTCTGTCATATCGTAGCAGTTTGTATGCTTTAAGAAGGTTCTAAAATTCCGTCTTGAGCTGTTCTTTGAAATTTCCTTGCGAAAGATTAGAGCGAGGAAATTTTTGATTTGATACTATTTCGAAGATAGAATGCTCAATATCAGTTTTTAGTGGTCATTTCTGACTTTAGGTCATTTAAATAGAAACCTCATAATATGGAAACCATTCGGAGTTGCCAAATCTTTCCCACCAAAGCAATCCAACTCACAACTCCTTGTATTTGAAATTCCATTACCCCACCCACAGAAGCTGCTATATTAGCTCCAGTGACAAGTGACAACTCCATTGACAATGCATAAAGACACATCTGCCCTTCTGCCACTTATTTCTCAATAGCATAAGAAATCACATACCTACAAAAAAGAAACACAAGAATGCCAGGCAACCTACTTAAGCGTTACAAACACCTCACAATCCCACCATACTTGAGCTCAATTACCTTCCACCAGCGATTAATCACAATTTATAATTGCAAATGGGCGAATGGTGCAACATGCAACAAATGGCAGCAGCTATGCTACAGCTACACCAATGTCAGTTTGTCTACCTCGCCCAACGCAAATAGCCTACGTGATGTTGTTCCAACAGATTCCTGGCGCACGTTTTCCTATCACTCTCTCTCGGTCTCTGTCTCTTGGGGACCCGAAGGCACAGGACATTGTCATCATTGTTTGGTTCCTTCAGTTGGGCATTGTTTTTTCAGCGACACTTCTTCGCGTAGTATTCCAAATAAGTACAAGCTGTTATGTTGCCCCATAGGGTATGTTCCATTTTGACACATCGCCTGCGAACGCATAGACTTCAAAGGTATCTCTGAGAATTAATTAAGGGGCAATGGAATTTAGTGTTGTAAGGAGTTGTGTTCTTTAGTGAATTGGTAATAAAAAAAAAAATATATGTGGCGGAACAGGCAGGTAGACATAGACACCAGGCGTAGCTTCTCGCAACCATTCGTTTGTGTGAGTTTATATTTTTGGGACGAATGGAAGAGACCTACAATTTTTGTCGAGTCCGAACTGTCGAATTAAGAAGCTTTTTCAGGACAGTCATACTCTCGGATGTTTGTCAGACGTTCGCGAGAGGTGGCGCAGTAGAAAAAACTGTAAGATGTAATTTATGTTTTTCCGAGGATCGAACCTGGGATCCCTCGCACAGTAGTCCAGCACTCTAACCACTGCGATACTGCGCCCACATTGGTTGGTAATAACTGTGGAAATAAATTTATGCAGATGAGGTCAAACTCGGCTCAAATCGGTTGTCACAATAGGTCCAAATCAGACCCTAGGCCTATATCTCCCCACAACCATTTGTCTCTTTATTTTTGGAACTTGCATTTAAGTACAGAACTAATATCAGCAAGTATATCGGAACGTTGTTAAAGCGCGATTGGTTCGAATGTCAGAATATCATTTATCACCGAAAGATATATATATTACCTAGACTACTGCTCGTTCTTGTCAGTAGTGCAACAGGTCCATTGGGCTAGTAGCGAAAACGCTTCCCTTTTCTTTTAGTTTTCAAGTTTCTTAACTCCTGTCTAATACTTTTTGTATAGATACCAATTGACTTGACAGACATTTTCTGACAACTTTCAAATACGTCAAAACGTTAATGTCAATTTTGGTCATCTTGTACAACCAGGGGAATTACAACTCCCGGGACTCAAACTTTGGTATGTTTCGGGTGGCATTTGCCAAACTATAAGTTCGAAGTTTTATAAAAATACTAGCGGACCCGGCAAACGTTGTTTTGCCAGCTCGTACATTTACATTGCCCGTCAATTGTTCTGCGGCCGTTTTATATTTAACCGATGTGTCCGGACGGATTCTGTACTCCGTGTGCTTCGACCGATATTTCCTCAGACGTGTGCCCATGAATTGTATTGTCTAGATCTAGATTATATTTTTTCCTATGACTGTCGAAGAATAGCGTTTGAGATTTTTTGTTTGTTTTGAGAGGTGTCACGCCCTTTCGTCCAATCCCGACAGGTTTTGTAAAATCCTTCAATCAGGCAATGTTCAGATATAGTGATTTAAATAACTTTGTTGTAAGGGTGGTGCCATGGCCTTTTTTTCCAATCCCAAGCACACTTCGTGCGATTGTTTGTTTGGATAATGCACATCAATGTCTACAATTTTAGAACTTTAGCTCTAATGGGTGTCGAGAAATATCATTTAAAATGTAAAATCCCCTTTCCAAAATCCCCTATTCCATAATCCCCTTACTCCAAAAGACCCTGAGAGAAAATCCCCACGGGACAAAATCTCCCATTTTTAAATTTGGTGTTATTAATTCTGTCGCGCGACAGAGTGAGATACGTATGGGGGGGGGGCATGTTGCCCCCCTTCAACCCTCCTGCTTGGGTTTACTGTCAGATTAGCCGTATATGTGCGAAATTAGGTATATGCAAAGTTTATATTATGTTGTTTGCTTAATTTTACTGCCAAAACTACGCGTTTAAAAACGGATAGATTCTAAACGAACAGGGGATTTTAACGAGGGATTTAATAAGTATGTATGTATATGGGAGAATTTGGCATAGGGGATTTCGTCCCGGAAGATTTTGGAGAAAGATATAAAAAAAAATGAGAGATTATGTCCAATAAGGGATTTTGGAAAAGAAGATAACGTAGGGATCCCCGAAGAAACATTACAGTAGACGCTCGGTATAGTGAACCCTCTGTATAGTGAACTATCCAATATAGTGAACCACCAAAATTTTACACAGACTACTCTAAATAGTGAACTATGAAAATCTCGATATAGTGAACTCAGATTTTTTTTCGCAAAAGTCAAAGAAAAATGTTCCAGTTTAGCAATGCGCCTGCATGTCAACAATTTTTTATAACAATTTACAGTTCATTTGTGTGTTTTTTTTTGATATTTTAGTTATGAAGGTTAGGTTAGGTCTAGGTGGCTAGACTGACCCAAAAACAGGACACAGGAAGCGGCCAGAAAAATTATGGCCCGGACATTACAGGTGGGAACTCTATTGCTACCTACGAATTTCTTTTAAAGAAAGGTATCTCCGTATCCGTACATCTTAAGGCACCAAGTGGCAAAGAACAGAAACAGGAACAGAAAATGATACAGAACGTTTTTTACAGAAAGTTTTTTCGTTCTGTTATAAATTCTGGTTCTGTTTACGTTGCTCGCTCAGCTACACAAAACTGAAACAGATCCAGAAAAAGATGGCTGCGTCTATTCTTTGCAAATAAAAAAACCTCCCTCCCGCTATAAATTTCATTTCTGTCGCTGGCAGCAACAGAAACAATCAATACAGACTTACGTTCTGTTGTCAAACAGCAATTTTTCTGTAGCTAAATTATGTTGCTGGAAAAAAAATGTTCTGTTCCTAATTCTGTTTCTGTTGCAAATGTATGGGATTCTGTTTCTGTTCCAGTTTCTGTTCTTTGTCACTTGGTGCCTTTACCGTGATGGCTGAAACAGTCAACTCAGTTGGTTAAAAATGTCTGAATTTAGAATTTGGCAAAGACTGGTGTTGACAAGAAGAGCTTGATTGAAGCAAACCACCGTTACTGCTTGGTACCAAAAAAAAAAGTGTTAGAGTTTCTCCTTCAGGGAAAGCAAAGGCGAATGGAGACCGAAACAGTTTAACAGTATATTACCTCTGACGAGATGTTTAGAGTGTCGAAATGAAGTTGACTGATGTAGTCAGCTCCTACAGGTGGCGGTTAGTCTTCGACGATGCCGAAGAAGACACTTAATGAATGTGACAAATTATTTTTTAAAAATTTAATTATGGAAAAAAATGATATTTATTTCTGTGTTCCTCAAAAAAAATATCTTCATCTCAGTGTTTTTTTAAGATTAATACAATTTTTTTTTGTTATTTTAGTGTTTTGTAATCAAAATGTTGGTATGTGTTTATTTATATCAAATTAGCTTATTTGAACATTTAAGCTAACTCCCGCTCGGAATAGTGAACAATTTCGATATAGTGAACAGGCCTGGTTTTTATTAGTTCACTATATCGAGCGTCTACTGTACTTGTCAATCGCTGATTCTTTGGGCTGAAAAGGCAAGTTTGTAGTAAGGCCCTCTACAGAACAACTAAGGAGACTCTGTACAAGGGTTTTATATCCCAGTCCTGCTTTTAGGATCTGAAGAATGGACCATTTCAAAATCGCATGATGATATTTTTAGCCGTTTCAAGAGACAAATGTCCCGTTTGCGTTGACAGGTTTTGAAGAAAACGGTTTTTTGAGCTGCACAGCGACTCGGACTAGTCAGAAAAACTGCGCTTGAGATGGCTGGGACAAGGAGAGTGAATAAATGTCAATACTCCGGTCACAGGTGAGTTGCGACTATGCACGTATTTATCTACCTGTCAAATATTGTCGCCGATGTGGTCAGTCGTGATCTGAAGTGCCGCCCATAGCAAGAACCTTAAAGATTCATTAACCCATTGGTCCATAAGTTGATCCAGAAACAGTCCACCTGTCTCCATCAGCTGTACTTAATATTATCAGTCCATTATGCCTCCAATTTAAGTTCAATTAAAAAAAAAATAGGGTACCACACCATCCCTTGCCCATTGATTTGAAATTTCCAGTACACCTTTCTTTTCGTTTCTTTTCTCGTTTAAAAGTATCCACATTTTGTGATTTTTTTTTGTTCAGTCTTTTCGTGGGCGTCGAACAATTACTCAACGCGAAGTTGGCACTTAAGTCTTCCTATGGTGCGAGGCGACCACAATGAAAAGAGAGCGTGAGGCGGTGCAGCAGTGCTCCAAGTCGTTAACAAAATGTTTTGAGTTGTTTACATGGTTTGCGGCTTGTGGGCATTTCGTCGTCAATTCCTGTATCCCCATGACGGATCTTCACCCCCGTCCATGTTGTCGTCGAAACGTCACCATGAATTGACAATGGGCTGCATTGTAAAGTGTATACACTCGAACGATGAGATGACGCGAACTTGCACGTAGTTTGTATAGATGTACATGCGGTGCGACCTTTAAAGTGGGGAATTGTGCGCGCTGATGCTCATCTGCGGTGCAGTATACAGCGGGTGGATATGAAGGCTGCCACAGATAGATGGGATGCTAAATGCACCATTGCACGAAGCGTTAAGTGAGCTGTCAGTGAAGATGATGTCTCAATCATCGTCATTGTTTGACAACTAGCACGCGAGAGAATGGTATTGTGTTGGCTATGGCATTGGATATGCGTTCTACTGTCCGTCCGGTGATGTATTTGAAAAATGACGTGCTTTCGTTTTTTTTTTTGCGCAGACAATTTCGCGAAACATCTCAGCAGGAATTGAAGTGGCAATTGGTTGTCTATCGAGACAAAGTCATTTGAATGGAGCTATTTATGCGATTGCAGTGCTGTCTGTTTGAAAGTGGACATGTCGACATTGACATGCACGGAATTGGCTGCAATGACAAATCGACAAAAAAGATGATTCGCAGTAAATTCTTTTAAAGCTGGGAACTTGAAGATGCGAAAACTTGGCACACTAAGCAAATTATTATTTTTTTTTTTTAAATTGACTTATTCTTAGATGTACTGTAAAATAATTTTTCTGCGGCAACTTTATTTTCTATTTTTATTTTAATTTAAAAGTTTTAAATTTTCACAGAAAAGTATGTATTTTTATTGACTGAAAATTGTATACCTACCTATTGCTAAATACCCCAGAGTAAATATAATTAAACTTTAGCTCCAGGCGCCTGCAAGACAGGCAAAACATGATTTTATTAAAAAAAAAAAAATAAAAAATATTAAAATTTAGACAAAAAAAAAAAAATTAATTTCCTCAGGAAAAAAATATTAGATATATTTATGTTTTTTAGACCATCCTTATCATCGTTCATGCTATTATGTCGCAGTAGCACATGCAGCGACATAAGCATTCAGTTCTTTGATCTTTGGTTCAGTGTTTAGCTATATGTCAGATGTCAGAAGTTGTAGAACTCGTTCGTTGTCCGTATGCTAGCATTTTCAATCGATGTGTTACTGCTGTTTTCATATCCTGCTTCGCCGACTATAATCAGAATACTCTGAGGATAACCTTCATCTGTCGGAACGTAAAGTGACTGCTCCTTGAATTCCAAAAGTCACCTTATTATGTGCGACAATGACTTTGACTATGAGTGATAACTCTTTCGCCGATACCGATCAATGTCCTGAGCATGTCGATTCGCATGGGTTTTTTTTTTTATCTAGCCTTCTCATACTGACCGGATTCGATCACTATAGTAGCCTCGGTAGACGCTAAGTATGTACATATATGAAAATAACTCTCTGATCTCAGATTGCATGCAGTGGTGGAAAGTTATCTTTACAAACAAGCCATCCGGCTTTAAGTATCGTGTCGCATAAAGACAGTCTTATACTCCTAGTTGAAACACGAAATCTCTCACTCGTTTTCTCTCTCTATGTAATGTATCCACTACAGATGAGTGGGCAAACTTTTTCAGATGACGGACTACTGCAGTATCAAGTTGAAGCATGATACTGCTAATCTTCCGTCCACTAAGTTTGTAAATCTCAAACAGGCATCCAAGTCATCTTCAGATATGCAGACACTATATGTTTTGTTTTTATAGCCTTGCGCCGCTCGCCTTTAGCAAACAAACAAACTTATATTTGGTCCATTTAAGATTACACTTTGAGTGTTTCATTGAAATCTGTCCAGTATGTTTCGCGCTTTTAGGAGACAAAGAAAATGCCTACAGTTTTATTATAAGTATAGATATCGATTTAATGTGCACCCTTTGCATCGCCCTCCCTCTCCATAATCTTGTTACTTGTTTATAACACTGCATTTCCTTTCCTTTGTTTCCCTCTTCCTATGGAATCCAAACAACTATCTACACCAACCCTACACTGTTACCATACCCTATATAAGAATGAAATTCTTCTGAAATGAAACCTGTTTTGTATTATACGTCTCTTCTCTTATGAAGATTATTGATATACCTACCCCATGCCATACTGCAGCACGCACCCCATCCCCATCCAGCATCGGGCATACGATTATAATATACATGCCTACATATACAACTGATCATAACACTCACTGCGAAAGCAAATCAACCCTTTTCGAATGCGAGGTCAACGTATGCTAGTGTGGTTTTGTTTTTGTTTGTCGTGTCGCAAAGTATAAACATCCATTTGTAGCAAGGTATATGTGTATGTATATAATTTCACTTCAAAAAATACATTTTGGCTAAAAACTGTTCTTAAGGATGTGGCTATAAATGACATAGTCTATAGCAGTCTCACAGTCTTAAGGAACATTTAAAAAAAAGTTTCATCGAAATTTGTCCAGTAGTTTTCGAGTTTTTAAGAGCCAAAGTAAATTAATTCTGTTTTATTATATGTTTAGATTATAAGAAAATAGAATACTTAATACGCATAGAATGCTGTTTTCTGAAATGGAAGTCGATGGTTGGTGACTCGCTGTTCGAGCGAAAGATCTCCGCACTGACCTGACCTGCCATCCCTTTCGTTAATTCCATTATAGATTCACCGCACTCTATTTTTTTAGGCATACGCGATTTAGATCATACAATTATGGTAACTAAAGTATCGATCTTGGACCAGTAGAACAAAAGAGAACTGCTATGATTAAGAGTTGATGTTAAAAATCGTTCCTCCCTTCCCAATGGTTCGAAACTAAATCAGATAAATTTAATTAAATCCCACACTGACTACTCGACCAATTTAATAAAATAAATTTAAGCTTGTTCAACATTAAGCCCGGTAAATATGTATTTTCCCGTATCAAACTGTGAAAGCTCATCATAACAGTAAAGTATAATAACACAGCGACAGCGTACACAAATTACCATTCAACCGGAAGTGCCATTGTGTCCATCGGTGTCCCGGCTATTATTACTCCGCCATCCAATACATGCTAATAATTATTTTAACCTCCACGACACGCAACGCATACACGACCTACTCTACACACCCTTGACGTGGATCTCGAATGTAAATAATTATTTTCCCTTAATGCAAAACCAAAGGATAAAACAGCGTTGCAGATATTATTACGCGTGCTATACACATAAACTTATACATATATGTATCTGCGTCCCTGGGCTTTGTATCATAACCAGTCTTGAAACTTCTGAATCAGACGGATTGACCACGACCACGAGCACTCTCACTGAACCAAAACCTCTCCACGATGATGATGGATTTCACTTTTTTTTTATCCATTTTATGCAGGCTTTTGTTATCCTGAACAGAGACATCGCTGTACATGTCATCACTCCAAGGACAACGCTACTGGCATCACGTTACAATCGGCCGACACATTACAGGAAAAGACATAATCACCACAGGATATTTTACGCAAAAAAAAAAAAACACACAAAAAAAAATCAGGATTTCTGCGGGCAAAAAAAGTCACATCATAGCTCAACCTTGGGCCAAAGGGCTGTATTGTTAATTACCCAAACCATTGAGTGTGACAACAGGATCGAGGGCCAGAGATTTCATCACTATACCCGGTAGTGGCCGCCGTCGCTACTATTGTGTTTGAGTTTTCGTTATGGAAATTAATTTACAGATAAGCTTGATGCCATATTTCAACTGGTGTTGATGGCACGACACAGACGTACAAATATGTATATACTCCGCGCAAGGATATGTGGTTTGAATCGGTATTTTTTTTTTGTCCCCATTCAAGTGGCCCTGGCCACCCAATTAAGTACCAAATCCATATGTCCCGGCAAGATTATAGACACAAAAAAAATTCCTTTTCCAAAAAAAAAATAAGGGAATCCTTAACAGACAAGGACTCTCATAAAATTGTATCATCCCGCCCATCAAATAATAACATTTGCATATACGGACATCCTTTGAACTGGTCTCATCCTTTCGCTCGGTATTCACATCTTGAAAAGAAAAGCAGCAGCAATTTCAAAGTGTCAAAAAGGATAAGAGGAGTCGAGTCGCGCAGCCGGTCGGTGGGTTCAGAAGGGCGTTCATACAAAAATGTCCCAACTGCACCGGATACAGGCACTGGTGACCATGTCATGGATTCATTTCCTACACAGTTTTGGCCGTGGTGGTAGATGGTAGTTGTACTTGCATAATTTTTTTTTGCTGTTCGTCCTTTTTTTGTGGTCGTCGCGCGTAATGGAAAATATTGAAGCCAGCCAGTGGTTGGGCGGTGCGCCGTTGGCTATCGGCGGACTAGTCTACAACTCTGAAGGATTAAATGAATGACCGGACCGTGTCTGCGGATGATTTGCTGTTGGAAATATACGACGGGATTTGCATAAATGATGCTCGTTTCTGGTTACTTTTTTTGCATCCTTGAATAGTTGTGTGTCCATGATGATGATTAACACACATAGAACAAATATGTCTCCCGTATGTGTATGCACAGATTTTTGGAAAAGGGGTGGGGGTTTGCAAAAAAAGATAATCCACACGAACTTGAACTTGAGAGAGTGAGAGTTCGAGGATGCGCCTTTTGTGTGTATGTGTGTTTTTTTTTATTGTTCTTGTTGGCTTAATAGGGGCGAATGTTGGAACTTGTGTTTGCGGCGGTGGTATGGTCGTTTCATTCGCTTTTTGGTGGACCATAGAGCAGCAGACACAACGAGCAATATGATTTACAACATTATGGTGTCTAGACAAAAAGGAGATTTCTGGGAAAAGATAAATTTCTGCGCCCGTGTATGTGAGATGCATTCAGGAACAGGAAGTAGTTGAATGAATATCCTTAATGGCGTGTACTTTACTCGTAGAACGGCTGGTGGTTGGACAGGGTTGTATTGTACGCGACTTGGCCTTAAATGGTAGATTAGCTTGAATGATAAAGGGGTCTGGGGGAGAGGTTTTGGTTTTGTACGTTTAGGGATGGCTTTCAAAAGTCTGGACTGGATCTAGTCGGTGAAGGTTGGTATAGCAAAGGAAGACATGGATTTCTATATGGGTAGTGGATGTTTTTACTTTCCTTGGGCAATCTGTTAACTGTTGTTGGAGAACGTGAAAGTTGTGTGCCATATATTCATAACCCTTTCACTAGGCAGCAATGTGGTTCCAAAAATGTTTTTGGAAAAATCTCTCCCCAAAATTTTAAATATTTCCCAGCTAAAATTCATTGAAGTGGCTATAGAATTTTTCCATTAGTGTGGTTATTGTTTATGTGGGTGCAGAGCGAGAGTGATTTTTAGCTCGTTTTTTGCTACTACATACCTAACAAAAGGAGGTAACACTTCCTGTAAATGTAATTCGTTCAGTCATTGATTCTTTCAGATATCGATGATAGATCCCGAACCAAAGGTTTTTGTACTTCCGCTTTGACGGTTTTATTATTACAATGTTGCTTGCTTGGTAGTTGACATTCAGCGGACTATGGACCAGGACCAGATCGTACCTTGGGCCATCTATGTAGACATGATAGCCAGCGCAGGAAATAGCAATGTCGCTGTTTTAATACATGCAGGATGCAGCGACAGCACTAGAATCCTCGTGTAATGGAAAAAAATGGCTTGTGCAGGAGCTAATAACTTTAATTACTTCACAAACCAATTGCGCTGCAATAGGCACACAACGGATCAAGTCGCAGATAGGGGGGACGTGAGTATTGAACGTAAGGTGAGCAGGGGAACACCACAAGGTGGGGTTCTCTCACCGCTTATCTGGCTCCTTGTAGTAGACGAACTGCTGAAAATACTGGAAAAGGAAGGCTTCATTGTGAGCGCATACGCAGACGATGTAGTAATTATAGTCCCAGGTAAGTTCACTCCAGTTCTCAGCGAACGACTCAGTTACGCACTCTTATTAGTTAACAACTGGGTTGAAGGGCGAGGACTGGGTGTAAACCCATCAAAGACAGAGATCATGCTGTTTACGAGAAGGAGAGTAATTCCCCCATTTAATCCACCAAGGATGGGTGGGGTGAACCTAACAATATCAAAAACAGCAAGATACCTGGGCATAATCCTGGATTCCAAGCTCAGCTGGAAGGAAAACATAGAGGATCGCATCAAAAAAGCATACGTGGCGCTATATGCCTGTAGAAGAGCATTCGGCAACACATGGGGTTTCAGGCCGCACGTGGTACACTGGTTGTATACCGCGATAGTGCGGCCCATCCTAACATATGGTACAATCGTGTGGTGGAAGGCCACAGAGAAAAAATACCATCTCTCAAGCCTCACTAAAGTCCAAAGGGCGGCATGCATTGGGATAACGGGTTCACTACGAACAACACCCACCGCAGCAATGGAGGTGATGCTAAACCTCACCCCTCTGGATATTTACTGTAGCAGTAGAGCGGTCAAAACCGCAATCAGACTAAGAGAGTCTGGAATATGGTCATCCAAATCCTATGGGCACGCGTCCATCGAAGCACAATGGAGCACGGCGAAGGAGAAGATAACCACAGACTATCTACCACCCACACTCGCTTTTGAAAGGAGATTCACAACCAGAATTCCGGACAGAAGTGAATGGGAGCATAATGCAGTTGCAGAAGAAGGGGAGATAGCCCTCTATACCGATGGTTCTAAGATGGATGTTGGTACGGGCGCGGGCATCTTCAGCGAACCACTAAACCTGCGAGAATCATTCCGAATCAACGATGACTGTAGTGTGTTTCAAGCGGAAATTGCTGCTATAACCCTAGCGGCAAAGGACCTAATGAGACGACACATCGCCGACAAACAAGTCACTATATACTCTGATAGCCAAGCGGCCATAAGCCATGGAGTCAGTCGTGGTGAAGTCGAGGGCAGTAAGTCATTGCAAGAAATACCTGGACCAACTGTCGCAAGCCAACACGGTGACTCTATGCTGGGTACCGGGGCATATGGACATTCCGAGAAATGAAGGGTCGGACGAGACTGCAAGGAACGGGTCGAAGATGCATGCATCAATGGCCCTAAAATCTGTAAAACGCTTGCTAGGAAGATTGACATTGAATCCTTGAGTAGAACAAATCTACGCTGGACCAATCTCAATACCTGCAGGCATGCAAAAGAATTATGGCCAGAAGTGAGCAAAAAGAGATCCAAATTCATGATCGGACTTATCCGCAAAGATATCCGCATACTCACGGGGGTCATTACTGGACACTGTGCGATAGGGGTACACGCGGAAAGGCTGGGCATACTGCATAATGACTTTTGCAGAAGCTGCAGAGACGTTGAAGATATAGAATCTGTTCGTCATCTGCTTTGCGAATGCCCAGCCCTTAAAAACAGTAGACAGAGGATTCTCAACAGCTTGTTCTTCGATGAGCTAGGAGATCTGGAGAATGTTGATCTTAAAGAACTCCTGAGATTCATACTCAAATCGGGGTGGTTCCAGTAGGTCAACAAACTCCAAAACCCTTCGGTTACTCCTAGGACAAGCCGGAAATCCGGACACGAGAGCTTGCGATTGCCTGTGATTAATACTAAATCTAGGCGACTCAAACAAAAGCGGTATATTATTTGTCTCCAACAGGTATGAAATGGAAGGTTCCCGTGACTGGACACAATGGACCCAACTGCTGGTCTACATGAAGCTGTGGCAGCCGCCACAAGAGCACCCAATTACCTACCTACCTACCTAATTGCGCTGCAGGTGTTCTTTCTGGTAAGCGATTCTAAAATGATTGTATACAATACTAGCGGTCGTTTTTTTGCCTGCTTGTACATTTTCATTGTCCGTCAATTGTTCTGTTTCCGTTTTATTATTTGATTCATGAGCTTATTCTTGCTTTTTAAATTTTTTTTATTGTTGAGTGTTTATTATTTGAAATTTTGTGAAATCTAAACCATCCTTAGACCCATTCAAAGACACACACAAAATTTCATTAAAATCGGTTCAGTCGTTTAGGAGGAGTTCGGTTACAAACACGTAGGTACAGAAGAATTATATAATATAAAGATAACTTGTAGCTGTACAAATCGAAAAATGTTTTTTTTTTTTTTCAATCATAGGCAAGATAGGATAGTTGGAAGTGATAGAACACAACTTAAACTTGTTATAAAAAAAAACTCCACTAATCGCACAGTAATATCAGCTTAAGGAAATCTGAATCTCAACACGAAACCTGTCCATTTTTATTGACAATTTATCCCCACATTAATCTTAATCGACAATTTAAATTGACCGCAGATGTTGTGTATGTCTGACATCAGTGTAGGTACTCGTACTGGTTATCTGTGTACTCTCTGGGGGCACATCAAAAGGATATTTCAACGCATTACCTTGTCATTCATCATCATCATAATGATATTACCCTTTCTGGCCCCAAAAATATGGTCAATGTCCCGCAGAAGAGATATATGATAAATGATATCCTGGTTGCCACTGCCAGAAGTATACGCTATACGCATACATATTCACACGCACGTGTGCATTAAAATCGCCTGGTGAGTAATTTGATTTCGTTGAAATTGCTGTACTCTACCGACTACCTATACGTACATTATCCTGTATAAAAAAAAATAAAGTAAACAAGGACACTCACAATTCGCATGCAGTGACATCCGAACCAAACTGCTTTGTGGCTAAATGAAAATCAAGTTAAAGGAAAATTATTTAAATTATAGAAAAAATGTACATATATACCTATAGGTATACAAACAAATTAAATTAGTGACTTCAACTACGGCAGTGGACGTTGCTGATGAAGCACATCCTTTGAAATTCAATCGTAAAAATGCAGAAAGCAATCACCCGCGCACACATTTAAACAGATCGGTGGACAATATTCTTCATTTGAGTATAGTTGAAATTCGATTAATTATTTTATTATTGTTCGTATCCTGGAGAGGAAAATTCTTCGAGTAATTTTCGGTCCCGTCTGTATAGACGGTGAATGGAGGAGGAGCTACAACGACGAACTGTACGGGCTATATACAGCGACAGCGACATCGACCTAGCCAGAAGAGTGAAGGTCCGACGACTGCGGTGGCTGGGTCCTGGGTCCTGGGTCATGTAGAGCGAATGGACGTGAATGCTCCGGCCCGGAAGATCTTTGAATCCACACCCGAGGGACGGCGCAGTAGAGGAAGACCGCGACTCAGGTGGCGCACGCAAGTGGAAGGGGACCTCAACCAACTTAGCGTGCAACTGGAGACAGCTGGCCAAAGATCGTGCTGGCTGGAGACGCTTGTTGGTTGAGGCCCAGGTCCACCCCGGACTGTAGCGCCACCTTAAGTAAGTAAGCAAGTCGTATCCTGGTGGTCGAGTTTTTTTTATTATTATTATTTTATGGTTGTACATGTACCTGTAGGTATCGCAGGCGCGTAGCTCAATGGTTAGTGTTACGTTAGGTTAGGTTAGGTTAGAACTACTGTGCGAGGGATCCCAGGTTCGATCCCCGGAAAAACACAAATTGTATCTTAAGGTTTTTTCTACTGCCCCACCTCTCGCGAACGTCTGACAAACATCCGAGAGTATGACTGTCCTGAAAAAGCTTCCCAATTCATCCGTTCGGACTCGGCACAAAATTGTAGGTCCCTTCCATTCGTCCCAAAAATAGAAACTCACACAAAACGAATGGTTGCGAGAAGCTAGGCCTAGGGTGTCTACCGCCTGTTGCGCCACCTATTTATTTATTTACCTATACGTATCATCGAGTAGCAGTTCGTCCGGCCCCACAAAAAATGTCCAAAGTTTGAGTTTCTTTATTTCTTATGTACACAACCTGTGGACAAACTTTTTAAATACCTATATGAGACTACGTGGCTTTTTTTTGGGACGTGACGAGAGGCAATTTTTGGAGCCGTTTTTTGTGGTATTTTTCGAAACATTTTTTGTTGTTTTTAGAGGCTTTTTTTGGGGCGATTTTAGAGGCGTTTTGTTGGGGGTTTTTCTAGGTTTTTTTGGCACTTATTTTTCAAGGCATTGAAGTATGTTGTAGAAATAGATAAAATGTATCAAATTGCTTAAAAAACTAGACGACCGACACATCCGAACTATAAGCGCACTGTTTGGTCGATATTTAATAATATTTATGGTTATGGTTGGGTGTGTATGAAATGGGTACGCAGGGGCGTAGCGAGGGTTCGAGCCTTGGGTGGGTGACTTTAATTTCAGGAACTTCCGGTCTCTGATCTCCGTTTGTCGTTGGGCCGCACACGGAACCACACTCGTCGCTGGGCCGCAACGGAGCCACTCTTCTCGTTGGGCCGCATATTGTATTTGTATAGCGTTTAGTCAACCTATAGGAAGTTAAGCATTGTTAAGTAGTTAATCATAAAATAGTAGTTTCTTCGTTGGTTACTAAAATAAAGAATATCTCTGAACCAAAGTTTGGTGTTTCTTTGGCGAATCCTGGATCCGGCGAGCAAAACCTCGGCACAATTCGCAATTTCTGAAATACATATTTTCCAACAAAATTCAGCTATTTTTGCCAAATTTGAAAACGCAAACATTTTCTGGCATTAAAAAAGAAAATCTGGCGTAATTTCCGGGAACCGCAGTCAGTGTTGTAGGTATTATGGAAAACCACTTTTGTAGACGACTCAAATTCTGCTGTGAACGAACCATTCAATTTGGACGATGAAACTCAAGTGCAACAAGGCTGCTGTGGACCAGATGGCCTGCGGGCCGAACTATATTTAAGGCATCAGAAGACGACTTGGTAGGGAGCATACACCAATTTATTTTCAAGATTTGGTCAAAAGAAGGTATGACTTATAAATAGAACATCAGAATTGCTTTTTATAAAATGGACTCTTCTTATTTTTTTAGTACCAGATATTTCGGGAGGGGTTTTAAGACCCAAAACCCCTACGCTAATTCAGAACTTGACTGCTGCAATGCAAGCAGTTTTGGTTCTTAAGAGGTCAATGCAATGCGGTATTTCACACTTCGCAGGATCGCGTGCCTACTTTCACCAAAGCTATGGCTGCTAACAGTGAATGATATACTGTTGACTCAAAACAAAAACGGCTGCAAAGTTATAGCCTATGTGGACGACATTGCCATTTTATTTACGGGAAAAATCAACCTTATGAGACTTGATGAATACGTCCCTTGCAATGCTAGTGAAATGGGCTAACGAATGCGGCCTATATATATGAACCCAGTTAAAACAGAGCCTGTGTTATTCACAAAGAAACCCCGAGCTCCTCAAACCGATTCTTCTAAATTGAGTTGAACCAAGAAATAAGCTTATCTAAACTCCAATCCTTCATCTCCTATACTACCACTCGATTTCACAAAACAGAGAGAGAGTAGCTATTCCGGAAGAAATTCCGTCATGTCGGCCGGCCTATTATCCTTTGACTCAAAGAACCAACTTCCGATGAAAATGTCTGCACATGGCCACCCATGTATTTGCGTTTACTCATCTACAGCAGCTCAAGTCTAACCAGCGCATAATACCATTCTCATCTCCGAGTTCAACTTATCAGAGTCACTGACATGCTCAGCATAACATCTCAATTGACTTCCAATTTCAATCGCCATACCAAAGGCAATCCTCGATTAACCAGAATTCAGACCTACCGCTTATTTCAGGAATGGCCTTCTTTGCTGCACCGCACCGACTATATGCACAGTCACTACTTGCATCGTTGTCGTCGTCGTCGCGTCGTCGGTTGGTCGTTGTCGTCATAATGTCAACCTCATTCCAAGAACCCCCCACACATACACAGCCTGATGGCCAAGCATGAATCAACGCAAACATTATCCAACCATCCATCCACTGCAGATGGACGATGGATGAGTCCTAAACATGAATTTCCGGACAATGTCGACGATGTTATGTTACTCACCCAACGGCAACACACCTACTCTGGCGACAAAAACAGAATCGCAAACGAATCAGCACGTCTTTGATCTCCGCGATGTGCGTTGTGAATGTGTGGTGTGTCTCGTCCCGGTCCCGGATCATCGTGACATTGGCAACCTGCATTGGCCCAAACGACACAAGAGTGGGCGCTCTATGACTATGTGGCCTGACTTAAGGGGAGCACACCGGCCGGCGGCGCTCTGGTCAAAGTGGGCGCGCACTGTGCAGATGCAGAGCACCAAGGATCTCCTGCTACAGCTACAGCCTCTCCCAGGTAATGGCAGAGGTGCGCACTCGAATCGATGGAAGTGATTGCATGTCATGAACGCGTTTTGTAAACGTCCTTTCGTTTAATTGCAAACATTTGTTCCTACGTGAGGCTTAATGCGGTGTGTGGACATCATTTGAGATACTATACTACGCGATCGATGCAGTGCACGAGTATATTGGTGCTGCTGTGACTGTGAAGAAAATCGAGGTCACTGGCATTATCTGTACCCAAGTGTGACGGGGGGTTGGCACTGGCAGTCGCCAATGGGTATCTGAAGGATGCATTCGTGCGTGACAATTGCTTTCTAATTGATTATTTCTATTAATCGATGCATATGCCAAGTGACGGTATCTCTATTATGAGGCGGAACTATTAGCGGTACAATTCAAAGTATTGTTCGTAAGCGAAAGTGCCCGTGCGTGGGCATGTGACGAAATTCATTTTATCGGTGCGTCTACATTAAGTGCGGAAATAGCTCATACAAACTGGTTCAGTAGTTTTCGGTTTGATGGTTCAATGCACTTGTGTGCTGACTTTTAGAAGGATTATTAATAGGCTTCTATAGAAAATGCATAAATGTGTAAATGACATTGTGCACGCTATAGATATAAGGAATTTATTACCTTAACTTAATGTAGAGCGATATGGCAATTGGCTTGGAATTACTGTCACATTTATGGTGACGATTTCATATCGCATTTTCACAACAGAATGTGTGCAAAAATATTAAGATAGTCAGGAAATGTATCCTGGGTGTTTTGCAGCATCTGAAATCTCGGGTTGGCCTATCTGTACTTTAGGACTTTCTGATAGTAGGTATTCACTCGTCCGACTCTTAGCAGGCCGCATTTAATAATTTGTCGAAGTAGATGCAGTATCTGTTTGGTATGTATCTCGAAGATGCATTTTGTTTGTGACTGGGTGAAAGAACGTTGAACGCAAAATATCGATTTACCATTGATTGACTGATTCGACTCTTTGAAACAATTCAGCAACGAAAGTCAAACGATATTTACATTAAACCGTTGAAGATACCTCAGGACCCAATGTAAAAGGCAGATACAGAAAAAGTCTCTTTATGGGCATGAATTCACCAAAAATGAAGCAGGCTTTCCTTGGAGAACAGAGGTAGAAGAGGTAAAAGATGTATACCAACACGTACTTGACGAGTACTATAACTAGGTTAGGTGAAGTTAGGTTGAAGTGGTTGCCGGCAAAAAAGGCCGATACAATTAGACAATTATAAGTTCCCACATGAATCTAGTCAAACTTTCGGCCTATACTCATTGAACCAGCTGGAGCTTCTGATGAAGCATAGAAGACGACGAATGTCGTTTGGTTTGTTAGATCGTTCAGATCGTTGTAATAGAAGTCTCCCAAATGGAGTTTCCGTTTTCGGGAGAGTGCCGGACAGGTGCAGAGGAAGTGATGAATGGTCTTCTCCTCCAAACAGCTTCTATACAAAAATCGTTTGAGAAAACGCCAAGCCTTGTTGCATGCCTGCATATAAGGTAGTGTCCCGTAATGACACCTATTGTGGCGCTGATATTCCTTCTGTCAAGAGAGATCAAATTCTTAGAACGTTTAAGATCTACAGTGGCCGGCACAAGTATTTTGACAAAACTAAAGTTAATTCTGCTCATAATTTGAAACTTAGTTCATGTAAATTTTGGCACCAATGGAAAGGGCATTTATATTCCGTTTGAATGATATAAAACTTTCCTTAACCCATTAAGTACCCATTTAAAAATTTTAGAATTTAGAATTTTTGTGAATGTCTACTTTTTTGACTTTTTTCCTCGGTATAAAAAAAATGTTTTCATGCAAAAGTTTCTCGAAACAATTCTAATAGGTAGTGACTGCAAAAAAATTTTTAAAATCTCTTCGCTAATATTTTTTATGATTTTTTGAAAATTGCTAAAAATTACTATTTTTGCCACTTTTTCCTCCTTTTCATACAAAATTTTTCTGAGATCATCCCATTCAAAAAATAATAAAAAATATTAGCGAAGAGATTTTTGAAAAAAAATTTTTGCAGTCACTATTAAAATTGTTTGAAGAAACTTTTTGCATAAAAACATTGTTTTTTTTGGACCGAGGAAAAATGTCTAAAAAGTAGACTTTTACAAAAGTTCTAAATTTTCAATGGTTACTTAATGGGTTAAGGAAAGTTTTGTATCATTCAAACGGAATTTAAATGACATTTCCATTGATGCCAAAATTTACATGAAGTAAGTTCAAATTCTGAGCAGAATTAACTTTAGTTTTGTCAAAATACTTATGCCGGCCACTGTAGCTTTGTCGTGCCACATGTCTACCTAAGGTTTATTCTTTGGATGTAGCGATCGGGATACATAAGGTAAATTTTTTGCTTGGTACGATAGGTAGTGTAGTTCCGAGCTTGGCAAGTTCATCAGCCTTACAGTTACCTGGAATGTCTCTATGCCCCGACACCCAGCAGAGGTGAATGTTGAACTGCACTGTCATCTCTCTGAGATACGTGCGACAGTCTAGGGCTGTAGTAGTGTTAATAGAGACTGATTCCAGGTACTTAATTGCAGCCTGCCTATCCAAGAAGATGCGAATATCTTTAGCGGATATCACGGTTTCTTTTAGCGAGGATAAGACTTCCTTTATTGCCATTATTTCTGCCTGAAAAAAGCTACAGTGATCTAGGCGACGACGCACGGAAGGATATACTGAGATTTTGTCTATCGGAAAAAAAACCTACCACCTACACCATCCATTTGGGGGCAGTAGCGCATTGGTTAGTGTGCTGGACTACTGTGCGAGGGATCCCAGGTTCGATCCCCGGAAAAACACAAATTACATCTTAAGGTTTTTTCTACTGCGCCACCTCTCGCGAACGTCTGACAAACATCCGAGAGTATGACTGTCCTGAAAAAGCTTCTCAATTCAGCCGTTCGGACTCGGCATAAAATTGTAGGTCCCTTCCATTCGTTCCAAAAATAGAAACTCACACAAAACAAATGGTTGCGAGAAGCTAGGCCTTGGGTGTCTACCGACTGTTGCGCCGCCAATTTTTATTTTTTTTTTTACCTACACTATCCGAAGTTTTCGATCCATCTGTGAAGAATTGAACCGCCTCATCATCCAAGAATGTCCCCTCATCCCAGAATGACCTATTGGGGATCGAAACTTGGAAGTTTTTATCAAAATGTAGTTGTGGTATGGTATAGTCGATGTTTCTCGGAAGAGTCTTAAATGTATTTAAGATACCAGCATAAACAGTTGTTTTGCTGTGAAGTTGCTTGTTTGTTTGCTAAAAATATCGATGAGTGTCAGATGAAACAGGATGTCAAGTGCAGCAGAAAGAACAAGCATGCGGCTCTTTGGACTTTGTCTAGTTTATCGCGATTTGTCGCTTTATCTAAGGCAGTCCATCAGACAACCACACCGTAAGTAAATGGATACATTTTACCCCAATGAAAAATGGCCCCAAACTAAGAATGAATGATCACCCCAAAATTGGGGCTGTTTTTCATAATGAAATAATACCCCAATTTCAAATATGAAATAAGGCCCCACTGCGATGAAATAAGGCCCCAAATCTGACAGTAAACCCAAGCAGGGGGGTTGCAGGGGGCAGCATGCCCCCCCATACGTTTTCTTTTTTCGTTTGGGGTCTTATTTCATTTCATTTCATTATTTCTGAAAAATGAAAAAAGGCCCCAAAATATGAATTGGCACCCAAATTCGTAGAATTGTCACGCAATTTTCTGTTGTTGTTGCCTTTCATGTAAATTGTTGGGATCATTTTTCATTTTCAGTTTGGGGCCATTTTTCATTGGGGCCAAATTTCATGTAGCCTACGTATAAGTATCGGCCTTATGACCGAAAGGTATAACCAGTGGGTGGGTGCGAGGTTGTAGGCCCCATTTGTTTCCTATTCCTTTTTTGCAATAGATATGCTATGGTTGCTTTTTTAACTCTTTCTTGTATGTTAGACTTCCAGCTAAGCTTTCTGTCTAGAATAAGACCCAAGTATTTAGCTTCCTTGGAGAATGTCAGGCTTATGCCATTTATAGATGGAGGGTCAATGTGCGGAATTTTATATTTCCTAGAGAAGAGAAAAAGTTCAGTCTTGTGAGGGTTAACATATACAGCCCACATTGGTTCACATATTTTACTAGCTTGTGGAGAACGTGTTGTAGGAGTTCCTTTATGGTGTTTGGATACTTTCCTGAAACGGCAATAGCAACATCATCCGCATATGCAATCACCTTGTTCTCCATCCATGTCAGCAGTTGATTGACCACTAAGTTCCATAGAAGGGGAGAAAGGACGGCACGTTGTAGAGTTCCTCTACTGACAGATCTTCTGGCATATACCTACCCCGCTTAGACTGGAGTTGATAACCCGGCTATTCTGGTATTACTGGTATTACACCAGCGATGACACTTTACTCCAATTGGATTAGATCTACTTCACTTTTTCAGAAATTTCAGAAATCTACTCCCTACTTCACTTATTTCTAATTTTCCATTATCTACTCCAATTTCAAATCTGTAATCCATTTCTTTATGCTATGTATGTAGCCACTTTATGGATTAATTTATTGGAATATATCTGGAAAACTATTAGCCCCAGATAAAACTATGTATGGCCCATTAGCAGGTAGAAAATATAATGATCAGATAAAATGAGAGAAATTCGAAACATTGGTAGATCCAATATAAAATAGATATATATTTTAGGCTCTTAATGTTAAACCAAGAGTACCTTACGGTTACGAGGACTTGCAGTCTTAGGGACTCGGGAGCTTTCTGTTACAATGAACTAAACGATCTAGCACACCTAGACTTTCGTAATCGCTTATGCTTCATTAGAAGCTCAAACGAGTAGGACGAAACTGCTTCTAGATTCATGTGGTATCACAAGACGGGACCTTATAATGGTCTAAGTGTCGGCAGCCATTTCAACCTAACCTAACCATGTATGAAATATGGGTTTTAGTTATAGGATAGAATAGTTTGGGGACCTAGTCCCGAGCCATACCCCATCATTATATTCGCAAATGCAAACATTTCGGCGTTCTACCTTGAAAAAGGTAGGTATATACAATGTACATTGACGCTTTTTGAAAATCTACTCCCGTTTTTTCCCATCTACTACACTTTTTTAGCCAGTTCTACTCCAGAATTTTTTTCAGAAGTGGCATCGCTGTATTACACCGTCTGGTGCTGGTACGGTTTGAAGCTACGTAGCGCCCAAAGCAGTTTGTCTCTAGTAATCAGACCATGGAAGTTTGTAGATTGCACATTTGATCTGGTTGGATCTGACCAATACTACTGCAGTTGCCTGGGAAATGGATGTCGAACAGCAGATTGAGCGATTCCTCGCTAGAGGTCGTCCAAGTCCCATCTGTGTAACTACCTATATCAAGAAAAATGTGCACGACTGGGTCGTTCGTAACTTGCTCTTTAATGGTAAAATCGATATATGGGAAGTACCGATAAGAGCCAAATCGTAAATTCGGAAATCATCTCGCATGGTGAACCTGAACAGGTAGACAGAATCGAAGTTTGTTGCAAATCCGCACAGCTGTTTAGACATGACTTTCATTTGGGTTACCCTTACTAATGAACTGAATGGCAGTGATTATATTAGGCGAAATATATTTTAGTCTAATTTCGTACTCAATGCAATCTAAGTGCCTACTATAAATCTGTTTACTTCTTACTTTGTAAAAAACATATAGATCATAATTTACATACCTATATAGTGAAACTAAAGTTAACATGGCATGAAATAAAAAAAACCGCAAAACACTCCATCTTAGGATATACAAAAATGATCGTCCTCTAGATATATTTGGTTTCCTTTAAAAGTTTTTTTTTTTTTTTTTTGTAAAATCTCCTCCCCCAACTAATCTCTTTGAATTGATATACTACCACCACCCTCTCTCGGCTGATCCTATGTAAAATAAAGTCCTTCTTAATTCAGCACCATCTTGAGCAAATATTTATTTCCTAGAACTATAGTATTATAATTTCTGTGGGTATGCCAGCCTCTTAAGGATACTTTAATCACAGGTAACAAATTACATGCTTCAATCTCATGTCCAATTCGCCAGGCTACCTATACCGCACGAGGCAACACCGAAAGCCCTTATAGCTTACATACTACTACAAGGCTAAGTGAAAAAAAAAAAACAGAATTAAGAAGGTCACTTGGGGGGAGGGCGTATTTTGTAATTTCTCCCTGCAAACAGGGACGTAATTTAATGCTTCAAAGAATTATTACCATTTGAGGGATTCCAAAGAGGGATTTGAATATCCTCTTCGGTTTCGATGAAGATCCATAATTAAATGTTGTTTCTTTAAATTTATATACCTTGTATACCTAGCCATGCCATATGTGACCCAAAAGTGCGTGCAAATCCTTGAGAAAATTTCCAGTAGACTTTTATAAATAATGTGACAGTACCGCCCGACCAGGTTATTTATATTCATACCCCCAGCTCCAGCGTTATGTCACCCGAAATTTAAATTGCTTTCTGCCCGGCGACACCCCACACCGAAAAATCATGAGGCTGACAACTAAAACATGAGTTTCCATTTCCAGAATGTAATTCATTATAATGGTAGCTGGTAGCCCTCCCGAAAAATAAACTTTACTCACTCCCATTCCCATTGCAGCAGCACACTATGCCACGTAACAAATTGAAAATGTCGTGTAAATATGTATATTCGGTGAAGGTGTATGGGGGTTGGGATGGGGTAGAGGGTTTTCCAAGAACTGTGTATGGTGCAGATAAATATTGTTGTGGCAACTTGAACTCCTTTTTTTGGGGTTATAATGAGCCGAGCAAGAAGAAGAAGGGTTAAGTGTGACATGCAGGTGATGGTGAGATCCCTCAGGGAGCTTCGTTTGTTCGCAGAACACATGAAAGAATAATTTTCATAAAAGAACTGCTTTTTTCCCCCACTAGACAACATCATATACATATAGTAGTGATCTAACAAAGAGCGATACAAAAATTCTTGCTGCACAACAAAACATAAGTTTTGTCTCTGTGTTCGGGTTAAATGTCACACATCCCTGGAGAGTGATTTGCGAGAAGTGCATATAGAGGACTGCTTCAGCTTTGGCTGCAGAGAATTTGTATTTTTGCAAAACACACTCACAATATTGTTGAATTGAGGGAGCGCTTCCATTTAATTCAAGTAGCCACATGGTGATATTTTATTGGTGTTTTTGAACTATGCAAGAATAGAGCGAATTCCAAGAACAGTGCAAAGATGAGTCTAGCTTCGCATTTCTGTCTGCTTGCATCAGCGATTATGTAGATAAAATGATAGCAGCGTCAAGTATAACAGCTCTTAAGGGTGGTTAACTATAATTGGATTATGTGGTCTGAAGCTTGTGTTACGTATAAAGAAAATGAGACAGCAGAGAGTACAACAACCACAAACAATTCAAAAGTATGCCCACATTGGCTTAAACTGGATTAATCCCATGAAAAATTATTATGACGATCAGGATCACCTTATAGTTTGTTCAGTCAAATGAGGGGCTAACACTCAATGAGGCGAAGAAGTGAGACTCTCTTTCGTCGTTTAATATAAAAATTAAAACAGAGGATGCTCTTTTCATGACCTCAACCCAACCTATAATATTATAAACGGGAAAGTAGCTCCGTCTGTCTTTTGATGAATAAACCTCTCAACGAATATTATTAATGTAATTTGGCACAGAGATATTCTGATACCTTAGGAAGGACATAGGATGCTTTTATACTAAATATCTTCAAAAAACCCGACTGAAGAAAGGATTTTGTGAATGAAGATGCTTTTGATGCTCCCGAGTAAAACTTCTGGATATGCTACATTTCTTAGAACGTGCAAAGTAGGTAATTATTTGGAACGACTGCACTATGATGACTCACAACGAACAACCTTTACCAGATCTCCAAGAGGACAAATTGCACAGCAGCTTTATTAGTTTTTAGTCAATTAGATATTTAAAGTATTCCCATTTATAATTGAATACAAACTTAGTCACCATTAACATGAACTAATTCAGTTCCAGCATAATATTCCTGAGAGGTAACGAAGTAAGGAGAAGGAGCTGTGTCGTAGAGAAATTCCACTTTAACATTTGTAATATCTAATTTCCACAGGAAAAAGTCAACTGTAATTGAAGAAACGTACAAGTCTGTCACTTAAAAATCGTCTTCTTAAACTTACGTTCAGAACTACCCCAACTAATCGCCGCTGGATGTCGCCACAGGAAAACGTTCATACTACGATTGTGCTCTTCAGTTCCGATATCCAACTAAAATTTAAAATATCAATTCAAATATTGTATAGCCACCACCACCATAACTGAACCACTAGCCTTCTTAACAGTCCCCGAGATCTTGGCTTGTGCACAGTGAGGCGACCACGTATCACCTCGTTTACAACTAGCTGCTTCATTATCCGAGAATACAAACGTGTTGTTCTTATTTGTGTCCACCGCTGGTGTATCCTTATTCGATACGTAAAAGTAAATCTGTCCCTTTCTGTCAGCCGCCGACAAAAAATACACAACTGCGTGTCGTTCTCCCAAATAAATTACAGAAGTAACGTTTTCAACCTGATGCACCAGGCGACGTGCCTCTGCAGCGATATCAGGACGAGTTCCAGTTTGTTTCATTAGATATTGGCTTTTGGCAACAGAGTCATTTTGTGCATAATATTCCTTAGAACTAACCTGACCGCCTCCGCCATAGCGAAAAAGAACGACAACATTTGTGACATTCAATATGTATAAAAAGTTACCTGTAATTGAAAGAAAGGCTTACAATTCTGTGTCACAATTTTCGGCGTTAACTTACTATTACTTAACTCCGACTCATTTTGGTGACAACTAAGGAAAGCTTCCAAACTGCGATTGTGCTCTTTAGTTCCCACTTCCACCTAAAAAATTGCAATCGACTTTTGAAATACAATAACTACGAAGCATACTTCAAATTCTAACCTTCTTAACGTATCCTGAGATCACGGCTTTTTCACAATTGGGCGACCATGGATCGTCTCCTGCATCATTACAATCAACTTCTTGTGCATCGCTGAATATAGCGGTAATCCTGTTGTCAGTGTTTGTATTAATCGCTGGCATATTTACATCCAACAGGTAAAAGAAAATCTCCCCATTGTTGTCAGCTGTCGACAAAACAGTTGTCATTGGGTATCCATCTGCCAAAATATTTGTAAAAGTAGCCCACTTTGCATGATGCACCAAGCGGCGTGCCTCGGCAGCGACATCAGACTGACTTCCTATCTGTCGCAATTTAGATGAACTTAATGCAGCAGAGTCAGTTGTTGCGGCATAATATTCCTGAGAGCTAACTTGACCTACTTCGCCGTTGTGTAAGAAGACAAGAACATTCCTGACATGCAATTTGCACATGGAGAAGTTAACTGTAATTGAAGGAAGGACTTAGAAATCTGTCACTAAAAGATCGGCTTTAACTTGCAAAGACTAGAACGGTCCCATTCGAACACCTCTGGATGATGACAAAGAAAAGCTTTTAAACCGCGAATGCGTTCAGTTCTCGATTCTAACTAAAATTGCGGGCGACACTTCAAAATATTATAACTACAAAGCACTATCTCAAACACTAACCTTCTTAACGTGTCCGGAAACCATGGCAGTAGCATATGCCGGCTCATCTGATCTAAAGCGAAAACGAACTCTTTCGACATCACTGAACGTAAACGTCATCCTGTTGTCATTGGTTGGATCCATCGCTGGCGTATCTACATCCAGCATGAAAAAGAAAATCTCCCCATTGTCATTGTCAGCTGTCGACAAAACAGTTGTCCTTGGGTATCCATTTGCCGCGATAGTTGTAAAAGTAGCCCACTTTCCCTGATGCACCAGGCGACGTGCCTCAGCGGCGAAATTAAAGGAAACTTTTTTTGACGAAAATAAATCAAAAAAACCTGCATCAATAGCAACGGCAGAGAACAACAGACCGTACAATGCGATTTGAATCATCTTTATTGAAGTATCTCAAGTAAACTGATTAGATAGTTAGTAATAGTTAGTTGCACTTTTGTATCGATCGACGGATTCACTCAGCTTATCTGGAATGCTAATGTTGTGTGTTGGGATTTCCAGAAATATAAACTAAGTCGGAATATATGCTGTACCTATGTATTTTCTTGAGGTACCAGTTAGCTGTTTTCTTATTATCAGCTTTGAGCCATGTAACCATTTACACGCACTTGGCATTCATCCATATTAGGATTATGATCTGAAAATTTATTTTAATATTTTCCGCTATGTCGCCTATTTCACTCTTGAGTGTTGGTATGTTTGTGTATGATAGAGGAAAGAGGAAACCAATAATATTACCAGACAAAAATGATTACTATAATAAAACTGCAGCTTTTTTTCGCCCGGTACTGTAGGTTAGGTATAGATACTCATGTTTATTTTAAAAATGCTTTCAACAATTCTTTATAGAACCTGCTTAATTCGTATTGTACTGTCTAAATACAGTACTCCCCGGATAATAGCACATGCACATGGGTATAAAATTGTAGTGCTTATAAGCGGGTTTTCAGTTGAATTGCTTTTAAGCGGGGACCCTTGTAATAGCACATAAATGTGTTTTTAGCAGGGTATTTTCTCAAATTTATAAATAATTAGAATTAGTTTCAAGTTTTTTTTATTTATTAATGCAAAAAAATCAAAAATAAAGTAAAATAAACATAAATATAAGAATTCACAAAAAAAAAAAAAATAAAATAAAAAAACACAAAAATATTGTATTGGACAATATGTACGTAACTCAGTCTTTAAAAAACAAAAATGTTATTAAATTCAAGAAAATTAAATTGTTAATACATTTACTGAACAAAATTTGAAATTTTCTTCTGAATCATTGATTTTTCAGTAGTTTCCAAAAAATGATCGTATTGACGTATGACGTATTTTTCGATAATATCTTTTCTAGATTGCGTTTTATCTTTAAGTGAATCCAAGATATTGATTTTGTCGAGAATGGAAAGTTCTGTTCTTTTTCTGGGTGCCATGTCTAATAAAGAAAAAGTGATCTAACACAATTCCACACCGAGATGCAATTTTACCTTTTTTCAGATACGAAATCCTTTCCCGTTCAGGGAAAATAAAACAAAATATTTAATCTTTTTTTGAGGCAAGCACAGAAAGAAAAGCACAAACTACCCGATCGTCGCAGGAGATACAATGACGGCACGAATGCGTTATTGTATCATTTTGCAAATGTGTTCATAGACTTATTTATACATACACTATACACAATATTGTTTTGCCGGCCAGCTGGCCGCAGCGGCGCGCCGGCGCGGCGACCCACTCAAGTGTAGCAGAGCTGCTACCGTTGCAAATGGATACACACAAATCATGTACGTTTGTGAAATTGCAAAGCAAAAAAAATTCAATGTGCTTATAAAAGGGTAAAATACCAAGTAAAGCACAATTTTTGTTCAGATTTTTATTTGCTAATAAGAGGGGGTTGCTTAAAACCGGGTTGTTATAAAGCGGGTACAATTGCATAGGATGGCGTTTGTAAATCTCAAATCTTAATAATTTGTTGCTATTAAAAGGGTTTTGCTATTAAGGGGGTTGCTTATATCCGGAGAGTACTGTAAATAGTTCCAATTTTACAACTTTAGAGTCGAGAAGTAGTGTTTGCAATGTTTGTTCCACGAACCTTTGTCCCTGCTGCCTTTATTTGACGCTGGCTGTAAAGAAGTGACGGTCCATCTAGTGTCGAGTAAGAACAAAATTAATTGTCATGAAAACCTTTTCCATGAAAAACGTAGGTACCTATCCCAGCTTTTATAGTAATGGGATAAACGGTTTCAAAGTCTATTAACCTCAAACAGACACATCTTCCAAACTTCCATTTTGTATAGCGTGTGTCCAACAACGACCAACAGATGGCAGTGTTTTCAAAAAAAAAATGTGTACGACTGTGTCGCACGAAACTTTCTCGTTCTTTGCGAATCTCGCAGAATCTCAGATTCATTTCAGCAAATTTGTTTAAATTCATACCTACTCAAAATGTACTCAGGTTTAGTAACTGAACCCTTGTTAGTTAAAAACGTAATACATACCATACATACTAGCAGCGGAATTAATAAAAAAGCCCTATCCGCTCTTTAAAACATCTTTTAGCTACCATACGGATAGTGGACTTATTCGTTTGATAACTTTTATTATTAATAAATACATCTTATATCCATATTAGCTATCCACTCTTTATCACTAAACGCACGGCAGCACTGCGTCCAAACTGTACTAAACATGGTTGTAAATCTGTCATATTCCATCAGCTGACACTATCATGCTCAGAGCCAGTGTTGTTATATCGTGGGATTTATCCCTTTTTGTGGGATTTTCGATGTCCAAAAAGCCTTCCGTGGGATAAAGGGAAAAAGCACCAAAATCGTGGGAATTTCAGGAAACTGACAAAACAACTGTTAAAATCAAATTTTTGTGAAATTTCATGAAAACTGTTCCAATTCACAACAGTTATCAGCACAAATAAAATAAATAGCCTCTTAACAAAAAATTCTAGTACAAAAACAATCTGGCGGCGCAGGGGCAGCGCATGTAATTAGACCTCTAGCGCCAGCGCCAGCGGCAAAGTGACATTGGAATGGAATCAGTTTGAATTTTTATTACTTCATCTTCATGAGCATCAAAAATGTATTTTGTCTTGTGGCATAATGTATTATATGAGAAGCTGGACCTAGGGTGCCTACACGGACTTGTTGCGCCAACTATTTATATATTTATTCAGTTCATTTTGCGCTAGATTATTTCACAATATATGCTAGAGATCTAGTGCAAATGCTGAAATGTAAATTTTTGTACAATGGGGTGTGGCATGCCATGCTAGTCATCTAGCGGTCGATGGAACGCTGCCATTGTGATTTTCTTTCAATATAATAAAAATTAATTTAACAATTTTTTTTCATTTTAATGTATCGTGGGAATTTGGTGGGAATTTGAGTTCGGTGAAAAGGGAAAAATGACCACGTTTCGTGGGAAAAATGAAGAGAGAGTCCTAACAACACTGCTCAGAGCATTTTCGTTTGCGAATTTTAGATTCTCTCTGAAATTCTCTTCCAGCTTTTAAATTTCTCGCGTCCAATCGAACTTTTTGTTGGTATACGTGTATTTGAAATATGTGTATAGTAAATTAACTGTGTGTGCAAGTTAACCAGTCTCTATACGCCGAATTCGTTGAATTAAGTTATCCGCTCCTTAAAACATGTCAGTGAAAGCTAAGATATGTTTATAAATAATATTTACGACTTAAAACATGTTTTAGAGCTAATTCGCCACTATGCGGTATTTATTAATACGGGGGTAGGTAACTACAATACTTCAAATATCACCCCGAACTGACATTTTTCCTTCAAGGCAAGTAGGCAATGAATTTCGAATTATATTGCCACTGAAGTTTTGGGCTTCGCAAAAATATATCGGTTGTGATCGGGATTTGGGTAGCCATTTTTGAGAAATATTCATAAAACGGCTATATTCGAGTTTTCTGATAAAAACTAAATAGGTAGGTACGTGATCATGTTTAGAATGCTTATGTTGTCTTAAATGTGTATTTTGATCAAAATCATTGGAGCGGTTTTTTGTAAAATTATGCTGACAAATGTTACAAGTTTGGATTCGAAAAGCACTGTTACTAAACTGTTTAGCTCAAAACTGAGTACGACGTATTCTTCAGGATATAAACATTACCTAGTAGTTACATTTTCATCCAAATCGAAAATGACGTTTTCGTGATATGAGTAGTTTTTTAAAATACCATTTTTATTAGCGATTCGGGTGGAATTCATGGTTCAAAAACATTTTTGCAACTGTTTAGCTCAAAACGTATTAGCAACAAGTATTACAATGGATTTAAGCATTACATGCCAGTTACATTTTTATCATAACCGAAAATGGCGTTTTTGAGATATGAACAGTTTTTTAAAGTAGGTATGTATCTACTATTATTAGGGATTTGGGTGGATATCAAAGGACGCAGTCTTTCTAGAGAAAAACTGAGATTGCTATCAAGTTAAGAATGACGATCGTTTTCACCCTTTTCGAGAAAAAGCTAATTTTTGAAACTGCCGTTCCTGGACTTCTTAGCGAAAAACTGGGTATGCAGTCATTTTAAGCATGCCTACATTAACTCAACTATCAATTTTGCTTCAAATAGTTTTCGAAAAAATCTGATTTGTTTAATATTTCGTAAAATTTTTATATGGGAAGTACCGTTAATATTAGGGCTAGCATAAAAAAAAACGCCTCCTAGCGGGAAGCCCAAAAAAATACGAAGTTTGAAACAAATCCGTCCAAGCGTTTAGATTTCCCAGCTATGAGACAGACCCACTTTTTTGAGTTCCCCTATCATCGTAATATCAGAATTGATCAAAATCTCGAGTTCGACATTTTTTACGAAAATAATATCTTTCTCTTACTAACGTATAAGCAGACTATTGAAGTGAAACTTCCGAAGATGAGTTTTGGAGTAATTACCAGAGTTGTCGACGTCGTCAGAAAATAAAAGATCACTATTGTTTTGTTTTGTCATTCAAAATTTATTCATATTTTAGGCTGACTCTTCAGTTTTCATATCTCTCACTTACTTACGCACAGGATCTCATTCTATATTGCCTACCTTACTCGTCGTATTTCGATCTATTCTTTACTTATGCTATGTATATAATCTCACTTATGGACAGACACTCGTTCTCTACGCTAAAACTACAAGCCAATGCGTATATCCCGTCTATTCCTCTCACCAGCCCCAATCTCATTCATCCGCATTCAATCACTGCCTGCATTCCCACCAGCAAAGTGTTTCACTTTGATTTCCGCGTCGTCAGAAAACAAAAATGTGTTTTATATTTTTTGACCCACTCACAAAGATTTGTACATATCAAAATCGATCCAGCTGTTAGGAATAAAATTCCTGGAATCCGATCTAAGCCATCCATGGACCCACTCAAACGCACACACAAAATTTCAGCAAAATCGGTCCAGCCGTTTAGGAGAAAAAAAAAGTGTTTCACTTTGATTTATGTTTCATTTTGTCGGACTTCTACAACACCTCGCTAAAGTAGTTTCACTTCAAAAACATTGCAAACGCCTTTTCCCGACACTTCGACCCTTGGTCTGGAACGGCTCTTTTTCCAATTCTCGAAATGTTTGCAGCTGGGAACCCAAAGCGGTGAACTGCAGAAAGCTGTGTAAACGTTGCGGATTCACATCTGGAACTTTACCAAATATTATCCATCCTAGCCTGGTCTTTTGTGCTATCGGTGCTACTCTGTCTTCACAGCGCATGATGTCTGGAAGGAGTATTTCGGCGAAAACGTCACTTCCAAACAATAAATCCACTTGTGCAGGAACATAGAAATCAGGATCCGCTAAACGCAAACCGGAAAAATGTTGCCATTTGTCAGGTATCATTTGTTGGGTCGGAAGAAGCCCAGTCAGCGACTTGAAAACGAACGCCCTAACGGCGCTCTCAAATGTCGAATGTCGTGATGCGTACGTAATGTCGACATAATTTTGTGTTGTGCCGCTGCTGTCCATCCCCAACCCAGATACCTCGACAAATGCGCGATGTCTCTTCAACCTCAACAACTGTGCTGCAGATTCGGTGATAAATGTCGCTTCTGATCCGGGATCGATTAAAGCACGCATATCATGGAAACGTCCATCAGCTGATCGCACCCTTACCATTGCCGTTGCCAATAGCACTTTTGACCGTTGCAAGAGTGAATGAAAGGTGTTGATATGCCTGCTCGTCGATGGCTGCGGTTTCTCCAAAGATCCAGACGGACCAGAAGGCCGAAAGGCGGGTGCGTTTGGATTCACGGTGACCTCTGGCTGCCTATTACCCGATCTGGGCTGTTGTGAGCATTGTGTTGTTGTTGGCTGCATATTGTTACCATGAGTGTTCTCGCTGTAGTAGCTATTATTGTTGTTTTGATGGTAGTTGTTGTTGTTATTATCGTCGTGGTAGTTGTTGTACCTATTAGTAGTCTGCATATCGTGAACATGCAGAAGGGAATGGTGACGTTGTTGGCAAAAGTAGTAGTTCCCCAACTTCTCTTCCCATAGCTGCTGGGTAGAATTCGGCAATTTGTGAATTAGGACGTACCTATATCAAAATCGCGTCCCAATGTTCTACCCGCAACCCCAAGTTCGCCAACGCATGAACACACTCCTGAGATGTGTCCAGCAACTCCTTCAGTCCATTCGCTGATTCCTTGGATAATAACGACTGTCCAAAAAGCAACTTCAGCTGTGCATTGACCAGCACGCGTTTGTGGTCGTAGCGCGAAGTAAGCAGCTCCCATGCTTTTGCGTAGTTACCCGCATCGCAAGGAAGATGTTGCAGCAGTCGCTCAGCCTCGCCCACTAAGCACGACTTCAGGTAGTGCATTTTGTCGATGTCGCTTAAAGATACATTAATATGGACCATGGACTCGAACAGACCTTGGAAAGACCTCCATGTTGTGTACGAGCCGCTGAACTTCGGAATATCGATCTCGCGAAGTCTAATTTTACTGCTGGATGCCGCCGTTTCACCTGAAGCAACACTTGCAGCTGCCTGGGAGAATTTCTCCAACGCTTCCAACAAATCACTGCGATACTCCAGGTAAATTTCTTGTATTTGCTCGTACACAACAAATAACTCTTCCAATTTCAGTTCAGCTTCAAGTCTTCCGGCCCCGACGATTGCCTCGTGATACTGCCTAGCAACCCGCATATTCTCCTCCAGCATTTTGAGACGACTTGCGACATATGCTTGTTGTTTACGCTTCTTGGTGCAGTTCTTAAAGCTGGTAAAACTGTTGACTAACATGGTTAAAACGCCCTTTTGCAACATACCGCAGTTAAAATTACCTTCGGCCATTATGTTTATGCACGTAGTTAGTTAATTATTTAGATAATATAATATTTGTAGGTTAAAAGTAGTAATAAAAAGCAAAACTTACTTGCTTTTGCTGCGTTTGGATGTTGGTAATTGTTGTTGTAGGCGTCACAGATCAATTTTCCTCAATCCTCGGGATTCTGAATACAGCTGGATACTTATCTGGCGATTTATTCGTTGCACGACGCGTATAATAACGATTAACACACACACCAAATGTAAATAGATTTAAGTTTTAATATAATTTAGGTTAAATTTCATATAGTTTTAGTTTTTACACGTCAAGAAATGTATTGCACTTTGTATTGCACGTTCTAACCCCACTTTTTTTTGTCAAATTTACTTGTATTGAATTTATTGTCAAAGTTCAGATACATTTAACAATTAACATTTAACTTAGACGCGAAAAGGAACAAATGTAAACCGAGAAGGACCAAATGTTACGACATGAATTTTTATTGGACAAATAAAGAAACCAAAAATGTAAAAGAAAAGACACGACGTTCACAACGTTATAATGATTTTATTCGAATTCTCGATGAGAAGTAATTGTACACTAACTTCGTACACTAGTGACATTTATGTAATTTGTTTTATGTTATTTAGGTACATGTGAAAGTATTTGTGTATATTGTTTATTGTTTATAATGTGTAAAATGTAATTTGTGTTTTGATGTATTTTCGTCTTTTGGTGTATTTGTTTCTTCTGTCATAGAGGATGAGCAATGTGGATAGGTGTGGGCATTGTTCGTTTTGGTGATGTGCAATAATTGACTTCCCAACAATTACAAAATTAAGGTTTTACTTTAATGTAAGCGACTTACCTACATCTTAAAAACGTTTTTTCTGGGACGAAACGGATTGAAAACCAGGTTCAATTTAAATTTGGAGTTGCATCCTGCAGTACCTTAATTGAAAAAATGACACAGGCCAAATCCTGATAAAGAGCTGGAGATCGTATTTTATACTGCTGCCAGAAAAATAATAAGTAGCTATTTCCTTTCAGCTTACGCTTACGCAGTAGGGACCTACAAAAAATTAAGGCTAAAAAACTATTCCTAATAATCTAAGAGCCCGCAGTAAATTTTGGACTCTGATGCCCAAGATTTCAAATATGCCCGTCTGGCAGCGCTTAATGGTAGCTAAAAGGTGCTACTGCATATAAAAAATGCGTTATGATTCAAAAAAGGAATAGCTAATTGGTACCAGGAAAAAACGGAAAAACCTTAAGACAAATTGGACGATTGAATTAACTTGGCCGTCCAAATTGCAATTTGTGAAAAATGTTGTAGATAATGAGTTAGTAAAAATGTGTCCGAAATCAAATCTTTTTTCCACATCTTCGAGGAATGCAAACAATTTCAAAAGTCAATTTCTAACGAAGTATGTACCAACGATGAATAGATACTAATGAATGCATTCAGAATTTTAAAACAAAGGAGTGTGTTCATGTTCATCCTATTTTTGTTTAATGTTCATATGTTTGATTTAAAAGATATAAAAACATACCTTAAAAAATTAAAAATAGCACAAATAAGTAGTACTGAAAATTGAGAAGTGGTACTTGCGTACTGAATTAAGTACAAGAGTTAAACTTTTTGCAATTGTGGTGTGATATAAAGACGTATTGTTCATTTTTCAGTGCAACCGATTCATTTCCAGCATAATATTCCTGAGAGGTAACGAAATGAGATGTGCCATAGAGAAATTTCACTGTAACATTTGTGATATCTAGTTTCCACAGGAAAAAGTCAACTGTAATTGAAGAAAGGACTATTACTTAAATATCGGCTTCCTTAACTTACGTTCAGAACTACCCCAACTATTCGCCGCTGGATGACGCCATAGGAAAACGTTCATACTACGATTGTGCTCTTCAGTTCCGATATTCAACTAAAATTTAAAATATCAATTCAAATATTGTATAGCCACCATATCTGAACCACTAGCCCAAGTAGAAATTTGTGTCTTTGATTCCCATTTATTTTGAATTATAGTCACCGTATGGTATATTTGACTTTGTTTTGAGTAGATAAAGGCCTTACTATGAATATGGAAACAGTTTGACAATTTTGTAACCAGTACGTGCCTTAAAGAGACAAATGTCGTTTAACGTAACATTTTGGTAAATTTTGTGCCTATTAAACTACTGAATAGCGACAGAACTAAAGTCACAAAAACTGATGAGTTGCTATTTAATGTTACCACTACACAACTACACGAATAGACTACGCACAGTCTGAATTGTGACCATGGAATGTCACCATAGAGTGCATTAGTCGCTTTTGGTTTTTATTTGCACACAATCTCCAAACATATTGTCTAAATAACTACTAGACAATTTTACGCATTAGTATCTACACAAAGTAGTTGAATGTCATTTCCACCATTACTATATTGTACCAGGTATTGTATCAACACAAAGTACGATCTGAGGAGGATTTTTACGCACGTATTATGCAATTTGTGTATGGTTAATGTATCTTCACATGACATTATGGTATTGTTCATTACATAATATTATATAAGATTTAGACCTTAGGCGTAGAGTCAAAAGGGGGTACAGAATAAAAGAAAAATATCGTACATCGTTAAGTTAAAGAAACCGATTAAAATACGGAAATTATCTCATATTATGGTACTGTCAATTCTTTTATTGACTCTATCTTCGTATAGCTACGAAATTATGGTTTCCAATAAACTATGAATTATGGTTTTAAAAATTCAATTGAAAAAATATATGATCCCAATACCTGTACAAGTTAATTGTCGCTGTAGCACAAGTTAAATCAATTTCTATTGTACTTTTATTATTTCCAAAGCGCTTCTTTGCAAGGAAGAATGAAGTATGTTTTCATTAAATAAAATTTTATTTTTCATAATGTTAAAATAAATATACGAGTTTTGTTTTTATTCTTAATAAAGACAATCATGTATCAATAAAGCTGCTCTATTATAAAGTAACCAACCCTGTCAGTTAAAAAAAAAGCGAGAGAAATTACATATTTTTAAGATTTTATATTCTTATTTTAATAAAACTATTATTCCTTTCCTATTCCTTTCTTTTCCTACCTATTAAATATTAATTAATTGATTCAAATAAATATTGTCTAAGTGGAATTTAATAAACGCAAAAAACAACTTCATCAATATATTGGGTAACACATACACTCTTTGCCCCTACCAAATGAAACGCACAGGCACAAATACGCAAGCTAAGCTAATCGCCATTTTCGATCTGAAAAATTGGGCATCCATTTCCAAAAAAATAATTTCACAATTGGAATTCGATTTATTTCTTATAACTACATATACATAATAACCTTGAAATATATCTGATAATTCCTTAAACTCATTTTGAAAGCTATTGCGATAATTTTCGATGTCCCTGGAAAAAATAGAATTTATAAAAATAAAATGGAATATCTAATTATTCAATATTTCTGGAGCGCGTGAGTTTTTACCACTACAACTTATTAATATTCGTGGTAAAACTGTCCTTCGTTCTAAAATTCGCGCTACGAATACGAAGAAATGCAATTTCTATTCATTTAATATCGCATTACCATATTCCCATTATGTTTGTTTAGTGCCAATTCATTCCATGTGTATACATTTTATTTGTACCTGGTTGTATTTGTATACGCGGTTTAATATATTTTATTTGTGTGAATGAACTTACAAATACATAAAGACAGATTTGACAGTTCACTTTGTGTGTTACATGCAACACTTTGTGACCGTAATGTGTGGTTGCTGTACTGTAAATATTTTCCAAGTTGTGACCGACTAAGCACTGCAAAAATCGGTTATGTTCCGGTTGCAAATCATAGCCGATTATACCATAATGTGTATTTCACAGAATAGTCATATAAGTAAGTCAAACTAATTCCCCACTTGATCACGGTTCCCTCCTATACGAGACACGGTTTGCACCTTTGATAAATTAAACACACTTTGACCATAATGGAAAACTTTCTGAATTGTGGTAACAGCGCTAGAACTTTAACCAACCATTTCTACTTGGGAGCCTTCTTAACAGTCCCCGAGATGATGGCTTGTGCACAGTGAGGCGACCACGTATCACCTCGTTTACAACTAGCTGCTTGAGTGACCGAAAATGAAAACGTGTTGTTCTCAATTGTGTCCAACTCTGGCGGTAATTTTATATTCGAAACGTAAAAGTAAATATATGTCCCTTTCTGTCAGCCACCGACAGATAGTACATATCTACGCATTGTTCTCCCAAACAAATTAAAGAGGTAACGTTTTTGGCCTGATGCACCAGGCGACGTGCCTCTGTAGCGATATCAGGACGAGTTCCAATTTGTTTCATTAGATATTGGCTTTGGCCGATAGTAACAAAGCAATTTTGTGCATAATATTTCTGAGAAGTAACCTGATCGCCTCCGCCATAGCGAAATAAGGCGACAACATCCGTGACATCCAATTTGTACAAGAAGTCACCTGTAATTTAACGAAAGACTTACAATTCTGTGTCACAATTTTCTGCTTTAACTTACTACTACCAAAGTCAGACGCATTTGGGTAACGACTAAGGAAAGCTCTCGAACCACGATTGTGCTCTTCAGTTCCCACTTCCACCTAAAAAATTGCAGTAGTTTTTCAAACACAATAACGACAAAGCATATTGTTTCAAACACTAACCTTCTCAACATTTCCCGAGATCACGGCTTTAGCACAATTGGGCGACCATGGATCGTCTCCTCCATTATTACAATCAACTTCTTGTGCATCGCTGAACATAACGGTCATCCTGTTGTCATTGTATGTAAAAATCGCTGGCATATTTTCATTCAACAGGTAAAAGAAAATCTCTCCATCGTTGTCATCAGCTGTCAACAAAACAGTCGTAAATGGGTATCCATCTTCCACAAGAGTTGTAAAAGTAGCCCACTTTGCGTGATGCACCAAGCGACGTGCCTCCGCTGCGATATTAGCGCGAGTTCCTATCTGTCGTACTTTAGATGCGCTTATTGCAACAGAGTCAGTTGCGGCCGCATAATATTCCCGAGGGCTAACTTCACCTACTTGGCTGTTTTTTTGCTCTAGGAAGACGAGTACATTCGTGATATCCAATTTGCACATGGAGAAGTTAACTGTAATTGAAGGAAGGACTTAAAAAAGTGTCACAAAAAGATCGGCTTTAACTTGCAAAGACTAGAACCGTCCCATTCGAACACCTCTGGATGATGAAAAAGAAACCATCTTAAGCCGTAAATGCGTTCATAACTCGATTCTAACTAAAATTGCAGGCGACACTTTAGAATATCATAGCAACGAAACACTATATCCAACGCACTAACCTTCTGAACGTGTCCAGAAATCATGGCAGTTGCATACACCGGATCGACTTCTCCAAAGCCAGAATAAACTCTTTCGGCATCATTGAACGTAAGCGTAATCCTGTTGTCATTGCTTGGATCCATCGCTGGTGTATCTACATTCAACATGTAAAAGAAAATATTCCCCTTGGCATCGTCAGCTGTCGATAAAACAGTTGTCCTTGGGTATCCATCTGCCGCGATAGTTGTAAAAGTAGCCCACTCTCCCTGATTAACTATGCGACGTGCCTCAGCGGTGAAATTAACGTAATTAACTGGAATTTTTTTTGATCCAAATAAATCAAAAAAAAACCTGCATCAATAGCAACGGCAGAGAACAACAGACCGTACAATGCGAATTGAATCATCTTTGAAGTATCCCAAGTAAACTGATTAGGCGAGCTACTTGCGATGGGCTTTTCTATCAATCGACGGATTCACTCAGCTTATCTGGAATATGTATGTATTTGGAAATTTCCGAATGCATTTTCTTGACGTATTAAGTTGGCTGACATTAGTTGTTTTTTATTATCATGATCTACATACGTAAGTCTTCAAATTACATGCACTTACAAAAACAACAACAAGTAGTGATCTTGGCATTCATCCATATCTGGATTATGATCTGAAAATGTATTTTACTATTTTCCACTGTCGCTAATTTCATTCTAGATTGTTGGTATGGTTGTCGATGAAAGAGGCAAACAATAATCTTGCCAGACAAAAATTATTACTAGAATAAAATTCTCACCCGGATGAAGCCCTATCTATTGCTTAAATATTATAGTCTTGTCTATCAGGACAGTGCACGGTGCATCGATAAGTAGCGTTTACAATATGTTCTTTTTGTTTACATTGGTGCCACGCCCCTTTATTCTTGCTACATTTATTCGACGTTCGACAATTTATACGCAAATCTCGTAGATATGGAACTGATATTTGACTTACAGTCCATTTAATTGATTAAACAGTAGATATAGAAGTGGATATGCTGCAGCGCCATCTAGTGGCAAGTAACAACAAATTGAATATCATACAAACCTTCTCCATGAAAAAATGTCTAACTACCTAGGTATATGTATATCCTAACTTTTATGGTAATGGCTTAAAAGGTGTCAATGTCAAATACTATTAATCTCAGACAGATGTACCAACATCCATTTTGTAAAGCGTATGTTTCTTTTACGTCCAACAGATGACACTGCTTTTCATGCTATGTATAAAAACACTCGCGTATTCGAATTTCGTTGTTTCTTTAAAATGTCAAAGCAATCGATGAAGAACTTCCGAGATTTAAGATTTTTAACAAATGGACATTTAAATTTTTATTTATATTTATACATTATGTAATGTATGTACAACACAGAAAAGATATAATAAAAAAACGATTATCGATTAATTTTCAACATTTTTGACAGAAATGTATTTTTTTTCCTATTTTCAGTGAACCGTCCAATTTTTTACCTTCTTAAACTAAGAACTTGGCGTACATTTAGATCTCATTACTTTTCGTAGGTATGGCTGACCAGTTACACACTTTTTTAACTTTCTCGTTTTTTTTTCTTTATAAAAGATATTGGCTCTTTTTTTTTAATTTATGTTTTTGGTGTGATTTCACAACTTTTTGCGAAGTTTTAAAAAAAAAAAAAAAAAAAGCTTGCAACCGACTCAGGATCGGATGATTTCGAGTCGGGTGCTAGCCGAAGTCTCTCAGCGACTGAGGTGGGGAGCAAGCAGCATCCCGCCCTCGTCGTAAGCGGTCTTCTTTCCTTTTTTCCCCGTTTGTTACTGTCTGCCCTAGTGGACCTTGCGTGCTTGAGCGTGTTGCGGAGTCTCTGCAGAGCCACCCTTTCCTTGTCCGTGCAGGACTTCGGATCACACTTACTAAGCCGCCGAATTAGACGAAGTGCGTTGCGTCTACGATTCCGTATGGGCCGTTCTTGTCTTGTCGTCCCTATAGTCGTTACATGCGGACCGGGTATGTTCCGATCCATACCTTACCAGTACCTACCAACTACTGTCGCGAAGCTACATTTGGTGGAGTTCCCATTGTCTGCAGGGCTGCTATTGCCTGACATAGTAGGTGGCGATGACTTCTCCTACAGAGAGTACCAGAGGTTAATCTCTTTTGGTTTGTTCGTTGCCACCTTACTGTCTTCCTTAGGTCCACTCTCACTCAACTGCGCGGGATTGCCCTGATCGTCGTTGACGAGGATGAATCTTCGGTCGGCTTCTGCGTTATCTCTGAGGTGGTTGGAGACCCCACGTAGGTTGATGCGGCCACCGTTGGTCCTGACTGGCGAAGGCTTGTCACGGATTTAGGTGGTCCCATCAGTGTACTCGCGCTCAGGCCACCTGCGGGTGCAGACGATGTCGGGGTGCATTCCATTGGAATGCTCTCCGATAAGGACTGCTCCTGAAGGTGGCCCTACCTTCTGGAGTCTTTTCCTATCACTTTCGGACAGCTACTCCCACTTTTTCATCCCCAGCCTCTTAACTCTTAGTTTACAGTTCTTTGCATGCCTTGAGCTGGTATATATACCGTGCCCTTTGATAGAGGTGAATGTTTGTAATACTGGATGTTGGAGGTAATCTCCGAAACTATTCATACGATTTAAAAAATTCTTTCACGAATCCTTAGAGTGGACATAAGCTGTATATTTATACTCAAAATTTTCTGACAATTATGGGAGACTTTGTATTGAAGCTTCAGCTTTAAAATTTGGTTAATAGAATCATTTTACAGTCGATAGCATTTTACAAAATTTGGGCATGATTGGACAAAAAGGCACTTCAATACAAAAAAACAAAAACAGCAATCACTATTTCTCGACACGCACCCGTGACGTAAAGTTATACAATTGAAACATTGATGTTCATCGTCCTGTTGGCGATATAATAATAAATTGAGAGCTTCTTATTCTACCCAACATGAGTAGCAGATTTACAGTAGAGTTATAAAATCACTTTTTCTTGTCTAATCCTTTTTTTTTTGCAAACAAATTCCCATTCAATCCAACTATAACATCGATTTAAGCTACAAAACAAAAAAAAAATCATCAATAATACCAATTAATTCAATCGAAATCCCTTTCGAATCCATTCTCAACTACCTGCTAATTAGATAAGCTCCTCTTAAGAAACTTTTATCCAACCTTAAGCAATTAGTGAGTTTCTTCATCGACGACCATCAGGGCCAATTGAATACAAATTCATTCACACTTAGACGAATTTATTGACATTCTGTCAAAGCAAATTGTTTTGAGCTTTTCCCAACCGAGTCTATGAAATTCCACTGTCTGTAGTTAATCCTTTGGGGATTATCCCGCCCAATCGAGGTCCACTTAAGCGAAACTTTCATAAATTCCAACCGCACCCATATATACAACAAACGGTGTTGACAGTTCGTTTAAGTTTCTTCGAATAATTTCGAATTTCCCAGCCGAGCTGAACTTCGAAAGTGTTGTCCTGTCGCGTGTAATCCTCAGCTGAAATCGAATTATATTGACAATTGTATATGTATATATCGATGGAAAGGAAGCAAGAATAACTTTGACGTTGGGGGAAACTTTTAATCGAATTAATAACGTTTTCTTTATTTGTTCTTCTATTACATCGGCTGTGTCCTTCCAAATCGCGTCTTCTGTAATTTGCTTTGAAATTATTTTCTTTTTTTTTTTTGTCGGTGGACATAAGCCAAAATGTCATTTGTTTGGTAATTTTCTGCAGAAAGGAAGTTCGATTCGATTTCGCCAGTCGCCGCACATAGGGAATGAGGATATAAATGAAAGTTTCTCGTAAGGATAATGACAACACAGAAAATAATGTAATTAGTTGACGAAGAGATTTTTGCGGAATGTGACACACAGTATGGACGCGCAATGAACCGGGCGCAAGACCCGAAAATACATTCCATCCGCTCGAACAAATGACTAACAACTTTATTAATTATCAAAGTAATCGAAAACGATTTCGATTTCGTTGCGGATCTTTAATTGGAGTTTGATTTGTGTGTCTTTGTGTGTGTGAGTTCGCGGCGCACAGAGAATGGCAAACCTGAAAGCGGATTTGATAGCCATTTTTGGGATGCTGGGCGAAATTACATAACCGACTACTGTGCGTTGTGTCTAGTGTCTGTCGGCTGTCATTAGATAGGACTTGCCATTGCGTTTCCATTAATCATGAGTGATTGGTATTGTGTATCTGGGAATGGCAGTAATGGAGCAGATTTTTTTGCCATATTGATGGACATGTGTCGCAGACCCTAGACAACAAATAAATCAGTCAGCATAGGTAGGAAGGATGGCTTCTGTTGGTTTGTACTCTGTTCGGAGGAGTGAGTAATTTGTATTTGATTTTCATTCTCTCCGTGTTTTCAAGACCAATGCGAGGTCTTTTGACAAAACGAAAAAAGGACAGCTGACGACTCATGCTTGCAAACACAGCTTAAGGGATGAGGTTTTCTGGTTTGGACTAGTGAGTGTCCTGAAAAATAGATGGTTGCGGATAAACTTCCACTGAAATAGTCTACATGTACTGTGAACATACTCACAATCCCTTGCACAACAATTTCCATTAAACCACAAATGTACAACAAATATCCATTTGCACCAAAGCCGAACCTATTCAAAATCAAGGACAATGCGGCACACTATAGCCACCTAATGAACAAAACCTTTAACTGACCGAATTTACTAATAAAACGAAATGTTCCTTCACAATTGTCACACTTAAGCCATGTGCCCTGGACCAAGTTTGTCCCATCCCTATAATCCGTGTCAGGCAATTATCCCTAAACTTGAGATTGCCTTACGAACCCGATTGTCCTGTGGGTACCTACTGCGACACGATAACCTCCCTATATTGAAACCACTTTCAGTTTTATCCTGCATTTGGGTCCTAACGATTATTGCCACCATTTACCTTCAATTGGTTAACCATTTGGAAAATGGCCAAAAAATTGGCTTCGTGATCTCCCAACTTTGTCCTCGAGAAAGAACATAGTCAATTCATCTAGTAGCTGACTTCTGATTAATCGTCCACCATTAAGCACCATCAAGCTTCGTGTCAGGTTCAGTGGTCGGTGCACTCTCACACAAGGGGACGGCCGGCCGATGGGCGAAGGTGTACAATTGCATTATCTGAATCTTGATTGGCGATATCGTGGCGTCGCAATTAACATTCCCTTTATACTCGAAACGGTATCCATGATGTTGATGCGTTCGCCCTGATGAGGCGGGATGAAAAATGATGACTTGAGGTATCCCATCCATCTATGCGGTCTCAGATTTCTATTCCATGAGTTGTGAGCAGTGAGCACACCGTTCCACAATCAAATTAATGACCTTCACTTATCATGGGATTCTTATGGTTTGGCTTCTTTGGCGCTCTGGGCTTACAGATGGATTCCGTCCGCCTCACACGCGTTGAGCAATTAGTGTAATTAAGTCATCATTTCCATCATTTTTATTCCCAAGTTCTTCGGTTCGAGATGATACGTGCGTGATACAGGCACACACACACACGTACATTGAGTCCATCATACCGAAGAACCATTTATCCGCTGTTAGTTCTTGTGTAGTAATTAATTGACGCAGGAGCATATGGAAGTGGCGCGGTGAAAAAAAGGAACACCCAACCCCAGGCCCACTCCGAAGCAATTAAAAAGTTTCGAGATGATATCTCAGCGTGGCGGGCGTAACAAGAGTCCAAACATTGTTTGAACTAAATTAAAGTTTCTGTGGCGGCGCGGCGCGGTGCTACTGCTTCGTGCCAGCGCCGTCATTCTATATGTTTGTTGGGGGTAATCCGAGGGAAAGTTCCACACACAAGGGCAAGTTCACGTTTAGTTCGTAGAGCGGGAGGGCGACCGGGTTAATGTGAGGTTTCTCATCCTTTTTGTTGTAATTGCAAGTGCGGAACACTTTTAAGTGGCAAGCCAACCCATTGTGATTATCGTTTGAAGTTAATAACTAAAAGGGTGTCGCCCGCTGTCAAATGTGACATTTTTCCGAGAGCTAATTTCGCACAAGACATGCGGTTTGAGGGGGCTATAATTGGGATAGAGGATGCAAACTATATATGGGAATCCTTGGGATGTTGGTGTGGTTACAGATGGTTAGGGGTTAAGTATGTTCTCTGGTATGACAATGGGAATTGGTGTGTAAACATTATTTCCTTTGGTTTTGCGGATCCAAATAGAATGACCGAAGACGTGACATCTCCTTTGGGCGACCTAGTTTGAGTTGGGTATTGCTATATGGTTTTGATGTCTTTGTTGTGTCACCTTTAGGTACGTTTTCATGTTTATGCTAAAGGAAGTCATCATATACCTTGTCCCCATGTACGTTAAAAATGTGTTTAATTTCAGTTAGTTGTCCTGCCTATACACTAATAATGCGAGACTATAAGCGCTAGATAGGTATGAAAAGAGTTATCGATAAGATTGCATTAGAATATTTAGATTAGATTAGATCTGTTTTTTACAATTCGAAATACGTAGATTTTAGAAGTATTGGAAACTATTTTTTTTTTTTAAATATGTATCTATAAAATATTTTATGTTGTCGAAATGAAATATGTACTTTTTGTTATTGTTATTACGATATCAAACTTTTTACAGATTTCCGTTTTTTAAGAACTTTTTTAAGACCCTAAATAAAACTAAAAAAATCATTAGTGTTTACTCACTTTTGACGCTCACTGTATGTCTCCTAATTTCTTTTAGAACTGGACACTTTCCAAAAAAATGCATTACATCTTCTTTTTTTTTGCCAAGTTACACAAGTTACACAGCACTGCTAGGTCTTCTCTGTGTGGGATATACATAGTTGAGATTCAAAAGTTCTCCACGCAACTTAAACACTGTCGATATTTCCGATATGCTGTATTCGTCGCGGAAGTAATTATTATTCTGCAGGTTATGATTTAAACAACTTTAGATCATTCTATGCAGTGATTCCGAAGCTTGCTCTAAATGCATTAACTGAGCGTTTTCATCCATGCGTTTGATAAGTTTCACTTTTATCCAGATTCAAGTGCACTCATCAGCCCTCAGCGAGATCCAACTACTCCCTGTACCATCCTGCCCTGGATTGCATTGCTTGTTGTACCGCTTTTTTCGGCAGCCTTGTATCCGGCATATTCAAAACCTTGAGTAGGTACGTATAGTCCAAAGTTTTAATGAATAATGGGGATAAACCTGTTAACCTGGAGGTTAAAGGATCTTCTTATGTAATACTGCAATAATTTCTCGACAGTCTCATATTTCCTTGCTCCCCAGACTTGCGCAGCATAGAACATGATGGACTCTGCCACCGCCATAAAAACCTTATATTTGCTACTGTGGGCGATGTATTTATTGCTGAGACATTTCTTCCAGACAACATTGATGGCCATTTTAGACTTCGCTAGTTTATCCTTAAGATGTCTCTCCATGTCTAAATTTCTTGTTAAGTAAGTTTACTCCAAGGTAGATACTTGTATTCCTTAACGACTTGTATACTTCCGCGATTGTTGTTCCATTTTTCGTTTCTGCAGTCCTTGCCCTCTTTTGAATATCATAAACTTTGACTTGCTTAGATTAATAATTAAGTTCCATAGTCTACAGTTATAAAGATTCAGGTGAATACGTCAGTAGTACAATATCATTGGCGAACAGAACAGCTTTGATAAGCAGTCCTGCATACTCAACACCTCCAGGCAGAATATCTACTATATCCTCGATGTATAGCGCAAATAGGCATGGACTAAGCGAGCATCCCTGTATTAGTCCGAATCGCGACTGAAACCATTCCGATAACTCTTCGCCAATCCAAACCGCTGATTTGGTATCCGCATATAAGTTTTGGATGACGCTTCCGAATTTTATCGACATGCCCATGCAGTAAAGTTTATAAAAGAAAGCCCTTCGATCTACGCGGTGTCAAAAGCAGCTTTGAAATCTACAAAGAACACATACAGTTTTTTACCCCTTTCAATGTAGGACTCTACAATTCTCCTTAAAACAAACACATGGTCGATAGGAGAATATGACGGCCTAAAACCCGTTTGATGTTCCTTAAGCAAGTTATTATCTTTTATCTGTATGTAGATAGTCGGCCCTGCAAGATTGTAGGAAGTAGGTATTTAAAAAAGAAATTCCTCTATAATTTGCTGGATCCGATGTACTTCCTTTTTTATGTATGGGGAAAATTAAGGCTTCTTTAAAGCGATTTGGGACTACTCCAGTACTTAGTATATTCTCAAACATCACAAGAAGCTTATTGTGTAACTCCTGCAGCTTTACCATCTTTTAATATATTTATAGCTCCGACAACTTCCTCATAAGCAATCGATCTGTCCAATATATGATTCTGGAATCCCGGAACAGCATAGTTGAAAATGTACCCACTAGGGGTTGGGTTCAGTAGTGCATTAAAATGTTCTAGAAGGACGCAGGAGTTTAAATTCGCGTTTGTGATAAAGTTACCACCATAAAGTTTTTGAGCCGTTTTCCAAAAATACGAAGAATTATTACTACATGAAAATCTCCGAGCAAGTGTTTCATAGTACAATCTTTGCTTTTCCATCAATAATGCTTTGAACTCTCTATTTGCTTTAAGATACATCCCCTTTATCGCCTTTTCATTGTATTGCCGAAATTGCTTAAACCAAACGAACGATAATTGCCTTGGTTTATAGCACTCTTTGTCAAACCACGGCTCTTTATACCTTTCTTTTTTGTATGTGCTCGGGGTAATACTTCGATAAACGCTTTTTATAACTGCTTCGATCTTACTAAGGTCTATTTGCTGCTGCATTTGTAGTTGTTCCTCCAGTAGACTTCTATACAATGGTGCTTTACGATCCTTCCAAATCAGTTTGCTAATACGCAACTGCATTAGGTATATACAAAATTATGTCCGTAAACGACTCGTACTTCAACTCAGTTTCAGAAAGTGGGAACGCCAACTAGTGAAGAGAGCGCCCAATTAACAAAAGGTGCATCCAAGTATTGTTGAAATCGTGCCCGCCGTTTCTGCGAAAAAAGTTCACGTCTTAAAACTACCTACCTATCGGAAGTGTTGAGTGTATCCGGGCTTTTGTAACCTCTGACAGTTCATTGTAAGTCGAGTGTCACTGACGAGTACTCAATGCAAAACCATAGAAAAACTATCCGTCAAAACGGCATAAGCTTTCACCGCGTATTGCGATTTTGTAAATAATTCTGCTGTCAGTTCTATGTGGTTTGTGGCCAATAGTGTGACACAATGTCACACACACATCACATGTCCCCTATTTCGTCTGATGGGGCTGTTCATTCTAAGTTGTCCCTTACCCTTAGGTTTACAAAATTTCCCCCCAAAGTTCACATTATGCTGTCAAATTTGCCATACAGACCTTAGTCAAAGAACTTGGGTTATCCTTTGGTTAAAATCTAAATTCATTTCTGAGACTAAATTTTAAAGTCGAAAATTCAGTTGTTTCTCCCCCTTTCCACATCGTCCCACACCGCCTTAGTACTAAAGCTTACCTATACCTACACATTTCCATAGTGAATGCAGAAATAAATCATTTAAAAAACATTTTTCACCTGCACCTGTTTTGCTCAAGCCAGTCAAGCAACCACAGTGCTTATCTTTGCTTGTGCACAAGTTTCTATATATATAGGCACTAGGGGTTGGGGAAATTAATTAAAATCCCCAAAGCACCATAACCAACCTCTTCGGTATAACTCCACCATAACCCTCGATATAAGCCAGCTAGAGGAAGCGTCCCTTTTTTTAACAGGCAAAACCCAACTCATTGCCACTCATTGAAAAGACGACGTCTTCTCAAGCACATCATTTCGGACTTCCCTTGTGTATTTCCTTTGCCCGCACTGCTGTGCTTTGTTTTTTTCCTATTTTTTTTTTCTCTAATTTACCACGATAACACCGCCCGCCCTAAAGGTGTGGGCGGCTTCATTCCCAGGAAAACTTTGTCGGACATTGTCGGGTGTTCTTTTGTTTTGTTACCGCTGTTGTTTGACAAAAGCGAAACATAAAAAAAAAACTGTAACAAACTTAAAAAAAAAAGTCCAGTCCCTCAACCATTTTCATCCCCAAGCACCCACAGCCACCTAACGGTCTATACAAATTAATCATTTCGCTAATGCTTTACCTAACTGACACTAAAGGTTTTGGCCCGGCGCACAACGCGCTAGGGAATTAGTTTTCTTCTTTCCGTTAAATAGACGGATGGTGAGAGTGAGGCAACTTGGTAAAAAATGTCCTCGGGGCTACTTTAGTCGCAAATGGGGTTAAGTAACGGAAGACCCTGAAAATAAAGAACAAAAATTAAAATTCTCCTCAACCGGGGGGGCTGCTATGCTGGTTTGAATGTTTTCTCGTTTTTTTTTCGGAAGAAGAAACAAATGTAAACAGGACTCAGGGACAAACAAAAAAATTGGGTTAAGCTAGCCTCATTAATAATCGGACAATGAACGAAGAATGGCAAAAAAAAATGAAACATTGAAATGTCCTGCATTTGCGTATGTGGGTTGGTAGGTGGCGCGGGATACTTTTTTTTTATTTCCTTATTCAGAACTATATGACACCATGGGAAGAAGACAATGGGACGATGTATGGGAAATAAAAAAAAATCTTGAATGGATAATGGTATCCTTAAGCCCTTAAAAGCATGGAGCATGTATGCAATTTATAATTTTAAATCGGTTAGGTGTGGGCGAAACAAGGATTTATTATAGGTCCTTAATAATAGGGGAGATGTATAGCGTAAGCCCGGGATATGCACCATTGAATAAAGCATGAGTGAGCTTGTTATACAATGGGGACTATAAGTAGTTTTTTTTTAACAATGAAGCTTTAACATTAAACTTGGCGTGAATAGGTTTCTCCAGATGAAGGATGTTTTAAATTTATGGAAAGCGCCTTGAGGAATGCTGTTGGTTGCTATCGAAGGTGGCATTCACTAAATTTGCGTTATGTCGAACACTTCCTGTCTCTTTATAGTTATGTCATATACAACCTAGCGAAACAAAAATGTTAACTACATGAAATATGACAACAAACGGAATAGATTCCCAACCCAAATGGCTAACCATAATATATTGGCTAATATCCCTACTGCCGGAATGACAGTATTAGTAACCCGCATTGCGGATTTGCGGGTGCGGCATCTTTCATGTAGGTACTAGCGGCAACCATATGACGCTACAATAAATGAATCGACGACAATTTTAAGAAACCTTTCTGGTTCTGCGGACGGAAATTTTGACTACTGAAAACTTTTGCTAATAGGAGCTTGGAATGTCCGATCCCTATATAGCTCAGGAAGGTATGATCAGGTCGAATGTTAAATGATCCGATCTGAAGATAAATATTTTGGGTATAAGTGAAACCAAGTGGAGAGGAAGAAATGAATATATTTCACCGACGGGGAGGAGAGAGAAGGAAGGAAGGGCAACCATTGAATGGTGTTGGGATTGCTAACCAGAGAAGTGAGGCGCAGTCTTATATATTGGAATCCGTCTTCTGAAAGAATAATTAAAGCGAGATTTCACTGCAAGGTCCGAAACATCACCTTTGCTACGCACCTACAAATGAGGCCGCTGACGAAGTAAAAACTACCTTCTATCTTCAACTAAGCTGAAGTATACAAGAGTGCTCCAAAAGGCGAAATAATAATCATCATGGGTGACTTTAATGCCAGAGTTGGACCGGACAACAGAGGTCTCGAGCGAGTAATGAGAAACATGGCTCAAGATACAACAATGGTGATTCGCTTGTCGACTTCTCCAACGCGCGTAGGCTTGTTTTGGGCGGCACTCTATTACCTCACAGGACGTGTCATAAAATCACCTGGGTCTTCTCTAACGGGTTTGAAAGAAAAATCGACCAAGTCATTGTGCAACAACGATGGAGGAAATCACTCTGTGATGTCAGAAACGAGAGAAGTGCGGACCCAGGGAGTGATCACCACTTGGTATTAGCAAATATCCAAATACGCACAGCAGCTGTGAAGCGGCGAAATGAAAATGCAGCGAGGAGAACCAAATTCAATACTAATGCTCTAAAAGACCGCAGCACATTTTGCAATTTCATCACCACACTTAACGACAAAGCATCGAATTCAATTGAATTAGGCGAACCATTTATAGAAGCGATATATAGGGAAAAATCGCGTTTATAGAGGATGGCTTCGAAACTGTGCCCAAAATGTCGAGAGGTAGAGATCCTTGAATCCCCAGACACCTGGGACAAAATCGAGTATCGTAGATCGTTGAAAATTAAAGGAAACGCCGAAACCAACGTTCAACGTAAAGTGACTCTACGTAGCGAGTACCGAGTAGCTCACAAGACATTGCAGCGATGTGTAAGGAGCGATAGGAGAAAAAGAATGGACGAACTTGCGGAAAATGCGGAAAGTCCTGCAAGAAGAGGAGATACGAGAGAGCTGTACAAAATTGCCAAGGATATTATTGGCCGTAAAAGCAACACCAACCATCCTGTTTTGGATGTGGACGGCTCACTATGGGTAACTATCGAAGATCAACTGCACAAATGGAGGGACCATTTTTGTCCCTTTCTGTTTTATACCGAAAAATGTGTAATTGAAATTGGGAGATGGTTGCTTGGTCTCTTTTTTAATTGGACCAAAGCCGAATAAAGATCTTGAACTAAGACTCGTTGCTAATTATTCATTTCGTTGTAGTCCCAAAAACCATTGTGGACACCGCTAAATGAGGAATCAGATGAGCTGAGTCCAACGATGAGCTGGCAATAGCTAGAAATGCGACAATCTTACAGGGGAATTGACACCGGATCCCCCAACATCTGCAGAAATCAAAACTGCGTACAATCTATTAAAAGTCAACAAATCAGCCGGACCTGATGACATACCGAGCCGAGTTCCTGAAAGCCGATCCCGACATATAGCCTGAGAACTTCAAAATAAGAATTATTAGGCCAAAGAGAGATAATTATCTGCGCTAAGGAATCCTATATAAGATTGCGTGTTTGTATGGAAAGCTTCGCTAAGCCCACATAGGATTTAAAATAAACGCGCCAAATATACTATCAGACAAGCAAAAGGTTAAAAACTATACCTTCTTTTAGCTACTGCTGTCAAAACCAAAAGTTTCTTGCACTATCACAATTACCCTAAAAGTATGAACTACACTGCTTCTTAAATGTTTGCCGAGAGGCAAAAAAAAAACAAAAACAAAAGGAGTAACATAAAGCAAATTTTCGTTTTCGCGTGATTTCTATCGTTTCGTTTTCGTTTTGCTTTTTATAGAATCTCACCCCGGTATTTCTTAGGTTTTCACCTGCGAAGATGGAAATTGACTTTTTATCTGTCCGTATAAGTCTCTTAGTTGTGGCTTCATTTTGAAGGACCCAGCCGTGCAAATACTTCACGTACTTGCCCTTGTCGAAGTACCCTTTACTTCTTAACGGGAGCATTTCAAACGCTTTGATGTTGCCATTATTCCCGTTAAAGCTATACTTGGATAAGATGCCACTGCCTTTACTTTAGGCTTAACGTTAAATCTATAGGAAAATTAATTCCGGTATACAGACGATCCAACATACCCATAGTCGGATCTAGATGCAGACGGTTAGATTCTCCATAAGATACTCCTTCCCTTCGACATCATCTCTCACTAGGGGCATCTACCTTGAGTTTATATAAAAAAAATCCAGTGTCCTATTTCCCTCTCACCATTTTTGATAAAGCATCTGTAATTATGTACATCAACCACCTTGTGACCATCCGTAGTTGTCGCCTTAACAACTTTATAAGTCCTGATAAATTGACAATCCCAATCATAAAAAATTACCTTAAATTAACATCAATTTTCTATTCCATTGTATTCGCTTACCTTACTCGCAACATTTGTTTTAAATATTTCTCAAGAATATGACAACATTCACCCTTTCTCTATATACACAACAATAGGTAGGTAGCATATAACAGCCGCGACAGAAGGTCCATTTCAAATTCGAAATACTACGTCAAATCGAAAAAGGGTCAAATCGGAAACCCAAATCAACCTACACAATGTGAAATCATTAATAATGCACCCGCCATACTCAGCGAGTCTATCGAATCACATTAACCATATGCACCGCACCCGCACCATATTTACTAAGCATGTCCACTTCGATAAGGATCGAGCAATTGTACTGTGCATGCTTTTGTATGCAAAAATTTATCTCGAATTTTTCTCTTTTAAATACCTGCAAAAGAAATTTCATTAAGAAACATTTTTATTTTTCATCAAAAATTCATTACCGCATGGTAACCCTATCTTTTTAATAAGCCACACCCATGTGTCAACAAAATAATTTCAACTCTCACACCACAGAGTTAATTTTCTCTTATCTTTGACACACACCACGTATTTCATGTTTATCATATACAGTGTGTGTATGCCACTCTCGCAGTATAACAGTTGAGTTTTCTGTATTAGTGCTTGAGGTGAGTAGTGCGTAATATGAAATTGATCTTTTTCTCCCTCATGCGCATGTTGGCTATGGAAAATATCATTTTTGCCGCATTGCGTCATAATTTAATTTTCCCGTACATGTTTAAATGTATGAGTGACGCCAAAAATATTGTTAGTAGGCTGAATGAGTAAACATGATCATACATGAGACTAGGTGAGATTTACTAATAGGATAGGAATATGGTGTAAGCAAGACAGCTTATTGGAATTGAATTTTCTTTGTGGGGAATTTAAAGTCATCACGACTGACGATTGATATTCAGTTGGTGGTTGGAATTGTGCATTGAAGGTTGGAGCCTTAGTAGCTCCTGCACTACAGTTTTTTTTATTTCACTCGTACAAGTAACAGTTTTTGTTCTGAGTTTGGAAAAATAAAATTCCATGTGGGAATTTGTTCTTAAATATATTAACGTAATTTTTAAAGCAATTATCGCGTGTGTTAAAGAAATATTTTGCATGATAACGCTGGAGATTTAGAAGCTGGAAAAAAAAGGAGTTTTTTGTCTCTGCGGAGTTTTTTTTCAAGAATCACATTGCGCTGGACGCATCGCAATTATATATTGTCCTACGGGATATATTTCAAGAAATCCCTCAATTGAGGTAAGCTAGTGCTTTTTTTCTTTTAGTGTAGCGCGCAATTAAAAGCGTATTATTTTTTTTGCGTACTGCAGGGTCGCAGTACAGGGTTGATTTTTATCCCCTACGTCGTTCTTCGCAGTACAGGATTGATTTTTATCCCCTACGTCGTTCTTCGCAGTACAGGGTTGATTTTTATCCCCTACGTCGTTCTTCGCAGTACAGGGTTGATTTTTATCCCCTACGTCGTTCTTCGCAGTACAGGGTTGATTTTTATCCCCTACGTCGTTCTTCGCAGTACAGGGTTGATTTTTATCCCCTACGTCGTTCTTCGCAGTACAGGGTTGATTTTTATCCCCTACGTCGTTCTTCGCAGTACAGGATTGATTTTTATCCCCTACGTCGTTCTTCGCAGTACAGGGTTGATTTTTATCCCCTACGTCGTTCTTCGCAGTACAGGGTTGATTTTTATCCCCTACGTCGTTCTTCGCAGTACAGGGTTGATTTTTATCCCCTACGTCGTTCTTCGCAGTACAGGGTTGATTTTTATCCCCTACGTCGTTCTTCGCAGTATAGGGTTGATTTTATCCCCTAAAGTCACGTACGTCTTGGATGCGTCATTAAAATTCGCAGTCCACGTGCAGAGTTGCCGCACCGTTTAATTAATTCTTGGAGACATCGTCATCTATACTTACGCTTCGTCACCAGAACGCATTCATCTTTCATCAGGCCGTTTTTATAAGTTCCTTTATCGTTATTTTAAGTATACTATATATTAAAATTTAACTATATGCTATTATAATTACATAAGTTTAGTCACGCGATAAAGAAATTTCATAACTTAACGCTATTGGTTTAATATACCTAGAAACATATATATAGATATATGTACATAACTATATTTATACACGCTGCGTATAATCCTTTAATGAATTGACGTAACGTAAACGAACTCATCGACAGTTAACTATAACATTGCCACGAAGATTTTACGTGAGCTAACAAGCGAGATGATACCACGTGCCTTGACACATGGCTTCATCGTCATATTCCGTTACTAAGTTTAAATACTGTTTAAAACTTCGTCAGCACATATAACTGTTCGTAATATACGATATGTACCGTACGAAACTTGTACAGTCAGCACCATACATTAGCTGATAGAATCATCGTCCTTTACCAAACCAACGACTTATGTATTGTACTTCGTTTTTGTGTTTTGTCTTTAAATTTTGATTAAGATCGATAACGTAAATTTTAATTACGATTTAACGTAAAATTTCCTAACTTTTGGACATATCGTAAAGTTAAGATTTTGTCTTTTCTTTGCGATAGAACTGTAATTTATCGTTGATCTCTTTATTGAATATCGTGTCTTTTGTTGTCTTTAGTGTAACTCTTGATCAGTGCCTTCTGCATCTGAAATTGTTAACTGGAATAGGATTAAGAGCGAGATACATTTTCTCTATTGAAAAGAGCGAATGTATCGCATAGATAAGATATATAATAAGTTTAGTTTCTTAAGTCACATGCATATATATGTAGGTAGGGTTTTCTACTTTCATTTAAACAGCGCTCATCGACATCTTCGACGGCAGGCCTTCCTTCGCAAGAGAGATTTTGATAAGCTGGTAAGTTTCTTTTCTTTGATTGAATTTTTAAAGTACTTATATATGTATGCATATTTTTAGTCATAACTTTATCGTAAGATTACCTTTAATTTACTTCAATGACTTCGTTAGTTGAAAACAAGTCATAGTTTAGTTAAGTAAATTCTTGATATTCATAATGGAATAAATATTTTTATATAATGAGGTAAAAGAAGCAAAAGAGCGTTCGAGTTCATTCATTTATGGGGCCATTCATTAAAATTATTAGAGATTTACCCGAATGTGCCAAGGTTGGGAGGGTATAGATAACCAATACACCTGTGGTTATATTAACGATCTTCTGGTTAAACGAATAGATAGACTACCCTTTCATTTCTACTTTCTATCCACCTATATCGAGCATAATTTATTTTTGTATTGGTAAGATCTGCAAAAACCCACTCCCCGGACTGAAGCAGCCGTAGTAAGCCAGGTGCTCGAGACCGCAGAAAAGACTTGGGAGAAAATATTTATTATATTTTTCCATTCCCGTACTATATACATTACAAAAATATGGCGCCCAACGTGGGGCGATACCGTTGCGTGTTTTACGTTGGAAAACCAACGTGGGGCGATACCGTTGCGTGTTTTACGTTGGAAAACCAACGTGGGGCGATACCGTTGGTAGCTTTCAAACCAACGTGGCTATATAACGATGGTTTAATATCACCAAAACCAATTTTACGTTGGAAAACCAACGTGGGGCGATACCGCCGTGTGTCCTTTACAACAACGTGACACGTTATCATAGTGTAAACTTCCACCAAAACACTTACGCGTTGAAATACAACGTGAGGCATTACCGTAGGGTATCCTTCACAAACCTTCACCACATGGTAACTGATCTTCTATCAGGATTCCACTATAAAGATTTTTTTTTCTCTTCATTTATCGTTTAGCAGACCACGTCAGAGCTGAATCGATCCAGTTAACTACTTGGAATTATCGACAGTTTTGGGTTACGCTATTCGTGTCGAAGTAACATCTTTATCTTTTACCTTATCACTTTTGAATTACGCTTAACTTGCGGAGATTAGCTCTTATAGTTAGACGTCAAAGTGAATGTAATTTCAGGAGTTGCGGAACTATCAATAATTTGATTATGGACGTAGATGATCAGTTGTTGAACCGACTAACTTTTGATTTTATTTAGCTGCAATTGCTAATTTTAACATACTTAATTATCTAGGATTTGCGTTCGGATCCTGTGAATTACTAAGATCTGCAGTCTTTTTGCGATACTTTGTCCAGTATATCTCGTACAACATTCCTAGACGATTAATAAATTGCAAAACTTTGAAATTTTACAAAACAGTTTTGGGTTCACAGACTCAGGAATTACAGGCTTCGTTTCTGAATTGTTGAAAGAAGTATTACTGTCTTGATGTCTCGACCATTACTATAGTCACTTAATTTTTTTTTAACTTTTTACCCTTTTACCTTTTTTTTGTTTATTTAGGAGTTCACTAGAAGATCTATCTTATAGAACTCGTATGCTTTGCTTTATACCTCATTATTTCATTTATGACATATTTACCTTTATTTTTTTTTATATTTACCTTTATTTCTTTTCGTATCTTTATCTTTTATCTTTATCTTTTACCTTTATCTTTATCTTTTATAATTACCTTTATTGATTTTTTTTGTATCTTTACCTTTATTTGATTTTTCATTATGGCGTTAGCTAGAACACCTAACTCCATACCATTAGGATCTAATTCAAACATTTGCCTTATTTGCAAAGAACCTTTTAATAATAAAGAACTTGCAATTACCAAGTGTAAACATACCTTTCATCAATTTTGTATCTTAGAGTGTATTAAGAAGACTTCTTCTTGTCCGACTTGCAATACAAAATGCAATAACAAAGACTTAACCCGTGTTAGTACTGGGAGTAATGTGAAACAAAGTGGAACTATTCCTAAACCAAGTAGCGTAACTACTCGCTCTAAAGCATTGTTTCAGAATCCCATTGATTGGTCAATGCCATCATCACCAATAGCTGTAGTACCAACAGTGCAACACATAGAAGACAATTTGCGTAGAGATAGTTTTCAACAAACATCTTCAAATCAAGTTTTTTCTAACACTGACCTTAACTTTTCTCGTAATGACCAAACTGGATCAAGCGGTCATTTACCTAATACATCATCACATTCTCGTATTCCCGTTCCGAACTTAGACGTTTCAAGCGAAAAGGATGACGAGATGTATCATTCCTTGTCTACTCGTTTTGAACGAATGATGGATAAGAAATTACAGAATAGTATGACTACTATGATGCGTGAATTTGAGAATTTACTCACCAAGCAACATAAGCCAAGTGGTAATCCTCAAAGTCAGTCAGCATTTTTACCTTGCCTTGAACCTAACGGATTTCAGGAATCTTCGTTTCCTCACAGTCAAGCTGGAGAACGAAATTCGAATCCGCACCTGCCTTTTCATCAACCTGACTATACAAATAATTTTTCTCGTATAGATAAGACTAGAATTGCAAACATTATCCAAAGCTGGAATATAAGTTTTGACGGTTTGAATTCGAAATTATCAATTAACAACTTTATCTATCGCATTACCGCCCTGACGAACGATTGTTTGAATGGTGATTTTCAGTTGCTTTGCGACAACATTCATATCTTGTTCACAGATCGCGCTAGGGATTGGTATTGGCGTTACCGAAGAGGAGTCGAACGAATCTCTTGGGGACCATTCTGCCTTGCTTTAAGACAGGAATTTCAGGAATTTAAATCAGATTCTGATATTCGAGAATTGATTTCAGCTAGGAAGCAAAAATTTAATGAACCTTTCGACGAATTTTATAATTCCATATTAAGACTTACCGATCGTTTATGTTTGCCTATCCTTGAACACGAATTAGTGGAAATCTTGCATCGTAATGTTAGAACAGAAATCAAACAACAAACCTTTTATATGAAATTTGCATCCGTTGCACAATTACGAAGCTTTTGCTTACGTCGTGAAGCTGTATTTGGTAATACACCTACCACTTTTCAAACGGCTGGACGACAAAACTTCTTCAGACGACCTATTAGTGAGTTAACCGCAAACAATAACAATACCGAAATAGATTCTGTCACTGATCCGGATATAGCTGGTTTAGAAAACTTGCAATGCTGGAACTGTAGGACAGAGGGACACTCGTATAGAGAATGCTTAGCCCAAAGAACAATATTTTGTTATGGTTGTGGTGCAGCCAATGTATACAAACCTAATTGTCAACATTGCTCACAGTCGGAAAACGCCAGGAGGAGCGTAGTAAATGTCACTCGACCACGCTCGTCGTAAAAGAAGAGGGTGATACTAAGAATAATCATTCTTCAAATAATTTACCTTTACCTAATAACACCATAGGCACAGCAGATGTAATTTCTAATAAAGTTACAACACCTGTTTCGATTCTCTCAAGATCAAACGAATCATCTTCGGAGAAACGAGAACCCAGACTTTACCCAATAATACCATACCATACCAGATTGAGTTCATATAATCGAATTCGAAATACCTTACTCAATACTGTACATGAATTGTCAACATCTTCAAGTACAACCAAACGACCCAAACGATCTACGCAGCGTCTGCGAACGTTTTGGAAAATGGTTAAACGAAATAGAACTTTCTTAAGACATGCAATATCTGGAATTGAGAAACCTTCAGTCGACGTTAGACCATATGCAACTGTATCTATTTTAGATAAGTGTTACAAAGGCCTTCTCGATAGTGGTGCCTCCATTTCATGTTTTGGTTCAAACGCAGCCAAGAAGTTGTTAGATTCAGATCTTGTTGAGGTGAAAAGATTAACATCTTTTGCAAAAACTGCTGATGGTATGTCACAACAGATTAGAGGATATGTAGAGACACCTGTTACGTTTAAAGGCGTCACAAAAGTTATTAAAGTTTATATAATACCTACCTTATCACAAGAGTTATACCTTGGGATTGACTTTTGGTCAGCTTTCGAAATCGCTCCTGATGTGATTAGCGGATTATCTACCGATACTGTAAGCTCAAATTCAGACCATCTGAGTCATAAGCTAACCACCAATCAGAAACGGAGATTGTCAGCGACCATATCATTACTTCCTTCGTTTGCGAGAGAAGGTCTTGGTAAAACCAGTGTTGTCGAGCATACGATCGAAATCGAAAACGGAGAAAAACCGGTGAAACAAAGATATTTCCCGATCTCACCGGCCATTGAAAAGCTAGTACATGAAGAAATTGATCGAATGATATCACTCGGAATCATTGAAGAGTCAAATAGTTCCTGGAGTAGTCCAGTCGTGTTGGTTCGTAAGCCAGGGAAAGTGAGACTTTGTCTTGACTCGCGGAAAGTGAATAGTGTCACGATAAAGGATGCTTATCCTTTACCTCATATCGAGGGTATTTTGAGTCGTTTGCCCAAAACGGAGTTTATTTCCAGTATTGACTTGAAAGATGCCTTTTGGCAAATTCCGCTCAGCAAAACCTCTCGAGACAAAACTGCTTTTACCGTTCCAAACCGACCTTTATACCAGTACAAAGTTATGCCATTCGGCTTATGTAACGCTCCGCAAACTATGTGCCGACTCATGGACCGTGTGATACCACCAGAACTAAAAGAGCGCGTTTTCGTATACTTAGACGATTTACTTTTGCTGTCATCAAATTTCGAAGACCATCTTCAATTACTGATTGACGTAGCCCAACGGTTAAGGAAATCAGGACTGACTGTCAATATTGAGAAGAGTCACTTTTGTTTAAAAGAAGTAAAATATCTTGGGTATATAGTAGGCCACGGTACTTTGCGTACTGACCCAGATAAGATTAAAGCTATGACCTCGTATCCAGTTCCCACCACCGTCAAGCAATTACGCCGTTTCTTAGGTATGTCGGGATGGTATCGTAGGTTTATTAAAGATTTTTCAGGAGTAACTGCACCGATGTCCGATTTATTAAAGAAAGCTAAAACCTTCCAATGGAATGATCAGGCGCAAGCATCGTTTGAATCGCTCAAAACTATGTTGTCTACGGCACCAGTGTTAGTGAACCCTGATTTTAGTAAGCCCTTTGCCATTCAGTGCGACGCTAGTTTATTTGGTGTAGGAGGAGTGCTTACTCAGTTAGATATCGATAAGAACGAATGTCCGATAGCTTATTTCTCTCAAAAGCTCAACGCAGCTCAGAGGAAATATAGTGTCACAGAACTAGAATGCTTAGCGGCTATTCTATGTTTAAAGAAATTTCGACCTTATGTAGAGGGACAGACTTTTAAAATTATAACAGATCATGCTAGTCTGAAATGGATTATGCAACAGAAAGACCTTTCTGGACGTCTTGCGAGATGGTCACTTAAGTTGCAAGGTTACAACTTCAGCATTGAGCATAGACGCGGTTCCGAAAATGTCGTACCCGATGCATTGTCTCGAGTTGAAGAAAACGTTGTATCTGATATACATACCTCCGAACCCGAAGTAGATCTTGAATCTGAACATTTTGAATCTGATCAATATAAGAGGTTGCGTACTCAAGCCATTGACAATCAAGCTATTTTACCTGACATTAAAGTTGTTGATAAATTTATTTACCGTAGAACTCAATTTTATGATGGAAATATCGAAAGCGAATCCACCGCTTGGAAGCTTTGGATACCCAAAGAAATGACTACTAGTTTAATAGAACGATTCCACAATCCACCCGTCTTTTGTCATGCAGGCATAGGAAAAACTCTTGAGAGATTAAAGAGACATTTTTATTGGCCCAAAATGATAATAGATGTTAAAGCATACGTGAACCAGTGTGAAGTTTGTAAACAGACTAAAGCACCGAATAAAGTATTACGAGCTCCAATGGGAAGTCAACCGAAGTCTGATAGAGTATTTCAAAAACTATATATGGATCTATTAGGACCATATCCTAGGTCTAGATCAGGCAATATAGGCATTTTAATCGTCCTCGACCATTTATCGAAATTTCCTTTATTAAAACCCATTCGGAAGCTTTGTGCTACCAAAATTATTGACTATCTGAAGGATAGCGTTTTTACTATCTTTGGTGTTCCTGAGAACATTATCACTACGCTGACCATCCGTCCTTTATTTAAAAGGACAGTCCTTTCTTTTCAACCTCTGTCCTATATTTTTTTATTTTCAATAAAGGACGGATTTTGTCCTTTATTTTTGAAACTGTCCTTTAAAAACTGACAAAAAAATTGTATGCATAACATAGAGAATTCATTTTTGGGAAATTGAACTCTACGAGGTATCGAAACATATACATGTCTACAATATACATACATGTGTAATGTTATGAAATTCATGTCAACAATGCATTTGCCAATAGAATTCTATATTTTTGGACGTAGAAGTCCTTGAGAGGGGGGTTTTTTGTGAAACTCCGGATTGGCCAAGTATTGACAAAATCTATCATTTATTTCTCAGAAAAAACAGGCTTATTTTTAAATGGCGTACAACTTTTCGATATCATATATTTGTCCTGACTTTTGGTGATCAACGCCCAACTCAAACAGTAAGAACTAGGAAGCAAATATTTTGAAACAAATTTCCTTGTATGACCAAAGTAAGCACTAGAAGCGATTTGGAGAAATTCGAACTCCAAAAGGGAAAAGTTTGTATCGGAAAATTCATATTTTTCATGCGATTGACTTCAAACTCGGTTTGTGTACCTACACTATGTATACAAGGAATACGAATATAAAATAGTTTTCCTGATTTTGGAAATTTTGCCTAGAGCCCGAGTTATTAGTGACTGGAAAAGGAGGATTCAGTCTGCATAAGGAACATTTTTGTTCATCATATCAAGCGAATATTATATTATTATTATATAGATTTCGAGGGATATTCGAATCAGACCACCAATGTCGAGTCTCTTTTCACTCTATCACTATAAACTATAAACCTTACCCAGGGAGACTCTCTGTACTTCTCCAGAGTTCTTCCCTGGCTTTGATTCCTAGTGTTAATGTTAACGCTAGCAAATGTTTATGTGAAATCTGTTTAATCGCATGGGTATCTACCCAATGTTGTCCCAAGATCCTTATTTTTTTGTCAGCCAAAGCTGGGCCGCTGTCTCAGATTCCTCCAGGCATAGCTTACAAGTATCATCATCTCTAAGTCACATCTTCCTTAAATTATACCCGAAATTACCATGACCTGTAGTTAACCCCACCACCCATTTCAATGTTCCTCGACTCATGCTTAGAACCCTTCTTTGAGTGGAGCAGGTCGGCCATCTTATTGCCATTTTAGCTTGTCTATACATTGTTCCATTGACCACCTTCTCAAGTGTTTTGCCGTGATCTACTTGTGAATCAGGTGTTCTACCATTCCTCTACCAATTGAAGAGAATGGTTCTGGTCCCAGCAACTTTCCCGTTTTGCAAGGGAGTCCGCCTTTTCGTTGCCGTCGATCCCTTTGTGTCCTCATACCCAAGACAGTGTTACCTGATTTTTAGGTGAACACTTATTAAGCTTGAATACTCATTCCAGTGCCAATGATGATATCACCGCCTGATTGTCTAGTGCTATAAGGATATTTCTTCCATCCACCTGACTCTCAAGCAAGTAGTCCAACGCATGCAGCAAAGCAATCATCTCAGCCTGGTATACTGAAGTGTGTTTCCCGAGGCTAATGTGACGGACTAGTTCCAGATCTTCTGAAAAGATACCGGTCCCTGCTCCGCCATCCACCATGGATCCATCTGTGAAACTCACGGTTTCACCATTCCTCTTTTCTGGAAGTAGTCCATTCTCAATACGAGTTTTGTGCTAAAAATGTCAGGCAATAATGTTGCTTCGATGTGAAAATAGATTTAAATAAAGTTGCGTATTGCTTATTGACAGCTCCTAGTTGAATAGTTGCTAATATATACGGCTATATAAGTGAATGTCATGTCAATCCAATATTTTTTTTTATAGAACTATTTACTATGTATTAGTATGTTCATGGTTTTTGCTATTTGCTTATTATTATTAATTTTTTTTTTTTTTTTTTCTCAATAAATACAAACTTTTTGTAAGTAGAAAAATGATTGTCCTTTATTTTCCTTTGACAAATATGGTCACCGTAATTATCACGGACAATGGTTCACAGTTTAAAAGTGAATTGTTCAATAATTTTCTGAAGCAATATGGGATTCATCACACTTATACCGCCGTTTATTCGCCTCAGAGTAATGCATCTGAGAGAGTGAATCGCTCAATCGTGTCCGGAATTCGTGCTTACTTGAAAACGGATCAGAAACGTTGGGATGAGTGTATTCCATTTATTGCTGCAGCGCTCCGTAGTTCTCACCATCAGTCACTTGGTTGTTCACCATATCTTACACTATTTGGTCAAGAAATGGTAACGCATGCATCGACGTATAAACTGTTTAGAAATCTGAAATCGCTAGAGACAGGAGAAGTCGTTCTACATCCTAAAGATAAACTACAACTACTAAGGGATGAGGTACAAAAACATATAACTAAAGCGTACAACAGTAGTAACAAACGCTATAATACTCGTAGTACCAAGGTAGACTTTTCTCCAGGACAAGTGGTTTATCGACGTTCCTTTGCTCAAAGTGACGTAACAAAACACTTTAATGCTAAATTAGCACCAAAATTTCTGAAAGCCACTATTGTAGAGAAAGTGGGTAATAACTGCTATAACGTAAAAGACGAATTTGGTAAAATTACACTTTACCATAGTAAAGATTTAAAAACATAAGCCTCAGCCTTGTGCTTCCATATGTCTTTTATATCGACATATTCTCACAAGCCTGTTTTGTACTGTGCATGCTTTTGTATGCAAAAATTTATCTCGAATTTTTCTCTTTTAAATACCTGCAAAAGAAATTTCATTAAGAAACATTTTTATTTTTCATCAAAAATTCATTACCGCATGGTAACCCTATCTTTTTAATAAGCCACACCCATGTGTCAACAAAATAATTTCAACTCTCACACCACAGAGTTAATTTTCTCTTATCTTTGACACACACCACGTATTTCATGTTTATCATATACAGTGTGTGTATGCCACTCTCGCAGTATAACAGTTGAGTTTTCTGTATTAGTGCTTGAGGTGAGTAGTGCGTAATATGAAATTGATCTTTTTCTCCCTCATGCGCATGTTGGCTATGGAAAATATCATTTTTGCCGCATTGCGTCATAATTTAATTTTCCCGTACATGTTTAAATGTATGAGTGACGCCAAAAATATTGTTAGTAGGCTGAATGAGTAAACATGATCATACATGAGACTAGGTGAGATTTACTAATAGGATAGGAATATGGTGTAAGCAAGACAGCTTATTGGAATTGAATTTTCTTTGTGGGGAATTTAAAGTCATCACGACTGACGATTGATATTCAGTTGGTGGTTGGAATTGTGCATTGAAGGTTGGAGCCTTAGTAGCTCCTGCACTACAGTTTTTTTTATTTCACTCGTACAAGTAACAGTTTTTGTTCTGAGTTTGGAAAAATAAAATTCCATGTGGGAATTTGTTCTTAAATATATTAACGTAATTTTTAAAGCAATTATCGCGTGTGTTAAAGAAATATTTTGCATGATAACGCTGGAGATTTAGAAGCTGGAAAAAAAAGGAGTTTTTTGTCTCTGCGGAGTTTTTTTTCAAGAATCACATTGCGCTGGACGCATCGCAATTATATATTGTCCTACGGGATATATTTCAAGAAATCCCTCAATTGAGGTAAGCTAGTGCTTTTTTTCTTTTAGTGTAGCGCGCAATTAAAAGCGTATTATTTTTTTTGCGTACTGCAGGGTCGCAGTACAGGGTTGATTTTTATCCCCTACGTCGTTCTTCGCAGTACAGGATTGATTTTTATCCCCTACGTCGTTCTTCGCAGTACAGGGTTGATTTTTATCCCCTACGTCGTTCTTCGCAGTACAGGGTTGATTTTTATCCCCTACGTCGTTCTTCGCAGTACAGGGTTGATTTTTATCCCCTACGTCGTTCTTCGCAGTACAGGGTTGATTTTTATCCCCTACGTCGTTCTTCGCAGTACAGGGTTGATTTTTATCCCCTACGTCGTTCTTCGCAGTACAGGATTGATTTTTATCCCCTACGTCGTTCTTCGCAGTACAGGGTTGATTTTTATCCCCTACGTCGTTCTTCGCAGTACAGGGTTGATTTTTATCCCCTACGTCGTTCTTCGCAGTACAGGGTTGATTTTTATCCCCTACGTCGTTCTTCGCAGTACAGGGTTGATTTTTATCCCCTACGTCGTTCTTCGCAGTATAGGGTTGATTTTATCCCCTAAAGTCACGTACGTCTTGGATGCGTCATTAAAATTCGCAGTCCACGTGCAGAGTTGCCGCACCGTTTAATTAATTCTTGGAGACATCGTCATCTATACTTACGCTTCGTCACCAGAACGCATTCATCTTTCATCAGGCCGTTTTTATAAGTTCCTTTATCGTTATTTTAAGTATACTATATATTAAAATTTAACTATATGCTATTATAATTACATAAGTTTAGTCACGCGATAAAGAAATTTCATAACTTAACGCTATTGGTTTAATATACCTAGAAACATATATATAGATATATGTACATAACTATATTTATACACGCTGCGTATAATCCTTTAATGAATTGACGTAACGTAAACGAACTCATCGACAGTTAACTATAACATTGCCACGAAGATTTTACGTGAGCTAACAAGCGAGATGATACCACGTGCCTTGACACATGGCTTCATCGTCATATTCCGTTACTAAGTTTAAATACTGTTTAAAACTTCGTCAGCACATATAACTGTTCGTAATATACGATATGTACCGTACGAAACTTGTACAGTCAGCACCATACATTAGCTGATAGAATCATCGTCCTTTACCAAACCAACGACTTATGTATTGTACTTCGTTTTTGTGTTTTGTCTTTAAATTTTGATTAAGATCGATAACGTAAATTTTAATTACGATTTAACGTAAAATTTCCTAACTTTTGGACATATCGTAAAGTTAAGATTTTGTCTTTTCTTTGCGATAGAACTGTAATTTATCGTTGATCTCTTTATTGAATATCGTGTCTTTTGTTGTCTTTAGTGTAACTCTTGATCAGTGCCTTCTGCATCTGAAATTGTTAACTGGAATAGGATTAAGAGCGAGATACATTTTCTCTATTGAAAAGAGCGAATGTATCGCATAGATAAGATATATAATAAGTTTAGTTTCTTAAGTCACATGCATATATATGTAGGTAGGGTTTTCTACTTTCATTTAAACAGCGCTCATCGACATCTTCGACGGCAGGCCTTCCTTCGCAAGAGAGATTTTGATAAGCTGGTAAGTTTCTTTTCTTTGATTGAATTTTTAAAGTACTTATATATGTATGCATATTTTTAGTCATAACTTTATCGTAAGATTACCTTTAATTTACTTCAATGACTTCGTTAGTTGAAAACAAGTCATAGTTTAGTTAAGTAAATTCTTGATATTCATAATGGAATAAATATTTTTATATAATGAGGTAAAAGAAGCAAAAGAGCGTTCGAGTTCATTCATTTATGGGGCCATTCATTAAAATTATTAGAGATTTACCCGAATGTGCCAAGGTTGGGAGGGTATAGATAACCAATACACCTGTGGTTATATTAACGATCTTCTGGTTAAACGAATAGATAGACTACCCTTTCATTTCTACTTTCTATCCACCTATATCGAGCATAATTTATTTTTGTATTGGTAAGATCTGCAAAAACCCACTCCCCGGACTGAAGCAGCCGTAGTAAGCCAGGTGCTCGAGACCGCAGAAAAGACTTGGGAGAAAATATTTATTATATTTTTCCATTCCCGTACTATATACATTACACAATCGAATATCGTTAATACTTTCGGGATAGAGTCATCACAGCATGACACACCGGCTAACAATAGCGCAGACCGGCGAAGAGAAATTGGGTGAAAAGTGTAAACACGTCACCATGGTTAAGGCTAGAGCCTTCGAGGGTCAGAAAGTCTATATGGGTTACATGTGTTCGTCGCGCGACACACACAGGATTAGGGAGGGATACCACTTTGGGTTTTCTAATTTTTTTTTTCTCCTTCTTTGTGTGGTGTGTTAATTTATTCCCCAAAAATGGATTTATTCGGCGGCGACTTGGCCGCCGGCCGCAGCGGGTTTCCAGGGCTCGAACAATTAATGTCCTTAGGTAGCAAGATAAATGCTTTTAAATTTCGTAGAGGACACTTTCAATTTTTTGTGATCTCCATTTCGGGAGGAGGGAGAAATTACTTTTTTTTTCTCTTAATTTCAGTACTGGATTAGGAAATTGCGTTGACAATAAGGAACTTTTTTTTCGGTCGGGCAGAGATTGATGATGTAAATGGCTAAGGACAGCTCTGTTAACTGGTGTGCTGGCTACTATATTTGGCGTCTAAATGTTTGTTAATTTGTCAGGCGAGGGTTTGTAGGGAAATTATTATGTTCGCAGAGATTGGGTCGTAAAGTACTCAATCAATCTGTTGTAAATGTTTCCTTAAGTCCAAATGTATTTGACTGAAGTCTGAATGGACCGGAAAAATTACCGCAATTAATGAAATATCTATATAGATGGAGAAGCAGATCATCGGCAGTTTCAACTAAAGGGGGGAGGGGCTCTATAGTACAATAATTGTACATTTTTGATTATTGAACAAGGGAAAAGTTCCAACTACACTCAAGAAAAAGAAAATTGGAATCATCGGGCTCTACTGCTCCTAGAAATTCATTTTCTCGTACCACATTTCAATGAAATAACAAAGAGCTGTACTGGTTTCTGAAATATTTAATATACCAAAGGAATGGTATATAAATGGGCAAGCGAGCAATGCGTTCATACCAAAAGTGACGAAAAAAAGACCTAAAGTCCACAGTTACTCTTACATAGTTTTTGTTAAAGGCGACAGAAGAGACAGTAGATCAGAATGCATAGATCTAAATGTAAAGCGGGCAGATCTACAGAAATCGTCGTATATCAGCTGACGGAAGTCATTCGCCATATACGTGTCTGATTACAGTGATGGATGTACTCTTGGAGTTAATTCCTCTATACATCTATAGCTCATGGCTACGGAAATTAAATCCCTGGATTCGGTAACCTTCGATGGTGAAACTACAGGTATTTACAAAATTCACTCACATTGGCAGGCGGTATTACAGGACTCTGCAGTCATATGGCCGGAAGATGGGTGTCCCTGGTAATGATTTCTGCATAAGATGAATACTTCGGCGAACTCGCTTAAATAAGCTTTAGACGCCTTCAATGCTTAATTCTAAACTGCTGTTGGCTTAAAGGTCAGATTAGAGAACATTCCATCCAGCATCACAGTGGGTCTACTCTAGCCTAGGTGTAGCGTTGTAGCATGTCATCCGAACCTAACCTAACCAAAAATGATAAAAATGATGAATGATGATTAAAATACCTATGAAACTATGAGTCTTTGAGACTCATTTCGTTATTTGATATTATCTAACTTCTCAAACGACCAACACTCGAGCACATAAATGTGGTAAATCGAGTCCGGATGAACAAAACCCAGTTCTACTACCACTTGTAAAGCGTTTCCCATAATTCACGCAAAATGCAGTTTTGATAGAAAATACAAATTTTATAGATATGTAGAGTATACAGATTAGGGTTATGTGTATGGAATAGCACAACGGGTAAATGGCCTCCACGGCTTTGCTGGAAAGTACGTACGTACTCTTTTATTGAAATTTTCTATGACCGTTTTTTTTAATACACCTCCCAATTTCCTCTTTCAAGGCATGCTTGTTCTATAGATACTTCTATTGTAGATGTTCTGAGGATATGAAAGACATTATCCCTCGAAATGAAACTTTTGGGCGCCCCACAAGACAGGCACCTAATGCGCATGCATGACCATACAGTACACTTGACACATCAATTTTCCAAAACTCCTTCTGTTACAGGACAAGCAAACTCTGGAATTCGCTTCCTGGGGATATATTTCCTGAAGACTACAGTTTGCAGCAATTTAAGTGCAGAACTAACATACATCTGCAAGCATCTCGGGGCGCTGTTGAAGCGTTATAGGTTCGCCTTTCCCGGGAGAAGTATTTAAAAAAAAATAAAAAAATTGATGGTCGTGAGCTTATCTTTGCATACTTTGCATAGACCTTTGACTTAAAAAAAAAAAAAAAACCAAAGAAAAAAGTCCAATGGCGTTAAATCGCAAGATCTGGATGGTCAATTCTGATCGCAAAACCGGCCGATTACGAAATGACTCATCATACAGTAATTGAATTGTTTCTCTGGCTGTATGGCATGTGGAATCGTCTTATTGACGATTCCATAACTTGCAATTTAGGGACTAAAAACTGGTTTATCATATCACGATAACGAACAGCATTAATATTGTTACTGAATGATCAGCCGCATTTTCAAAGAAGAATGGTCCGATAATGCCTCCAGCCCAAAATCTGCACCAAACAGCCACGCGTTTTTGATGCATTTATTTCTCAACAATTATTCGTGGGTTTTTTGAACTCCAAATGCGACAATTTTAACGATTAACAAAGCCATAAAGATGAAAATCAGCTTCTTCACTAAAGATGATGTTGTTCGAAAATTGCGGACTGTAGCTGACAAATCTTCATTATTTTTAAAATATTGCTCAACAATGAAAATACCTTTTTCTTTCGGGTAGCCCTCTATTTTTACTAACCCCGAACTGTCAGCTGTCACATTGTTATCTTTTTTTTGTGTTGGCATCACTGTACTATTAAATGGCGCAAAACTCAAATTTTGCATGAATTATGGGACACCATTTATTTATGTAAAAAAAGCTTGATCTGTATGAGACTGTTATAACCGACGCTGGAATTCGCTGGAATTACTAGCTATACCAATATCCGATTACGTCTGATGCAGTAGGTACAATAATAATTGTAAAACTCACGACATAAAATGGTAGAACAAATTTCTAATTTTAAGAAATTTTCTTTTAATCAAGGTCTCAATTATTATTTGTTATTGTAGATATCCATTCTAAACAAAAATAAATAAATACATAGTAGGTACGGCGAAGGGGGTAAAGAAAATTAATTGAATGGAACGAATTTCGCACAATCAAATGCACAACAATTAAATGAACAAAGAACTGATTGCCCCGTCATGCACGGTTCTCTGCACACAATTGCAACCAATTCAGTCAATATCAAGTCAAATAGTATGCATAATATTTAAGCAATTAAATGGGTACTATGTAGGTACGTCCTACTTATCAGCAAAAAAAAAAAAAAGGTTTGTTTACCCGCCGTATCAAAATAAACATTGCCAATGTAGGTATGTCTATGTACCTACCTATAAAATTGAAAATAATTCCGAAAAAAAAAGATCTCATGTGAGAAGTAAAAAGCTCCCGAATTAAAGAAAAAAACAAAAACTAATTCAAGTTTTTATTTATACCAATTATTATCTGCTGACATTCCGATTGCATAGAGTAGACTTGTTACAAAAAAAAAAAAAAAACAGAAACACCTGTCACTCACCGAGGCTAATCACTGTGTTATGTAAACAAGCCAGTCATCGATGCTAATCGACAGCAGATTTGGAAAAGCGTATTTAAATAAAAATCAAACAGAACTATCATCAAAAAATATGTACCGATTAAGAAGATTAACTGCTGAATCGGAATTAATTTTTTTTTAATTCATATCTATTCAGGTAGCGTATCTATTATATATTTCTACACAGTATTGTAGTAGGTATGTATAAGTACTCGAAGAATGTAATAAATGAATGTTAATCATAGGGTAGGAATTATTTTTTGAATCCATCTGCGTTGTGATTGCACTGCTTCGTGTATACAAGAAATCTCTACTTTACGAAAATTGTAGGTAACTATACAACTTAAGAAATTGAGAGAAAAAACTGCCAGCCTTAAACCTTCTACGGGTTCCAAAAATAAAACGCTAATAGGCAATATAGCACTTACGCACCTTGGACTCAAAACTAGGACTATATCGCACCTGCGGTGGAAAGTGTACACTCAGAGAAAAATCGCAAGCTAAAATCTAGTATGCTCAAGCTTGATTTTAGATTTTCTCATTCTTACGTGCTAAATCTTAATATGACACCAATTGTTCTTGAAATAAGCCGAAACAATCTTAAAAGATGACATTGAAACATAAAGCCCGCCAAAATCTAGAGTTAGTTTTTTATACCCTCCACAGGAAGGTATATTCACTTTGTCATTACATTTGTAACGCCAAGAAGGATTCACCAGAGACCCTATAAAGTATATATATTCTGAATCAGGATCACATTCTGAATCGATTTAGCCATGTCCGCCTGTCTGTCTGTCTGTTGAAAACACGATAGCGTCCAAACGAATTGACCTAGGTGAATTTAATTTTGTGGGAGGACTTCCTTTTACCGTCGTCAGGTTGGTATTGAAAATGGGCTATGTCGGTCAAGTAGTTCTGGTACCTCCCATACAAAACCACTCTTAGACCCATGTGTCTCTCTATCTATCAGTGGCGTGGCGTGAATAATTTTAAATGGTAAGTCGAAGTCGAAAAATATCAAAATGTCGAAGGGAAGATGTAGGTAGTACCTATCTATGTATACAAAACCTTCAGTTATTTTTTAAAGCCATACAATCGAAAACTCCAGGAAGAAATTAAATTAATGAAGATATTTTTCCATCTTGAGTGCAAAACTTTCATATGTATTTCGTGTAAACATGATTTATATCATGTCTTATAATATTGTCCTTTATTTCTACATAAAGGTTCTTTAAATGAGTGTTTAAATCGAGCATTTGGGGTTTTTGTGGAGCTTCAGCAAAATCGTCTATGTACCTACTTACTCTTTGAAACATTTCTTCAAACGTATTTACATAGGTACGTAGATCATACCAAAGACTCAAAACACTTGATTTCTCACTTAGCGACTTGTTTATAAACTTTATAATCACATCAGTATGTTTATTTTTTAAAAGATATCTACAAAATTCACCAAATAACTCGGAGAAAAGCGTGTTATTTTGTTGCATAAGAAAGCGGCCTTTGAACAGAGGATACTCCCCTCAGAAAAACTCAGAAAATGATTAGGTAAAAAAGGAACTGACTATTACTATGACTTCATCACATCGCAGCGATAGAAGATACACACACAATTCAAATTCACCAAATATGTCGGAGAAAAGCGTGTTATTTTTCAGATACATATACTCAATTACACCACAGCGCAGCGGTAAAAGATACACACAAAACCCACCAAATAACCCGAAGAAAAGCGGGTTATTTTTTTGCATAAGAAAGCGGGCGTTGAACAGAGAGGACTAAACTCAGATAAACGCAAGTGTACAAAAGAGAAAGGAGACAAATTTGTTCTATCCAGTGAGAGATTTTATAACCCGTCATATTTCGGGTTATTTTAGATTTGGGTTATGCTCAGAGAGTGTGGGCAGTTTTATAATACTAATAATAATGAAGGCGAAGAAGGCCCGAAGGGTGTGTGTTTCAGTGTTGCCCCCCCATCTGGTTGAAAATGTAGCGTGGCGGATTTAAAGTGTAGTAAAGCAATAGGCAATAGGTGGGCGCAGTAGCGCAGTGGTTAGTGTGCTGGACTACTGTGCGAGGGATCCCAGGATCGATCCCCGGAAAAACACAAATTACATCTTAAGGTTTTTTCTACTGCGCCACCTCTCGCGAACGTCTGACAAACATCCGAGAGTATGACTGTCCTGAAAAAGCTTCTCAATTCAGCCGTTCGGACTCGGCATAAAATTGTAGGTCCCTTCCATTCGTTCCAAAAATAGAAACTCACACAAAACGAATGGTTGCGAGAAGCTAGGCCTTGGGTGTCTACCGCCTGTCGCGCCGCCTATTTATTTTTAAAGCAATAGGCGTGTATTACTGGAAATCTTTGTTAGCAAAGTAAAGTAAAATAGAATCTTCAACACGCAATTACAACAACTACGGAAGTGTCAAGTAGAGTGTAGTTGTTGTAATTGCGTATTGAAGATTCTACTTTACTTAACTTTGCTGTGATATAGATGTCCAATAAAACACATGCTGGCTTTCCTTCGAAATTCTTGGCGCTTTTCAAATTTACCCAAAATTGCACAATATCTTCATTATACATAATATTCCTGTGGAAATAGAATGTTCTGCGTTTGCATGAAAATCAAAAGTGCTTCGCAAGTGCTTAAGAGTCAAACACAATATTCGATATAAGTTTTAATTTTCTTTTAGATTTTTATTTTCTGAAATTTTGAAATTGTAGTGTTTTGTGAATATTTTACGAATTTTCGTAGTGACTTTTTGAAGGCGAAAAATGTAGTGAAAACGCTACAATTGTAGTAGGGGGGCAACGCTGGTGTGTTTCCGTGTGTATAAAGTTCAATTGAGTTGGTGGGGTCGGGGTATGTAGCTTGCGCAGATGAATAGATACATATTATTAAGTTTATCCCGTGGGTTTTATGTTGCTCGTTTTTAAGTAAACATTGTTGTGTAGCTGAAACTGAAACTTTTAAAAGGTAACCCGGTAGGAATCGGGTTATATGGACGCCACGCCACTGCTATCTATTTAAATCATAATAGCGTCCAAACAAATCGACTAACGCGGCTGAAATTTTGTGAGAGATCTTAATTTTACGGTTGTCAGGTTTGTAATAAAAATGGTCCATGTGGGTAAAGTAGTTCTGTTACTTTCCATGCAAAGCCAATATTCTACCAATTTATCTCTCTAGCTGTTGGAAACACCATAGCGTCCAAACGAACCGACTTAAATGAATAAAATTTTGTGAGAGGACTTCTTTTTACCGTTGTCAGGTTGGTATTAAAAATTGTCTATGTCGGTCAAGTAGTTCTGGTACCTCCCATACAAAAACAATATTAGACACATGCGTGTACCTGTACAGTGTACAGTACATACAGTGGAGGGTATCAAAGCATCGGCCAGGCCGATGATAACACTTTTACTTGTTTGTTCTTGAAATAAGCCGAAACAATCTTAAAATACGATTGAAATACAACTAAGGGATACAGCAATCTTATTTCAAGGTTGTTCATGATTGAAACTTAATTTATGTTGATAATGGTCAAAAACGTAGCCTTTGTATTCTTAAAATAAGAACGAACGTTCTTAAATCAATCCCAAAACAGGATTGAAGTAAGATTTTTAGGCTTACTAAAAATCTAAAAACAAGATTTTTTTGGTTTTGAAAAAATGAGCTCAAAATAAGATTTTTGTACTTGGAATACGATTTTCCGAGATTACCATACTTTCGTCAACAAACGAGCTTGAAATAACACTGATGTTCTTGATTTTAGCTCGTTTTTTTTCTGAGTGTAAAAACTAAATTTTTTGGAGTTAAGTAGATTTATGTCAAAATGGACAGGCACCAAGACTTTAGAAAGAAGTCCGATGTTTCCATAATGTAAACTCTCTGTGCCCATGCCCCACATAGGGGCAAAACGTCGTTTTTTCCAGAACAGGATTTACACAGGCAACAATATCCAACGAAGGTTGTTGAAAGATTTGAAGCAAGTACTTTGGACGACCGCGTCTCCCAGATTCAAAAATTCAAAAATAATGCGTAGAATCAATTTTGTCAATTGCTGTTTGTTGGGGCTAAAAATGCACCTAAGAAATAAAGCTCTCTCTCACAGAAGCAAAGAGATATTACATAAAGACCTTAATTATCTCGCGTTTTACCGTAGAGTCCAGAAGAATGGACTTTATCGACAGTAAAGGAAAACCTCTTATGAAGCTTTGAGAGAAAGACTTTTTTGTCATTATTCGACCTACTAGATAGCTGAAATTTAGGCAGCATTTTTTGCGCCACTTGAATAGAACATGGATTTAGTTTGACCGTTATCTTTGGCACGTGGACTCATATTTTTCTTTGGTCGATATTTTTTTCTTTATTTCGACAATTTATTAAAAAAAAAAGTGTGGAGAAAAAGCATTAACCGAGGCGGAAAAAGGAAATCAAAGCTTAAGAAAAACTCGCCTATTTATTGCGAAATTAACTAAGCAAATCGAGAGGAGCCGACACGTTATATCTATCCATATTTTTAAGTAATGAGTCTAAGTATGGATAAAAAAAATAAAAGGCCGCATACACGAGTCTACTAATGGGGAAAGACGATTTATATTTAAAAAAGCGTCAAATTTTCACGAGTCTTATAAAAAAATCAGGAAAATATGTGGTATCAAAACAAGTCTCATAACTAAAAAATAAATAAATAAATAGGTAGGTGGCGCAGCAGGCGGTAGACACTCTAGGCCTATCTTCTCGCAACCATTCGTTTGTGTGAGTTTTTATTTTTGGAACGAATAGAAGGGACCTACAATTTTATGCCGTGTCCGAACGGCTGAATTGAGAAATTTTTTCAGGACAGTCATACTCTCGGATGTTTGTCAGAAGTCCGCGAGAGGTGGCGCGGTAGAAAAAACCTTAAGATGTAATTTGTGTTTTTCCGGGGATCGAACCTGGGAACCCTCGCACAGTAGTCCAGCACACTAACCGCTGCGCTACTGCGCCCACAACTGTGCGTCATATTAATTCGAATGCTTAGCATATAAAAATACTAAAAATGAAGAAGAAATCACTTCTTAACCCCGTTGGAAAATCGCAACGCCTCCATTTCTGTCGCACATGTGACCTAGACTTTGAAGCGAGCTTTGAAGTGGCATCGCGTGGTCGCCTCATACGAAAAATAAATTAATTTGAAAGGCCCCGAAGCAAAAAACTGCTTAATTTGATGGCCCCGATAAAATAAATAAAGAAACTCATCATTTGGACCGGATGCATAGCAGAGTTAAAGGTGTGGCGGTGTGGGCGGCCGGCCGTTTCGTATTATAGAACCTGCAAATTACAATTTTTGTCAACCACAATAAATGGGTTGTCCTATAATGGTATATTGAAAGAAGGGAGAAGTCTAGAAGACTTTCATAACCTTTTTGTGGATTTATCAACATGATAATGCGCCAATACATTCAGCCCGGGCTGTTAAAACGTAGGTATATAGAGATCCAAAATGTGGAGCTTTAAAGCTGACCGCGATACTCACCGGATTTGAATATCATCGGAAATGTTTGGGGATGGTTGACGCAACAATATTCGACTATAATCTAAACTAACCCAAGCCATCGAATTTATTGGCTTAGAGCTCGATTTCGCTAAATTATTTGACCAATTTGTATGTATTCCTTCCAAATCGGATAAATGTAATTTTTTAAGCAGAAAGGTGGCTTAAAGTATAATTGAAATTCTTTTTTTTAAATCTTCAATACTCCAATTACTTTAAATTTAATTGTTTAAATTTTAATGTTTCTGTTAAAAAGAAGAAAAATTCTCGAAAATGTATTTTTCGATTAAAGTGTTTCTATTCAATTAGGACCCCACATTTTGCCGGTTTTTGGTTAATAATTTTTTGTTAATACTTAAAGCCTTAGTTTTAAATCGTCCTTCTGGTAAAATCACAACAATTGAATTAAATTTAATTAAACAAAAAAATTAGTTTTTAGCACGTTTTGTTTAGGACCAGTGGGCGATCGAAAATCGACCAACGGGGTGTGATATTCAAGTGCCGCGGAGTGTAAGTACGTTTCGATGAGTAACCAAAAACTCATTACATGTTCTTCTTGATAGAACCGGCAAGTGTACACGCAGCTCTCCTAATCGCACGCCGCCGGCTAGAAATCATTACAGTATCACTCGCAGCACGCCAATCGACCTCACATACTCACACTTAGTTTTATTTTTATTTATGTGTTTGTTGACGTAACGTACTTCAGTTTCAGTGACTAACCAAACAGAGAACCGGTCGAAACCATTAGCGCCATTCCCCAAGTAGCTGTGCTCCGAAGCAGTTGTTCAGATAGTTCTACCTTCTTGATAAAATAAAGTTCAAATTTCGTAAAAGTTGTTGTCTTTTCTTGTTGTACTTCTCTCTTTGTGAAACAGTTTAATTCGGCATCAGAAATGTCAATTAAATTCGAGATCAATGGAAAACCGTTCACGGGTAAGTGCGTCTCTGTGCAACTTTGAGCTCAGATTTGACCGAGTGTCTCACCTTTTCCAGTTAACCTGAGTACTCTGCCCGTCGATATAACGCTCAATACGTTTATTCGGGAACATGCCGGTTTATCGGGCACCAAATTTATGTGCCTTGAAGGTGGCTGTGGTGTTTGTGTATGCGTTGTGAAGGGACATCACCCGGTCACCGGGGAGCCGCGTACTTGGGCTGTCAATTCGGTAAGATTCAGACGACTTTCGATATCAATCAGTCCATCATCGCTAATTCTCTGTTTGTAGTGCCTAACACTTTTGAGTGTCTGTGCAGATTTAGAGGTCACCACCATCGAAGGTTTGGGCAGCAAGCGCGATGGTTACCATCCACTGCAAAAGCGATTGGCCAAACTTAATGGCACTCAGTGCGGCTACTGTTCCCCCGGCATTATTATGAACATGTACGGCCTTCTCGAGGCCAACGACAAGATTACTATGAAGGAAGTGGAGAACTCGTTTGGCGGCAACATCTGCCGCTGTACAGGATATCGGCCAGTACTAGATGCAATGAAGTCCTTTGCTGCGGACACCAACATCAATATCCCTGAAGAATGTAGGGACATTGAGGATCTTACCACCGCCAGGTGTCCAAAAACTGGTCAAACGTGCAATGGCCGATGCAATGGGGTTGTCAAACGGCCGCCAGTACTCTATGACGATGGAACCGAATGGCACTGGGCCAAGACTTTGGACGATCTCTACGGAATCCTTGCTAAAGTTGGAAAAGAGAAATACATGCTTGTTGGGGGCAATACTGCGCACGGTGTCTATCGTCGATCACAGGATATAAAATACTTCATCGACGTCAATGATATTCCGGAATTGCATAGTCATTCCATGGATGCGTCCTCTCTAACGCTGGGCGGTAATGTAAGTCTCACCGAGGCAATGCAGATATTCGAGGAGGCTTCACAAAAACCCGGATTCGAGTATTGTAAGCAGTTGTGGCACCATTTCGATTTGATTGCCAATGTTCCAGTTAGAAATGTAAGTACATAATATACTCTATTGTGTCTTATTCTTATCTCAAGTATTATCTCAAGTATTTATGGGTTACATAAGATACAAGGGCAAACAGGCAAACACATCACAAATACTGATTACATACCCTCTTCACTTAATTTTAGGTGCAAAGAATGAAGTGCTTCAGTATACAATAATAAAGCGGCATACATTTGTGACGCAACGTGTTCCGAAAATATCTCAAAGTTCTCTTGTTCTCTCTTCCAAATCCAAAAAATCTGCTATTCTATTATTATCTCTAAATAATAAACGCCGCTCATGTCTGTCGTGACTTTGTCATTTCACCACTAGCCTTATCAGAACAATGCTATAAGTGTTTGCCTAAGTTAAGCAACACTAGACCGAGACTATAGGGTGCAGATAAGACATTTGAATTTTCACTTACATTTATAATGACTTGCAATTTGGTGATTGTTTTATAGCTCTTAAAATTACGAGTTCGCCTATCAATGCATTCACTGTATCACTTTCTCATCATCAAATTTCAAATTTCATGAATAGCATTGTGAGTGTCAAAAGCACAACATTTTATATATCTGATAACGTATGACAACAAAAAATGCTAAATAGATTTCAATTACATTTTTTTGAAATACATATCTATTTCTTAAGATTGTGAAATGTTTTAGCCATGATGTTTTCCAATGAACGTCGACTTTTTGGTTCCGCTTATGATAAAAATGGTTTTTTTTACGACTTTACTGTCGTTGTTCAAATAACAAAAGTATACTATAGGGAGCTATCACTTCCTTAAATATTTAAATCTATCAAAAGCTCATTTATTGGAACAAACAATTCTGGTTTTTCATTTGGTTTCACTCACGGACTCAGAGATTCACTCATTCTCAATTGAACAAGAGACCCAGTGTTACCGCTGAGTGAAAAAATCCGCTTGACCACAACCTAAAAATAATATAATAACTATGAATTAGTTCTAATTTTTGTTCAAATATTAAACATTTCTATACAAAATTAAGCATTCAGCGGTCAAACCTTTTAAATTTTTTTAAAGAACACGAAAATGTAACCCTGAGATCGGTCAGTTTAAAAATGTATGTACTAAACTCTTGCACTGTTAATACCTAGGGTCAGCTCTGTGATCAAATAGGGCGCCCCGCGAATACCTCGAAAACATGAGTTCATTGTCATTGCGAGTTTAGTGCTGAGTCGCAGGCGGTGGGGTAGCGGAATGCAAACTAGTAAGACTAAATGGGGACCCCCTTTTCCAAAGTCCCTTATTGGACATAATCTCTCATTTTTATTCTACTCTTTTTACAAAATCTCCCTGGACGAAAACCTCTATGCCAAAATCTCCCACAAGTAAACTAAACTTAGTATATACCCAACCTTGCACCTACTCGAAATCTTACAGTGACCACAAGCAGGGGGGTTGCAGGGGGACAGCATGCCTTCCGATATACGTATCTCACTTTTGAACACCATTTTTAGGTGTCGCGGCGACAGAATTAATAACACCAAATCTAAAAATGGGGGATTTTCTCTAAGGGTCTTTTGGAGTAAGGGATTTCAGCGCAGGGGATTTTCGAAAGGGGATTTTGGAAAAGGAGATTTCATCACCAACCCGATTAATTGAAAAATCTGCCAGTCATTGACATTTGTGGATTGCGCAATCATAGATACGTTATGATTAATATTTCAAAGAGGAAGAAGCTGCCACGTTTGTAGAGAGGATTTTTAGAAACACCACTCTTCACCGGAAAAAAAATCTGGAATCGACATAATGTCCAGATTGGGATCATGACGTTATCTCGAATGACAAAAATCGCGAAGGCTAAATATCTCGAAAAGTTTTTTTTAAAACTCGAATGCAAAAATTTCGAATGTACAAAAATCTCGAAAGACTATATCTCGAAAAAATCTCAAAAATAAAAAGTAAATTCGAGATTTTTTTTTGCGCCCACCCCATATCCAAACAGTATACCCAAGCAGGGGGATTGCAGGGGGATTGCAGGGGGGCGGCATGGCCCCCATACGTAGTTCGAGATTTTTTTTTCGAGATATCGTGGTACACCCGTCGAGATTTTTGGAAGATCACCGAAAAAAAGTTAATCAAAAAAAAAAAAATAAATCTCGAAGCCAAAAAAACTCGAAAACCAAAATCTCAAAAAAAAAAAAAAAAAATTCTGAAAAATGTCAAAAAATTTCGAGATTTTGCAAAAAACATTTTATTTTGGTGAAATCGATTTCTAATACCCTAAAGTGTTTTGTCGCCCTTAAAAGGCCGGTAATTCACTTAGTTTAACTTAACGTACCTATAGAAATTAAGCACTGTTTGTAACAGGCCCCGTGGAACCTATGGACGGTTTAGTGTAACTCATTAGAATGCATAAGATTTTAAGTCCACTTCCCCTAATACAATCTTTCCTATGTTCACTCCGTTCTTAGGGAAACGGCTTAAGCCCGAAACACACTTCTCGTGTATTGTGTCGCAGTGTAGTGTGTTGTGTCCTAAGCCCTTATGGTCCGATTGTACCATACTACTGTATGGCAACACACCACACGTTACAAGTCTGGTCCTGGCTTTAGGTACTTAAATCTGTCAGAATCAAGAAAATGTTCCTTCTCTGTGATTCTCATGAATTCGCAACCCTTATATATAAAAGAAATATTTGTTTTTGAAATATTTTTCTCTTAAAATACACAAAATGCTTGAAAGTACCGAAAGACAAAATATCGAAAATACCTAAAAATGATTGCGGTGTTAAAAATTGCCGCGATTTTGAACACCAATCATTTTCAGGTATTTTCGAGGCTTTGTCTTTCGAAAATGTTTTTCGACATTTTGTGTTTTTGAGATGTTATGGTTTCGAGATTTTTTTTTCCAGATTTTGGATTCGATATTTTGAGATTCGGTTAAAAGGGGCCAACCGACTGCTGTGGTAGTAAAAAGTCAGTAGAT